>JALDNG010000062.1:765000-1307500 GCA_024349245.1 Neodontobutis hainanensis
GCTAGCTAAGAAAAGTCATTTGTGACGTTGGGAGACTAAATTTATGAAAGAGACTAAACCATGGAATCTTTAACAAATATTCCTTTCTTCTCCTTGGGTTGTGTTATAAGATTATTAACTCAAAAACTCTCAACCTTACCATGTAATAGTTTCCCCACTCCTGTAAAACATCCCTTTTAAATAACCTTCTAAACATGAAAGTACAGAGTTACGTTGCAAAGAACTGACTAAAAGGCAGGACATTAGTATAGACATATCTGTACCTAATGGAATATTATTGTACCCTGTCAGTCCACGTACTTTTTGCCTTTTCTCTTCTCAAGGGAAGGCTGTGTTGTAACAGCCTGATGTGTGTTTGAGATGCTGCAGTTGCACTAGTGACCTTTAGATTGGCCACATACAGGAAAGTGTTGCTTTAATGGCTGCAATTTGTTGCAGATTTTACAAGCTGATGCAAATAGCACTATTAAATGTTCCCAGTGGATTTGAAGACATTAACACAAATTACCAAAACTGACTTATTCTCTAGCTTCTTCTTAATGTGATGACCATAAAGACCTTTGTATACTAACTTTGTTTTACCCGCACTATTGGTATTGTCAGAAAAGATTGAGTCTCATGTTTTTCAGTAATCTCTTTTTTGGATTGTTAGCTGTTCAGTGGGCATTTTTCACTCTTTTTATTTTAGTCTGCTTCTGATTTACTGAGCTGAGAGGAGCAGCCAAGTAATTCTGTTGTCTGCCAGCAAAGTGAGGCAAACGTCCCGGAGCTGGACTTAAACACAAAGTATGAACTGCTAGTTGCCAGCCTTTCAAAATATAAAGAGCTCTAGGAAAAGTATCTGCATTTGCCCTAATCTCATAATAAGATGTTATGGAAACACATCAAATCTAGAAGGAGCAGATGTATGCCTCACAGTTCATTTGTATGACATGCCTAGACTGCAAATAATAAATATAAAATAGAAACTAAAGTCCAGTCAATAGTGCAATAATGTGCATGCAGCATATTTTATGAATGAGCCTCAATATGGCAGTGTTGATAGTAAAAACAATATATATTTATATTTTCTCAATGTCTTGTTTCTTTGGTATAGCATTTAAAGATTTTATTAATGTGTTGTGATGTTGGTCCTCTTACTTTTTTCTTCTTCTCATGCTGATATGCTGATATCTTACATGAGTTTTTATTGTATCCTCTATAATTCTCATCTACATGACTCTCAAAATGTTTTCACATTTCACATTTAACTTTCAATAACAGTTGTTCCCCTGTAAAATTGATGGAGACATTTGTCCTTTTTCTCAGTTTAAGATATAGGTGAGCTTTAGTGGAAACAGTGAGACAGGCTGGAAAATGGTGATGACTTCAGCAGGTGACCCAAGACTCATGGGTGTCATTTATTTAGCTTGAGCCAGAACAGATCTGAATGGTAAACACATTAATAAAAAATCACACCATGCCACTGTCAGCTTTGAATGACAACACACTCTTTCCTTACAAGGGACAATGGATTTGGATAATACACAGTGTTTTAAAGATAGACCCAAGCATCTTGTTTGCAGGTGTACAGTCATACTGGTCATTGCTGATTAGAAAAGGGCATTTGGACATTCATTTTTGAGGTTTTAAAATACAAGATGCATACAAAAATACATGACGTCAAATGGCAGAATTATTCAACTAGTGTCCATTTGGTTAATTTAATGACTAATCTGTTACTTTTGGGAAGAGGTGCTGTCATATAACTCAATAAACAGATGTTGACATCGCATTCACAGGCATGGACAGACACTCACGCAGCATTAGGCAATATGTAATGCACATTTTCAAAAGAGTGTTGGCAGGTGTTCAGGAAATAAAGGCCAGCAAATAGTATTTTTTTCTTAATGTGAGTTTTGTTCGGTTTTAATCACAGCCAATATATTACATAAGTACTTTACAACCCAAAGCAAACAGGCATAGCACAAGGAGTATACACAAACTGTCAACACGACAAGACTTGTTATAGAATAGTATCCATCTAGAGACAGAGAAGGAAATCAATGCAATTTACTGCAAGAAAAAGAGCCACACAAATTACAGGAACAAGAATCATTAAAAGTCAGATGGGCAGGTATTGTCTTTACATGGATTTGGATTTGATCACTTTGTGTCAGTGAGACGACATCCAAAGTGATGTGTTTCACAAAGATCATTGAACATTCAATTAACGCTACCTTTTATCTTGTGTAAACAGAAATAAACAGGTTTTCAAGGTTACTCTCTGTTTTTCTCCAACACTTGAAAATTAAATCACTGCAATTTTTGCATTTTAACTTTAAAAGGCACTTGTCTGGACATACCCGGAATATGCCAGCCGTCTAATAAATGCTCAGTACAGACAAAGTGGTTTTTATTACTCACTGGGAAGTACTGAATTAATTCCAGTCAAGCCACTGGAAATTTTCTCATCAGAAATATTAACTTTGGGAACCAGTCATTTCATAGTCCTCCCACAAGAAGTGTGTTTTATCTGGTGTGGTATCTAGCTCACAAAGCATTAAATAGTCCACACACTGTACTGGTCAGCAGAACTGAGCGAATAAAAGGTCAATATTCTTCCCTTGGAATAGTTTTGAAATGTAGGCCAGATGAGTCTGCTAGGACCAATCCCAATAAAACACTGCTGTGTACTTTTCTTCAGACAAAAACACTTCCTCTGTTTACATTGAGGCCACTTTCCAGTCAGGCTGACATGAAGACAGACAGATGGCACTGTTTGTATCCTTTAGAAAGCTTCTTTGGTTCCTTCCACATTTATCATCTTTTGGGCCCAAAGTCCAGAGTCTCCTTTTAGCTTTCTAAAGTTTATTTCTTCAAAGTGTGTGGTAGAACTGTTTGGTCCTATTCCTAGGAACAGTGTGTGAATAAGAGGAAGTAAGTGAATAAAAACACCAAGGAATATCTGTTATTGTCAAGCCACTTGCCTTTGACCTGTGTAGATAAAAATCTATTTATTATTACACCTTTTCTAAAGATATAAACACCATTTATGCTCTGGGGTTAGATTGCCAGAATAGTGTGCAATATTTTCTCACCTACTTTCTCAATGACATAATAGCAAAATTATGCAATTCAATCTGGCCATATGAATTTGTTAACACAACATTTACATTTATTTTCTGTGGCTATAATATATGCGCAAATATCACATACCGAAAAGATGGGTTTTTATAGCAACACAAGGGAATGCTCACTGGGAGAAATGATCCAAAGGTGTGAATACTAATGGAAAAGACAGATGTTAAGATCAACGGTGATGGATGTTAAAATAAATGTTGATTGGAGAAAGAAATGGGAGGAGCTGCATTAAGGAAAACAAGATTTTGGTCAATTAGGTGTGGGCCACATGTCTTCTCTCTCAGTCTCTCGATTATTTCTCTGTGGCCAATGGCAGAGTGACTTTGCTGTGTTGTGGTCAGACTGTTCTCCAGAATGCATGAAGCTTTCCAAAATGCAGCCATCACTCCAGATTTCCACTCCATATGTCTTTAAAGTAAGGTGATATAAAAAAATTCTTGTAGTGGTCAAACCCAATGGTAGTGTGGCAGATGCTTTGTGGCAGGGAGCGAATGTTGGAAGCCATGCAGCCTGACTGGTTAGATCTGTATATTTTACAGCTTAAAGACAGCAGTCGAATGGATCATGTAGTTGCTCTTGGATCTATATGCATTTGCACAAGTGTTTTTCACATACTTCTCATATTCACAATCTTTGCATAGCTATGAGTCTGCTGTGTCTTCAGCTCACCATACAGTTGAATGATGGCCACACAAAAGCCAAGCTTTTATGTCAGGACATGAGAAGATTCAATCGTTCCAATTGAAGGTGAATGGGCATTGTTAAAAAGCTGTTAATATTTAGACTCCCAGATGTATTTCTAAGCTCTTGACCTATAAATGTATGAATGATCACACAAACACTGTGTGTTTGGAACTGAACCACAGTCTCAGTTGTCCAAGTACAGTGATTAACTGGGGTGTTTTCCCATAATTCCCCTGTAACAATTATTCATCATGACATTTTATCCTGGAAAAGTTGGCTTTAGTATCCTCTTTGCACAAAACATGAAAAAGAAAATTGTATTGACCATTTTCTGCTTTCTACTCCTGCTGTGTGTATGTTTGCCTTACATCCTTTGTGAAAATACTCATAAGGACTTGCTCTTAAACTGTCTCTGATTTGGCTTTTCGACTAAATTATAGACAACAAAAATGGCAAATCTCTAAATGCAGCTGGAAACAATTATTATTATTGTGATGTCAAATAAACATCTTAAAAACTCTTTTGTAATGAACAACAGAAAACACTTTGAGATGTATCTGGTTTACAAAATGCCAGTGGTTTCAATGCTCCTTTTGAAAACAAATTGCATATTTTTTGTAAAATCAGCAGAATGTCAATTGGCTTCGTTTGGACTCATGTGCCTCAACATGCCTCTGCTGACTTAACAGTGCTGTGCTTCACCAACCCGTTGTATACAGCCCTTCTCACATTAAAGCTGTGTAATATGTACTTGGATCACAGAGAGAAAGCTTATCTCTAATTGTAATCTTGTCACCAGTGTTAGTAATTCACTTTATGGCTGTGAGATTAGAGACCAAACAGGAAGTAGAGCAAACATTTACGTCAGATCAGACATGTTTGTGGGTCTGAGAGATTTGTTGACAACTGTGTAAGTTTGAACAAATTGAGTTTTTGGAGTAGTTTTCTACATCTTCTAATGACTAAACTGGCCTTTTCTGCT
The DNA here is from genome assembly GCA_024349245.1 of Neodontobutis hainanensis. Taxonomy (NCBI): domain Eukaryota; kingdom Metazoa; phylum Chordata; class Actinopteri; order Gobiiformes; family Odontobutidae; genus Neodontobutis; species Neodontobutis hainanensis. The sequence continues at coordinate 769,790 of JALDNG010000062.1, forward strand.
TTGCTTTCTGTTCTCTGACATTTTAAACAGCCACTGTAAAAAATGAACATGGAAATAATTTGTATGGTCTGCTGCTTGGAAAAAGTCTATTTCTTCTATATTTTCTATGGCTGCCTTTTACTCTTACTTTGAGCTATTTTACTTTACTACTGATCTATTTTTAGGATGTCATATTTTGTTATTAGTGACCTGGTTTCCCTCTAACCTGTCTAGACATGTACATCCATGGTGATAGTCAAGACAGGAAGCCAGGAAAACAGGGGAAGTGCTAGTTTATAGCATCTCTGGCCTGGGGCAAAGACATAAAATAATCTTGTTGGTTTACACAGTGGCAGGGGAATAAAAAGCTAGCAGTAGAGAAAGGCCTACTTTTAAAGAGATACAAAAAAACAACAACAACAGTCAATTGGAGTGTGTGTACCCTATAAACAATATTGCAAAGTTTTATAGAATGCTATGAATTCCTGTCTGTGGATGTGCCTTGCTTTCATTGACATCAGTTGGACACCTGAGAGCTTTAGGCATTTTCATTTTCCAAGGTCTGCCGGTGTTAAGTGAAGAATGTTCAGGAAGCAAGTGAGGAAGATAAACCATTGACTCCCTGGAGCTAAAGCGAGGTTTAAACACCAAGACACATGCAAAAGGCAAGACACACCTTGTATAGATAGACTTTTTAAAGGAACGCTTGAGCCCATCGCCGTCTGAGAAATATGAAGATTATGATAAACTGTTGGACATGAGGGTATTTCCACATTTGTACAAACTCCGATTTGCTTAGTCATTGTAAGTTATGCTTTTCCCTTGACTTTTATTCCTCTACTGACTTTTTTAATTTGATTCCTAAAAAATAAAAGAGAACCTGATGTTCTAAGGAACAATACGGAACAAGCATAGGCCCTCTAGTGGCCTCTCTGAAAAACAAAGTGTGTGTACAGTGTGTGAGTGTCACCACTAGCCCTGATGCATGCGTCTTACTGGACCTTTTTGACAATAATGATCTTATGCTTCTGCAGTACATTGTGTAAAAGTTATAAACTTGTGCATGTGTGTTGTCAGCAGGTCTAGCCCAAGAGCAGAAGATGTCCGTATGTGTGTATCGAGGGGTCCCTCTGGCTCCCATGGTTTCTCTCTCTATCCCCTCCTCCTGGTCTTTGCTCTCCCTTTTCTGCTCCGTACACTATTACTGCTCTTTTTCAGAGCTATCTAAAGCGCCACCTCCCTCTCACACAAGCAATAGCAGCCTCCCGAGAACAAGCGTTAACCCTTGACTGGGACTGCTCAAACAGTTGGCACAGTTTAGGCTTGGTTCAAGTTAGAATCCAGATTAGCGTGTGTTTGATTTATAGCCCAGTTGATTGTGATTGCTGAGTTTGGACAGGGCTTAGGAGATGAATGAAGTCAGGCAGTGTAAAAAAAAACTAAGCAAATGATTGAGTGTGTATAATATCTAGGTGCATTTTAAGACGAGGCCACTGGGTTCACAAAAATGTGAGTAGAAATAGCAGCTTAATAGTTCCACGACTTGCTCTGTCTGCTGTCTGGCTGTCTGCTCATCTGGCTGGCTCATGTAGGGTGTGGTTTAATATCCGTTTCTTTGTATTTTTTCTTTCCTTTCCTTTTTATTCTTTCCTGGCATGACCAGATTTCTAGAAGAGCTCACTAGCGGACATGTGGTCAACACTGGGCAGTCAGTTTACTTTTGCTACGCTTCTTAATTCTAGTATAAGTTATTAAAAAATTTCACATTACGAGGTATAGTGTCCAGGCTTCACAGGCATATGGGAACTTGAAACAATCTGCTAAAGCACAGACAAAGTGCTTTAAACAAAAAACGGATGGATAGATAAAGATAAGCAACTACCTGCACAGTTAAATGTGAAAAAAGTATTCCAGTTACTAACATAAATGTACCAGAGGTAATACTACTAAAATAAATGCTGGCACTATTGTTTCAAATGAATTGAAAACCAGTGCTTGATGCAGGTAAAAGATGACTGTGGCTGCAGGTGCCACTCAGTGACAAACACACACAGACTGTCCTGTTCTCATTACTAATCCTCAAAGCTCCCCTGGGATAAGCTTAAATATCAGACTGAATCCAACACAGGATACAAATAAATTCTCCATCTGCCAAATGACTTATATGAAGAGTTAGACTTTGCAGGAGCAGTACACATGGTCATTAGGTATGTGACTCCCACACACTGCTGTTAAACTCAATGTGTGTTTGCAATGTAACCACTAATGCTTCATGGAGACTGAATGAAGTATAGTCATTAGTCATTCCAAATACAAAATGCAAAAAGAGAAGACGAGTGTTATGTGTGCAACAGGTAAACATATGGTGCAGTGCTGAGGGTGAGGGTCCTGCTGGACCGTAGGGAGGTGCTGGTAAACTCCCTGGCTGGCCTAAACTCTTCCCATTTGGACACAAGCTGAACCAGAGGAGCTTGGATGCATCCTTCCCTCCTCCCCCTTTTGCGCTCTTCTCCTCACCCCCCTCCCCCGCCCATCTTTCCAGGACTGTATGGGTGCAGTGCCACGTCGCGCACTCAACTTATTAAATGAGGGGGAAAAAAAGCACCTCCACGTTGACTAATGTATTTTCTCCATTTTCACTCTTTCTTGTGCAGCCACATTCCAAAAGGGGAACTATACTTATTCATGTAGATGTGTGTTTTTAATCTTTGTGGCTGAGATGAATTGTCAAAATGAAGATAGTTGACACAGTTAGGTAAAACCTTTTTTAAAGAATCATAACTGTGTGTTGTGCATGAACTTCAGATTTTCTATCCTGCTGTGAGGCCGAGATGACCAAAATAAACGAAATGATTTTAATTACCAAAATCCTGTATAAGTAGAAATAAGCCTGTCTAGACTACTACACAGACTTCTACAGTTTATATACTTTAGTCTTTAGCAAGACTATTTTGCAATACATCACTGCCATCTCCTGGCTTGTTGATACCCTTACATCCCTAATGACCTTTTCACATTCCCCCAATTACAATAAGAAAATGATGGCAAAGCAGCACATCAAATTGATCAGCTGAGACTCAGCTACAAGCACATATAAGCCATTTACATTTTCTCCAAACACAGACCAAACAGAAAGCAAACAAAAACAGAGGGTATCAAAATATGCCAAATTCTGCCCTATTCTTTATAATGGAGACTCCGCCTGACCATTTCATACTAAAATCTTAATAGTTTTGGTTTGTTTCACATTAGGACTATTATATTTGGTGCAGGTAATGTTGACATGTGTGGCTGTAATTTAAAATAGTGTTTGAGCTGCAACTGCCTTCATCTAAAGGGATATTAATCCAAATATTGTTTTTTTTTTTTAGGTGGAAATGTTTTTGGGGTTATTTTGCTGTTTTCCATCTTGATTTATTCTAAAACTGTAACATGCACATTCAAAGTTTCCCTTCTGGGAAATCTCACAAGTGCCCACTTCATTTTGACACCAAAATTAGTAAAATGCACCTTGTAGTTGCAGAGATATATATAGTCATTTTACTGTGGACGTGTCCTTTTCGAGCAGACACACCTAAAAACAGGTTTGGGTTACAGCACAGATGCATTGTGGCAAGTTACTGTAATGACATCCATGTTCTTATGAGTCAAGTCCCTGAGCAATGTTTGAAAAAACAAGATTTAAGACAAACAAGCCAGACTGATGTGTTTACGGAAACTTAAGAGCACTTTCTTGGTGTTTTCTGGCGTAAAAAAAAAACAGACCACACGTCAGTGTTGACACTTATTTGACACTGTTTTTCTTTAAAGAAAATACACCAGTAATGACAGCATAAAGTCACACTTTAGAATAACATAAACAGGACATATTTCACATAAAAGACAACAAATTTGTGTAACATTTAAAGTTTGTTTGAATATACAGTGTATAAATTATCATATATTGTCTCAGACTGAGGCTTTGAATGCATTATATAGAATAAATACAACTTTATATACACTAAATTCATTCACTGGTTTTGACATGCCACCACAGTAATTTATTAGAAGTGGGGTGTTTCTTTCTTTGTAGCTTAGTAGAAGTGCACTACTTGAAACCCCCTTAAGCATCTGAAAGCGTGTGTATCTAAATTTCCCAAATCTATTAGATTATTTTCCAGTTGAACTCTCACAAGCCTGCTGAGACTGAGGCTTGTGTTGCCCCAGCAGAACGCATCACGGGGCACAGACTGGATCCTGTTGTGTGTGAGAGTCACAGAGTTCAGGCTTTGTGGCAGCTGTCTGGGAACCTGTTGCAGGGCATTGTGGCACAGGTCCAACTGATGCAATGCTGGCAGTGTCTTGAACGCACCCACTGCCACTTTGAAGATTTTGTTCCTTGCCAGCCCCAGATGTTCTAAGTTCTTCAAGGCACCAAAGACTTTTTTCTTTACAGAAGTTATGAGATTGCCTTCGAGATTGAGGGTCTTGAGTGAGGCAGGTAGGTGTTGTGGGATTTGATTAAGTTTGTTTCCCCCTAAGTTGAGACTTTCTAAGTGGGTTGCATTGAGCAGTGCATCCTTAAGAAGCCCCTTATTTGTCAAACTGTTTCCGCTCAGATCTAACACCACCAGTTCTGATTTTCCATCAAAAGCCCCACCACTGAACTGCTCAATGCGGTTCCCTTTGAGGTACAACTCTTTGATGGACAGAGGTAACCCCAAAGGCACTGTAGTCAAATGATTGTGATCCAGGTTTAGTGTTTGCAGTTTGCACAAAGGAGAAAAGACCGCATGAGGTAGAGAGTCTGATCCATTTCCCAGGCTGTTGTTTCTCAGGCTCAAAATACGTAGGCCAGGGCAATGGGCCCATGCTGCTTTGGACAGGGTGCTCACTTGGTTATTGTCCAGCCGCAGCTCCTCTAAAGACACAGGAAGGTCAGTGGGCACACTTTGCAGCAGGTTCCTGTCCAGGTACAGGCGTTTCAGAGCTGGAACACCCTCAAAAGCTGCTTCTATGGCACCATCTGTGAGGCGATTGTTGGTCAGCACCAGAAACTCCATGGAGATATACTCATTGAGGAGGTCCAGCTGAATGTGGTCAATGTGGTTATTCATGAGCAGGATGTATCGGGAGTTATATGGGATACCAAAGGGAACCTTATCCACACCTTTGTCTGAGCACTGGACCACTCTGAAAAATATAACACATTAGACACTGCACATATCCAGGTAATACGTACCAATGAAGAAATGTTTTACCTTCCATAGCAGGCACATTCAGGTGGGCAGTAGTTGTCGGCAAAGTAAGGAAAATGTTGTGAGTCCTTCTGTTTATTATTTACCTTTTTATTTTTGTCCATCGTCTTAGTTATAGATTTTTTAGCATTGTTGTTTTTTGCATGTGTCTTTTTATTGACATTTGACATTTGTGTGTTTCCTAAAGGTTTAGAATGTGCTTTATTGGCCTCTGGTCTAAATTTGGTTTCATTTCCCAATGATGTTACAGTTACAGACATTACCGTAGCTGTCATGTTTGGTGCCTGTACTTCTGTTGGGTTTAACATTGCAGCTTGTGCTTTATAAGTAAATGTACTTTTATCTCGCCCTATTGAAGTGTTTATTTGTCTGAGGCTGTCTTTTCTATATGTGGTTTGAGAATCATTGTGACCTGGTCTCACTAGGGTTTTGATTATTACATCTTCTAAAGCTTGGCCTCCCTTGACTTCCAGTGTAGAGTTATGTTTGGGACTATGTAACACCTCTGTGACAAGATCCTCAAGAAAAGACACAGACTTGACATCACCAGCTGCTGCAGAGACCACACTGGGGTTTGGAGAAGTGACCGGAGATGGATCGTCAGGAGTGGACAGTTGTGAGGAATCTGGGGGAACTTGTGTGGATGAAGCAGCAGATTTTGGACGGACATTATGATGATGAAGAGAATGACTTTGAGTTGTCCGATCTTTAACTTCCTTGTCTTTTTTCAATAATTCCTGCCTAGTTAATGACTTTGCTCTGTACCCTTTCTTCCTTTCAAGATGAAGTCCTGCTACAAGCATGCTCTCCTGTTCCTCTTGGATTGATCTTTGGTTCAGTTCGTCAGCTCTACCATTCCATCTATCTCTGTTATTATTACTATGACTATTGATGTTTCCTACCTGTTCTCCTAAAATAATACTTCTAGTCGCAGGGGCTAAGTCTTCCTCACTTGCTTTATCAAACATTTCATCACTATCCAGAACTTTCTCTCGGTTTGTGTCTGTAATCAGTTCATAATTATGACTTTGTCCATTCTCGGGCCATTTAGCATCCATGTTTCCCTTTGGCTTCTCTTCCTCACTTGCTGCCAACAAAGCATCCCCCAGTTCAGTGAAGTGTGCACTCATCAGTTCTAAACAAAATACAGATGCAACCATTCAATGAATCAATGAAACTTTTTGATATGTATTACTCTACCTTCATATTAAGAATATGACAGAGAACAGAGAACATAGATGTGTTCAGATGTGGGTAAAACCAGTACATTTACAACTAAGATCTGATTTCTAACCTGGATTAGCATAAAGAAAGACTGGTCAGGGTTAAAAGTCCCAAATTAGGTGGTAATTTTTGTTTTACTTATTCCTGCAATGAATCGAAGACTAAGACTATTCACAAAATACTTAGATAAACCAAGTGATACTCACCAGCTTGGAATACATGTGAATATCCCCCAACTATAAAAGGCATCAGCAGCAGTGTCAACACTTCCATTTTATTCTATAAATGTAAAACATAAAGAGAAGACACATAATAAGTAATCCACTCAGTATAACAAACACAGTTATTTTCTGAATTTACAACATGACTAGCTTAGTACAAAGTTATCCACTTGGTTTTAGCCACTTACCTGTGAGTAAAAGGTGTCCCTGTATGGTGACTGTGGTCTTCTGTATGTGACACACAGCCCAGCTGATCCCAAACCTGTTCCTGATAAAGCTGCTGAGCAGACTGGACTAAGGTTCAGCACCAACAGATACGGTAATGATCCATTCCTGGATAGAAACTTTCACACATGCTCAGTAGATAATTACTCCTCCTTTTAAAGCCTTTATGCTGAAGGCAAAATCTCACACTTACCCTCAACGTCAGAAGAATCTGAAGGATCAATAGTGGGAAAGAAGACTAGGGACTCGGGTCAGGGGTGGCTTCTGTTTGCTGTCAGGGTTACATTAGCATCCCACTGATTACATTAGTGTGACAAGTGACTGCAGCAAACTGTCCTTTGACCGCTACTATGATGCTTTCAGGAAGTCTGGAGGCTCCTAATGCTAATTCAGTAGACTGGTAAAAATAAGTTTCCTGGACCAAAGCTTGTCTTCTCAGCGCTTATCCTAAACAACTGCTTCAAAATATGAGAGGATATCAAAGTGTTGTTCTTGATGAAATATGTGTAGAATAGCTTTAGTCATTTCTGGTTTCTTGTGTTCAAACTGGAAGTGGGAACATAGTAAATAAGCTGTATGCAATTACAGGGTTTAAAATAATAGTAAAACTGACCATTCCTAGAACGGTTGGGTGAATTTAATTCTCTTAATATCAATATTTTTTAGCTAAGTAGGTTTAAATCCAAAAGTGTCTAGTTTTTCATCTTAGTTCTTGATAACTTTAAAAGTGGTTTTGAAACAATATAGGATCATGGAATATTTATTAATATAACCTATGCCTTACAATAATCAATTGGTATTTATGTGGTTTTATTCAATAATTATACTTACCTACGCAATCCCGGAAATAACCACTCAGTTATGCAAGCACTTTAATCTTCTATCAAGTTAAATGTTAAGTGTTTATTATCACTGGCACAGCATCAACAGCAGCACATGATTACACTCTGAGACATTGCTCCTGGCTTCTTCACCAAAATGAGTGACAACTGTAGGGAGTTGATTAACATAAAATACCTTTTCAAGGCCACCTTTACATGTCTATACAAAGTCCTAATACTGACATCTAGTGCACTAAATATTTGGTGTTACAGCAAGACCGCAGTACCTGGCCTAGCCACCAGGGGTCAGCCTAAACTCATAACTGCAGCTGACACTGTTGGGCATTGCATAATATTGCATAATAAACTACAGCAGATGGGAACGATGTAGTCCAGTAACACAGCCAATGTTGTGAGATGACTAACTGATCTGATTTACGTACATGTTCAAAAACTGAGAAACGTATTACTGAAATAATGAGCCAAAGGAAAAACACATGTATTAACACATGGAGCTGTAGGAGCTCTTTCCTGCTGGAGGTGATGTAATGTAAAGCAAAGGAGTTGTGAAAAACAGCAATAATTGAAGGAGGAAGGGGAAGGAGAGGCGGGGGTGGCTTCTGATTAAACCTAAGACACATAACACCGATACATTTTATTGTCATACTACCGATAAAAACTAGTATTGCTATCACACATTATAAGTGACAATCAAGGGACATTTTTCAACCCTTTTAAAATCTTCTTCAGTAAACCTCGTTTCAGACAAAGCTCATTATTTAAAATCTGTCTGGACTGATGCCTTTCTAGCCAAATCAGCACCGTACATCCAGATTCCCTTATGTCCATGTTTTTGTGCCCTGACAAAACCCTAAAATCTAGGCCACATGTTCACTGATGTCAAGCTTAAAAATGTATATAAAATGTAATTCATAGCTTAGTGACATTTTTCATGATGATCCTGGCTTAAGGGGACAGATGGTGATGCTGGTTTGAGGTCAGCACAGGTAACTGTCCTCACAGTCCTGTGTGGCATGTCCAAGAAGTGTCAATGAGGATATTTTTGAAACCTCAGCCTCTGATGCTCGCAATACAACTGTGGGCCTCACCATACAAAAGTAACTCAGTAATTCATTAGGTCCTTGGGTTATCTTGCAAGGCACTTACTAACATAAAAATGTTTTATTAAGATTGTGTCTGTGTGTGTTTGCATTACTCAGTAAAGCAGTGTGTATTTTATTGTGGTGCATGGGGCGCGCCACAAAGCTTGTGGTTGGGTTACGGTTATTGGACAGATAATTGATGACAATATTAACGTCACTTGCCCAAAAACATAAAATCTAATTTACTGTAAACACACCAAACATGCACAGTACAAAATCAAGAGGGCATAAACCCAGCAGGAACAGTGACAGAGTGTAAAATGTACTAGAATTAGTTGTAGTATTTTTAGGAGAAGAAAGGAACTTGATTGACAACAAGCCTGAGTGTAAAATAAACCCTCCCCCAGCGCATCCCATCTGGTCAGAGCCGTCTGAGAGCAGTAGCCACAGCAGCAGCGGGGTTAACAAGGTCAAAGGTCACAGACTGTGATCAATTTTTGTCAGTGCTGAGTGCTTCAGACCTACATTTGTATACTGTGTGTGACTCATAGCACACTTTCATCTGCTTTTATCTTGCAGGGCCATAATACACCTCACGTGTTTTATGTACATGTATTAAAACATACCACAGTCAGTGGGCACAGTGTTTAAACAGAAGCAATATGTACAATCAAACTTTTTTTTTTATTTGTTTTTTTACATATTGTTGTTTTCTTGATAAAATTATGGCTCTGTCAGCATTTCTTATCCTGTGTGTCAGGTGTGTGCGCTTGTAGATACCAGGTTTTCCATATTGACTGAAATTCAGAGGACTAAATAAGTCTATTGTAATACGTCCATGATTTGCTCAATTGACTTCTTAAGAACCATTATATATTTTTCTTTCTTAAAATCGCAGCAGGTACAAGATGTCTTCCAAAGCCTACATTCTGTTGTCTCAACTCAGTTTAGCAGAGCATTTCACAATATGCGGGTCAAACTGATGGAGGAGAAATTTTAATGCATCTTATCAAACATGGGTCAGTGAGCTCTGAAAACATCCCTGAGTCAGGGCACCATGATCACTTCAAGGTCAGGTCATGAAAAGCTGTTTGTGCAAGACCAAAGCTCATTGAAACAAACATGTTAATAATGATAAAGATAATTTTATCAAAAGTGAGTGCAATATTGTGTAAAGTACAAACCTCAGGAGCTCCATTGATCATTTCACATGTACAAGCTTTTAAGAACTGACGTAGCCCATAGATAAGACAAGTGATCAATGGGTTTCTTTTGGCTCTATGTGAAGAATAAGACTGTAAAAAGCTACAATTTCAGGCAGCTTTGACATTTGGGCATCATAAATCAAATGAATGAACAGCACTGGGGCACTGCTGTAGCAAAGCAGCAGCTTTTGTCCTTTAAATTACTCTATTGTTCCTGTGGAGTGACTCATATACTGAAATCTCTATTTGGAGCACAATGCTATTATTGCTGTGTGTCTGTGAGAGCTTGGCCTCTTATTAATTATATCAGCTATAAAAGCCCACCATATGGCACATGTAGCATTGTCACTGTATGCCCTGTCAAACATTTTTTCCCTAAATGCTGTCTGCTCAATATGCACAGGGCAACAAGTGTGAAAAACAGTGGGTGGAAATATGTGCAATGCATACATCCTTTATCTTGTTAAAGCTAGACACTGAGGGGCAGATGAATAAACAACATTTTGCTGGGTGATGTGGGTAATTGGGCCTGGTTAATAATTCTAAAGTGCTAATAAGAAATTTGTCATTATATAAAACCATAAAAGTCAGTGGATGGACAGGCTGGTGAGTGTGTTTTGTCTTTTCTCAGTTTTAGAGCAGCCACTGCTTTATGTGTTTGACATCATATAGGATAGAGCAGCATGTCCTGACCTTTTTTCAAACAAGGACAATATTTGATCATGGACACCAGTCACACAATGATTCTTGAACGTGCCAAATTTCCCGGATTTTGCTAAGGGGCATAAATATTGTTTAATTTTATTAAATATAATTAAGACTGTTATCTGACCTGGCCAAACTTAATATATGACAGATAGTATTGTGTTTCTTGCAACAAAGTCTAGTGTTGCTGAAAAGACCTCTATTACACATGTAAAAGGAAACATGTGTTGCACTTTACAATTTGAGTTATATTCAGAACTTTTTTCCTATTTAAATTGAGGCCAGACTACTTTTTGTGTGTCTTTGTGTATGAGCAGCACATGGCGAGGGGCCCTTGTTATTATGTCCTGCTGCTTTTCAATGGAACAGCTGTGCTAGGCTCCAGCCTTCTCCAAACTAGGCACAGGCTGCCTGGCAACTGTGCATCTATTGGCTGACTATCCAAACCCTCTGACCAATCACAGACTGAGACTATGAGGAAGTGAATGGGGAAGAAAAACACTACACACAAAACAGAGAGCATTGTGAGAAAGTTTTTAGTGATAAAGATTGTTAGACGTTGAAGATAGATCTCAGCTTATGATACTAATGGGAAATGATAAGACAAAGTTAGAAACTAGAGACTAATCCTACTCGACAAAGAGCACACCACAACTTTATTTCTGTAATGTTTTACAGCAAGCTTCACTATTTCTGAATAACAATAACTGCATGATAGTGACTTTGATGTTTTACACTGCTCACTATACAATCAAAAAAGAAAAAGTAAATGCCTGAAAAAATGGTGTAGCACATAGGAAATACGTGTGCTCTGTCTTGAACCAACCCTGTTGGGAGTGACAACAAAAGGTGTGACTCCTCTTCATAGATATAGTTGTCTTTGTGCTCATCAGGCTATGACATGCCAGTGCAGAACCTGGAGCTCCAAGGGGGCTTACTGGGGGATTTGAGTCATCTCCTAGTAATAATAGGTGTTTGTCTGGTAGCCGCTGTGACGCATGTGGTTGCTAGATGTAAGATGGGCAGATGAGAAGTAATGGTTGTGGCGACAAAAGCATGGGTGTATTTATCAGAGCACAAACAGAGCTTCATGTCACCTTTACTTGTCCTTCGTGGGTGCTGCCTACTCTGTGTGAATTGTAGAAAAGTGGGTGGGCTCCTGTAATTACCAATCAAAGTGCTTTGCAGAGCTTTAAGAGAAACATTCAATAAAAGACATGGCTTTTTTCTGCCCTGGAGAGCACACATTGTACCGAATCTCAATTGATGCTCAAACAACAAGTTTAAGGGACATGTGGAGGCGCACAAAGTATAAGCAAGGTTGGCCTGTGTGATGTGGGGAAGAAGCAGCAGACCGTAAACAGCATAGGTCTGCTTAGGGCTGCCTTGTGGAAACAGTTTGGTAATTAAAGACAGTCACATATAAACACCAACAGACTGAATTAGTGATACTGTTGCATTAAAGATTCAGTTTATTAAAATAAAATACACCAATCCAATATTTAAAAAAGTTTTTTGACATCATAAAAATAAAAAGTGCCTAGACCAGCTTCAGAAGATGATATGTTGACATGACCAAATAATGTGTCACTGTCGAGTTTGTAGATAACCACCAGCAGTACCCGATGTGATAAGCTCACACAGTTCACAAAATCCACAGTGCACAGTGCACAGCAGTTTGTGGACATGGCCAGTTTTGGACATGACCTAAATTCCCTGTATATTTGAGTAGTAATGGGAAAGTGCTGCTAAAAATTACTGTGTCGATCAGTGGCTTTCAAAGATCAAAATGATTTATTCCATTACAAGTTTTGTTAAAAGTCTGGTTGTGATACCTTGTTCTTTTCTTACGTAATTTAAGTTATATCACACTGCCAGCAGACACGCCTCAACACGCAAATGAAAAGATAAAAACAGAAAGACTCTTATTTCATAGACATGGCACTTTCATGAGTAAGCTTGCCTGTAGCTGGCCAATTTTCTATCCAACATGATTTATCCCAGTTGTCAGGTTGTGCATGCAGACTAATGAAAACTCAGGCCTACAGGACTTCAGCTGAACACCTGTACGGGCAATTATGAGGCTGTTTATATTTAGAAATACCATCTTAACAAGCTACTGTTTAATTCTCAAACACTTCAAATGAAAACTGAATTACGTGTTGTGCAAAGACATTTTTGTGTCTTTATAGTGTGCCCTTCCTTTCAGAGTCTGACAACGACACACTCCAACAGTTGTCATCCATCTTGAAGAGCTGTGGTCTTTAAGATAGCAGCTTCGGTGACATCAGCTTTTAACAGAAAAATCAGTTGCTGCTAAAGAACCACAGTAAACGTTAAGATGTTGGTCTCAGGGCCAGTCTCCTTTTGTGTCAGTTACCGTAACACACCGATAATGTATTTTTTTTTTTTTTTTTTGTGTACTGTAGCTAAATCCTGGGGGAGTCAACTCGCTCTGATCAGTGGCAGTCCAAATCAATAATGACCCCAGTTTTTAGTTTTAGTTTTGTTTAAGAGGCTACATGTGTGAGAAAACAGATTCAATCTGCTCCCACTGTGCTGCCCAGACAATCCCAGTCTAATCCCCAGTGTCCAGTCCTGGATTATTCAGTCTGGCCAGCCCACTAGCGCTGCATTATTGAAATGAGATAGGATTAGATGAATACTAAAAAAACAACAATAAAGAAGAAAGTTAAAGCAGAAACAGAAACAGGGACAATAACTTACTGCATTCACCAGACATGTGTTTGTGGAAAGCAGTCATTACCTCTCCATTTCCTTCAGATGAGATTTAAAGGTTTACCTCACACAACACAAACTGAGCATAGAGGGTGGTTTTCTATAATCTGACAGAAGTGAGAATAACATGGCAACGCTTTAATGACGATTTGTTTTGTATAGTGCACGGAAACGTGTTGCCATAGAGATCCCGATACCCGTTTCTCGAAAGATGTGAGATGCAGACCTTTTATTTCAAACAGATGGCTTCAATTCAGGGAATTGTATGGAAACCTACTGAGTGAGAGAGATATTTATGGATGTTTATTGTGTATCCAAAAAGCGCAACAAAAGTCAAGACATCAAATCCAAGCCCTCTACTCACACATAGCAGCCATATTTTATAAGGCCATTATTGCTAGTAGATTGTTAGAGGTGGAAATAGTTCTGAATATATATAAAAACAGGCCTCATTTTTTCCCTAAATTTATTTTCTAATACACTCCACTTTCCACTTGAGCCATCCATAATGTTCAAGGTCATTATTTTGAAGCACAGCCCTATGGAAAAGTGCATGATGAGTGTTTCAGAATAAATGATCCAGACTTGAACAGTGATTTAAACTTTCTGTTTAGATGGTGATGGAACATGAAAGAAAGTGAGCAGTGTGTACAAGAAATCTGCACATACAGGAAGAAATTCCCTTCTACATTTGACCCATGGTGTGACAGGTGGCCACTGGATGGGAGCTAATGCTGACCTCAATGAAAATAAATAAAGACATGTAACATTTTCCATGTTTGTGGTTAAGCACCAACCCTCACATCTTCCTCATACCAGGCCTTGTTTACCAGAAACTTTCAGAGCAAATCCTGGTAAATGACTGTCCCTGTAAGGCTCCTGTAAGCCAAAGATGATTTGTGAAATTGACCATGATCAAAGCTCAGATACAACTTTCTATAAAAATCCAGAAGCTTTAGGCTCCAATTAAAAGTTTTTAACAAATATAAACATAGCCTTTAGAGCTTTCAAACTTAAACATTTATTTACTGGTCAAAATGTTTATTGACATAATTCTACCATGTTTAATTTTATGGTCTAAGGCCCATTGCAATCACTCTGTCCTTAAAGCATGTCAGTTGTTTAGCAGCCCCTCCCATTTTTTGTAAAAAAGACGTTGATGTCACAATCACTCTTGTCTGTCAACAAAAAAAAATCTCCAAAATGTTAACTCTAAATCAATGTTTTAGGTGGATTGAAAATACCAAACAAAAATACATAAAAAATAGTTTTTTGCAACAAACCAAGTTTTGTTTTGTTTTGTTGCAGTACTGTTGCTGTTAAATGGCCATTTTTTATTTCCCACTTTATCTTAACACTTAATATGAATATGATAATTCTCGCAGCATGTTGTGGTGTTTATGTACACCCAACAAAGTCATATATGTCTTGTCAGACATGTTTTAGTATATTGCACACAACTCCACTAATTTGTCTTCCAAGAAAAATGCACAATAGCTCGTTTTTCCACCCCATATGGGTGTGCCTATGTTCAGTCATAGCAACCAACACTTGAACATAAAGTCAATAAACTAACAGTTTGTGCCGAAAGCACAGCTATACACGCTAAGTAGGTCAGCTAATCAGGTGCAAAGGTACTTAAAATATTCAGCTTTTCACTTTTTGGACATTCAAGCAGCACTCTTGGTTATTCTATTGTCCAATTAAATTTACAGTTAGTATTTTATTACTTTCAAGTCTGAATGCACTACAAATATAAAAATCTATATCGTGACACCATAATCTTTGGTTTGGCTAAACTAAACACTTAATGCACAAACTTCCTATGTGGTCATATGATGCAAGCCTATAGCGCAAGAACCATGACAAACAGTGGAGAAACCATGGAAATGGTGTTATCTGGATATTTATAGCAAAGGATTTAAAATCTTATGTGGAAATTTTGCTTCTTATCTCTGGTTGCTTAGTGACTAATTCACCAAGCAGAAGTCCTTTAGGGGTTATTTGCATATGCAAACTACACAGATATGGGAATAAACACTCTCAGATGTTTTGAGAGGCATGTGCTGTGTGCACTTGTGTGAACATGGCTGACATGGAAAACCAAATATGGAGCAGCAAACGCATCAGCAGCTGCTCTGTTAGGAATACAGCAATACCCAACTGCCTCACTCTGCAACATAAATCACTGTCTATAAATGTCATGATAGTAGATGCCAGATGAACTAAATACATTCAATAAATTACTTTGCAAAACGTCTGTAAAATTGTAGTTTTAGTGAGATATTGGCTTCTCTGATGGCCATCTTTGTTACTTATGGACCTTACAATGTCACTATGCATCTACATCAGACTGAGCTGGAACGCTTATAACTTACTTAAATTAAACGAAAACAAAAGCCACAAAGGACACTGTATCTTAACATCTTATGACACTCACCTTTGGTAAATATTGAGAGTCAAATTCAAACACACAGAGAGATATGCTGACAATAACATATGTATCTTCTATGTTCTAACACGTTTTGCTCTGTGAAGTGGCTTATGCAGTCCTCCTTCTCGGAGCCACTTAATTATAGCATTTATTAAACAGAAGCACAGGTAGAACATTCTGTCCTCCTCATGGAAACCTGTGTATCAAACCAAATATAAAAAAAAAAAAACAGGCAGAGACGGGAGAGGAGACAAGCAAACAGCGAAGACCGAACAGAATCGACTGTCTGAGTGTGAGTATCACGTCAGTCTTGATGAACAGCAAACAAAGTGATGAACACTGGCAAGCTTCACAGACTAAACTAAACCATTAGAGCGTGTCTCTTGTATAAACAGGACTGTGCATGCTAAACACAATTATCTGGAGTTATTAACGGCACTCCTTAATCACACTCAAGACTATTTGTTCAAATGGAAATTCATCTCACCATCTTGAGAGCTAGTAATAATATTTAAACGGGCACACATAAGGGCCTTGGGAGTACATTCATATTCAGGCCACAGTCAACGTTTCTGCTTCTTTATTGTAACATGTTTCCAGAGTTCATTATGTTTCTCTGTGTTCTTGTCCACAGCCGTCTATTGGTGACTAATGGTGCTGACCTGACACAACAGAAGATAAAACATGACAAATATGAATGAACTCTTATGCCTTTTCATTTTCTTGTCGAGCTGTCTCTCAGAAATGATGTTGAGTCTCTGCATGAAGCCAACGGTTCACCTGCAGCCCAGCATGAGGTGGCCTCTTATTTAGAGTGGAAAGCAAAGACTGGGCTGTTAATAAAATCTCTGAAATTGTTTATAAAAACCTATGTACTACTTATCCATTAAACTGATATTGTCTGCATGACCACTGCAGGGACATCATCTTTTTTCTTCTAGTCTTTGTACAGTCTGTCTTGTGTGTGTGCGTATGTGTTTGCATAACCCACTCAAGCCCTGATTTCATAACCGCGTTTATCTCGGACAATGCTGCCTACTTCCCACACAGCTGAATACTGATGGAGGGACACAGCTCAAAAAAAAAATCTTTCTGAGGAAAAGTGCTTGTTAAACAAAATAATTTAGATGAATTTATTTAACTTATATCTGTACACTATTTGTGAAATAAATTTCTTAATAACATTTTTAGTTATTTTAGTAAGGAAATCAGAATCAGTTACTGTGTATATTCAGTAACCTGGGTTAAGAAATAACCTGATGAACTTAGTGACATATACCTCGTGCATTTTACCCATGAGCACAAATAAGCTCCCACCCTGCTGGTTGGAAGCCAAACTCACAGATTATACAAGCAGCGTGCACTAGGTTGCCATGTTGCAGAGGCACAGTTTACCACCAGCTGTTTGTCTGTGCGTGCCCTTCTCAATGCACAACAACAGTTGGAAAACTGGATGCCAACAATACATGCTGACACTCGAGTTAAGATATTTTAACTGATCAACAGGGACCAAACTGTGTCTTGGAGTTGAAGTGAGACACGTGGACTTCTAAACTTCATGTCAAGACAATCACACATTGATTCAACAGCAGCTGAATGAGATGTATCCATGCAAAACAACAACTAAAATTTCCACTGCTTTTTTCTTTCTGTGTCTGTTTCTTGTGATTATACTTGGTCTCTGGTCTAATTGCTGGATCTAAGTATGATTGTTCCCCACTGGTCTGCACTTACATGGACACAAAGAGATTTGGGCCTTTTATGTTTATTAGAAGTAGTTTATTAAAAGTGATGTCCATCTGTACAGCATAAAGCACAGCAGTAAAACACAGAGAACAATCCCACTCAATACTGATGTCTGAATAAATAACTAACTCTCCATGGTTGGTATTGTCAAGAAAACATTTTAGCTAGTTTATCTACTGCATAACTATGATTAACAGCCATATTCTAGGAGAAAAGATTACTAAATGTCACAATTAGAAGTTTACAAAGCTAAGAATATATATTTTAAAATGTATACATCTGTGAGGGCACTAGTGTCATCTGCTTTGTGGCGAATCTGCAGTGACAGAACACAGCTTTTTGTACTTTACCTCTCTGTTTTGACTGCTGTCGGTGAAACAAACTATGAGCTACCATGTCTAAGATGTGTGTTGACATCTTTTAGTGCCATGTATTGTGTTTACCTCATCAGTGACGACTGCTGAGTGGGCCTGAGGCTACTGTCACACTGTTGCTATGACATCTGGTAGCTACAAAAAGATTCAGTCATGTTTGGTTATGTGAGGTGGGACTGTGGGTGGACTATATTGGCAGTGCAAACCTCACACTGAAATATGCAAAAACACATGCAAACATTTTATTTCATCATTAGAGGTCATTGCATTGTAGCAGTAATCAAATGAGCAGTCCGTCCCCATCTGTTATTGTAAGACTAATGTAGTTCCAATGCACTCTGTGAGAACAAATAATAATAATAATACAAAATGTTAAAATATAGTTATGTTGAAATGAGTTTACCAACAGCACAGCCTGCAAACAAATCCATTTCCAAATGTGACAAGAAAATCCTGTATCCATTAGGATTAACTGAAGATGTGTATGATGTCTGGGGAAATTACAGCACATGTATGAGTAAAATGAAGGAAGACGCAACTTGACATTTAAGCACACATCTTCTCACAACACAGCTGTCTGTACACATACTGTCTGTAGTTGGCTCTATTATCACCATTATAGACATGTGACTGAAAAGGCAGCATACAAAACAAAAATAAAACACCATTAACAGTACGGTGCCCCTTTTTTGACATCATTGTTAAAGCCCATAGTGGGACGGAAAGTGTTTGATCGCTTGTTATGTAACAGCTGGCAGGCGGTTGCCATGGTAATCTGTCCAGGACCACCACCTTGGTGAGAGTCTGTCCCGCCCATTCTTGCAGCCACATGATTTTTCAGAACTGGCTAATAGGTTTTACTGGACTCCCACTGCTGCTTTGTTTTCAAATCTCACTGGGGATTTGTACATTCCTATCTTAAGGATGTACGCACAGCTATCAAAATTTCAAACTAATTGAATATCGTGCTACACTAAAGCTTGGACGCACTCAAACCATTAAAAAAAAACAGGTGTTAATGTCAGTCTTGAGAGCATGTTTAGGACCATTTTTCCAGTTTCACTTGGATCAACCTATTTTTCTTTCCAGAAAGCTAGCACTTTGTCTGCTGCCTTGATCTTCTAACAAAGAATAAATGTGGCTTTGCTCTATTGTTGAACTAAAAAACTAAAAAAAAAAAACATTATGTGCTGTTGTTATTCGCTACTGTATTGCTCAACTGACCCTGGCACTTGGCCCTGAGCTCCTGCACTGGGTTGTTTGTGGCAGTACAGTTCATCTATGGGATTAGAGATAAACCCTTAAAAGCAAATTAAGCCCAGATAAGCACCAAATCACCACATTTTATTATGTCATGTATGTAAAAGCATATTGAGCCAGACCTAAATCACACACTGGCTAAAAATCCACAAACAGTGACAGGTGAAAATAATGTTGCTATGTTTGTACAGAAGTTAATTGCACAAACACACCTAGAAAATGTGGTCAAGCTCCTGCCTCTGAGCATGCTAAACTATCAAGTGAGAGTGACACCCATACTTTTTAACATGATGCTGGTTATATTGTTAGTCGCTGTATTAGTCTCTCCTTAAAAAGGTCAAAATGAAAAAAGCCACAACTGTTGAAATGGAAAAGGGGAGTGGAGCAGACTAAAAGATCAATGTCCTCTTCATTCCAGTGAGCTGTGCATCTAAATGTACTGACTGGGTGGAATATAAAAGGCACCAAGTAAACATTCACCCTTTTGATGTTGATGTGATGAAATAAAGCAGGTAGGCAGAATAAGGAAGGTCATATTTAACGGTAATCATGGAAAAAAAGTGCATCTCTCACCATACATCTTTAGGGGTCAACATTTATAAGACCTGCATTATTAGATGGCCTCTGTTTTAAGGTTATGATGCAGCACAGATTAAGATGTCGTTTTTGGGACATTGTTTCATTGATTTGCTGTGCTGGACTCTTTAAAGGGGTAAAAAGGTAGGCATTGGGACATCTTTTGCAAAACTAGGTCCAGATGCCACTTTTAACCTTACGTGTAGGATGAGCTGGATGACTGACAACCTTCACAGACATCTGAAATGAAAAGACCTTCTTGAAATGTTAAGAATGATAAGTGAAGGGCAGAGTTCTGAAACGCAACAGGAGGAGTCAAACCTCATCAGCAAATGCAAATGCCATAGCTGCACCAGCTCCAGGTAGCACACTGACTACTGATTCAAGAAGAATGACTGAAAACTAATCCTGTCATTTGCCATGCTTCTTTTTCCACCTTGGCTTTACTGTTAGCTCTCTTGACACATTAAATTTACTCCTTTTTTAATTTTGGTGTTAACATGTAATTATCATCCATTCAGTTTTTGATTTCATATTCCAATTCCTCACTTGCTTTTTTCTTCCTTGGCTGCCTTCAGTCATCATGTCCTTCCTTTTTTTCCTGGGGCTATTTGGTATCCATTTCCCTTGTTTCTTGTCACCTTCATCTCCAATCCCCTCTCCCCTGCTGCATGACAAACACACAAACGTGTATACACAAACCGGCAGGGTCCATAACTTAATTTGCACCTCTGCAGCTGACTTCGCCGAACCCTGTCACGGGTCATGGTTTTGACCTTGGAAGAACAGTGCTACTATGGCAACAAGAGCCATTGTGAGACCTACACACAGACACACACAAGCTGGTTAACATGTGAGTGTTGCAGTTGAAACATAAACATGAACTTGAGATTCCTTTTACATTTTACTTTCAGGGTTTGAGAAATGCCTTTGAATCTACAACTCAGAAGTGCTACATTTTAATGTTGCTCGTAAAGCTTTGGAGCTTTGGCACTGTTTGCATCACACTAAAATCGCTCAGGGTCTAATGGGTCTAGCGGTCAGATAAGTGTTGTTTATGTCCCACTTTAGCCTCCAAACAGTTGTACATCTGAGAATAATCAAGCCATTGATTGTTAAAATTGTTTGTGTTTCCAGGAAAGAGACTTAATTAATGGCAAATCAGCACAAATAAGCAATGGAGCTGTTCAGGCTGTTATGTCACATTTTAAATAGGGAACATTGCCCCAAAGTGAGCGTCACTATAGAAACACTCAAATGTCCGGACCGGATGAGGTCTTACGTGAGTGTTTAACTGTGCAAGATCAAATCAGGATGTGTTGTTTGCACTGGAAAACAATGAGTTTCTTCTTACAACCTCAGAGCATTTTGTGTTCATATGATTTGTAAGTGATGTAAGAAACAACTATCAACGGACATTTGATGGTGTAGGACAGGGCTTTAGGGCCAGAGCAGACCTTGTTTTTGGGCAAAAAAGGTTCACAGAGCTGTTAAGCACAAGAGAAGTCACATTTTCCATTTAACAGCACAATAAATTGAGGAGAAGAATTTTGAAGATTCACATTAATGTGCTGCTTGCAAAAAGAGTCAATTGCAGCAAAGGTTTCATTATTCCTAAATCCCCACAACATTATGTTATTTAAAGAGTTAATAAGACAAAAATTAACCACACGTCACCTTCACTGCTCAAATTTGTATTTGCATTTTCTCATGCAATGCTATAATGCTTTCAAAAAGTCTTAAAAGCCTTACACTTACCATAGATGCAGCATGGGTCCTTTATATTACAGTTTTAACCCTACTTTTTTGTTCTACTTATTGTCAAAGACCTACCTGGCCTCAGTCAATAAGAATATCTTCAATATCAGCTGTTAAGAAATTAATTTCTTTCATAAAGTTTGTCCTGCTCAGACTTTTAGTCACCTTTATGACTTTGTAGTTGTTATGTTCAGACCTGAGCAGTATCTTGGTAACAATGTTATGAAAGAGAAAACATGTCTTTAGAGAGAAAAAAGAATAAACCTTTTATGCATTTGTGTTCACATCTGCTTTTGGAGCTGGCCTAACTCATATTTTTAAAAAGGTTTTCCGAAGTCAGTTTAGCGTGCCTATAAATAAATGCTTTTAAACATATAAATAAATGCTAAGCAGTAATCACACATCATGACCACCACAGAGGAAGGTACTACACACTAACCCCAGACATGAGCCAAACGCTTACACTTCCTCAGTGCATTCACATGGTTACAACACACTGAGCTCATGAGACTGTTCTCAGGCTTCACTGTTGTCCTCACATACATCATACTGTGTTTAAGTCTAGCTTGCTGTGCAATTACCACCATAGCACTGACAATTATAATCCCATCCCTGCTTCCTCTGGCTTTTTACTCTAATCTGAATGTGCACAGCTCTAAGGTCGTCTATGCACACACATGTGCCATCATGCACAGATGCAGTAAAGACAGAATGCATCCAAAATCAGATTATTGACACGTCAATGATTATCATAAAACACACATGTAGACTTATTGTAGCATTTTACACACAGCTACTTCTATCTTTATGCCCATTTGTTTATAGATGTTAATGTGCAACACAATTGAATTAGTTAAAAAAAAATGCACGTCACTGGTAATATAAAAAACTCTATGCTGTATTCACCAAAGAATATTTGGGTTTGTTTGGTTGGTTAACCCTTCCATGGCCTACATCTGTCAAGTTGTTAAGAACACTAGGAAATAGGCCTACCAAAGTGGAAGAGCTAAAGTGTGTCTGCCTTGTAACAAGGGAATAACACAGGGGTGTTCTGACTGTCTGCTGCTGAGGCTATAGTCTGCAGGGGGTCTGTTCCGTTTCACTGGGCACACAGATATCATGTAAACAAGTTCCCATCAGCCAATCACACAGCACTGTGCAGTAGCCAGTGGCCACCCATACCCTGATAGTAACCTCAACCACACGCTCTCCAGTGCTCATCCCCACACTCATCTACAATAGATCGAAGAAGCACACACACATAAAGTGCTAGAGGACATACAGCAGAGACTTCCATGACACTATCTGACCTCATTTCTCTTTAAGTGAGTCTGAAGTGGGGGAGGCTCCAGACAACCATGCATTAGTGATGGAGTCGGGTCTGGGTCCTACAACGGTACACACACACTGTAAATGTAATGTTTCCCACTGCACTGTCCAACTCTAAAGTTTAATCGCACATGTGATATTGTCACCTCCAGAAAAAACAACTTCAAATAAACTTGCTACACAGCTGCTTATGTTGTTTGTCCTTGTGTAAATCTTTCTATGCTGCCACTTAATTTCTGAGTAAAGAGGAATAATAGAGGCCATAATAGAATCCCATCGCCCTCACATGTCCTTGTCTACAGAAGCCAGCTGCAAGTCCCAAGACAGACACACAATAAGACATAATAACTGTTAATTAATGTTTGAAACAGAAACACAGTAATCTAACCAGATTACAAACACAAATGAAGGACACAGTTCTATAATCAAACCACTTTGTTGTTTATCACAAGTATAATTGTAATTTAGTTTTAATACATTTTTGAGATTACATAGTAACTCTTTTGCAGTGGAGTCCTGGCCCCATTCACTCAAATTTCTGTAGACTTTCAATGGCTGAAATTCAACTCATCGCAATGTTTAGAGGAGTAATAGTGCCAATAGTCTGGGCACTAAATGAACACGCTGCTCTCCGCCTCATCTCTGCATTACTTTATCTGTGCTTGTGATTTACAGAGTCATTTTAGTCAAGGACATGTAAAGGCAGCATTGGAACAATAGACCTCAGGGTCAGATCCATTTTCATTTTACATCATATTTATACACGACACAACGCAGATAGATTGATTCTGTGCTCTGATACGTGAATAAATAACAGCACCTGAGGGTCCCATACTCTCCACCACACACCTCTATGTGAGTGGTATGTGGGGGTGGGGGCAATACATCATGTAAAGTGCACATGCCACTGTAAATTTCTGGAACATATTGCTTTGGTAAAGTGTTTCTCCCTTCTCAAAACTGCTAATGGAAACTGAAAGGATCAACAATGCAGAGACATGCATAAGTCAAAATGTCCTCATATACTGTATATCAAAATGTTTTCATTGACACTGACAGTTACTGGTTTGATGTTGCTGCACCTACAGCATGTCTCAAAGAAGATTTTTGAACACCGAAGGTTGATCCGGTTTGTCCTCTATGGGTTGCTGGATTAAGGCAATCCTAGCGTGCTGAGTTAAGAATATTTAAATCTGTGCCCAGACAGCAGATGAGCAAAAGTGTGGGTGCAGTCAGACTAAAGATGGGACTGTTTTTAGGACAGGCTCAATTAATAGACATAAATAACAAGGGAGGCTGTGATACTCCCGGGATATTGTGTAAATGTGCATGCTGCATCCATCTGCCACATGTTTCTTTTCTCCTGTCTCTAGCTCTTTTTTGTGCACCTCCTTTAATCTCCAGGTGGGCCCCTTACAGCCCACTGCATGCATGTATTACTGCCTCCTTGAAAAGAGCCGACCTTCGGACGCCCTTTTGTTTCCATAGCAGCAAGCTGGCTAGTCATATAACATTAACATTAAGCTAGCTGAAGCAGCGGCTTGTTCAAAGAGCCATTGATTTTGTGTCTCCTGTTAATTCAAAACAGCCTTCTTTCAATTAAAGAAGGAGGCCTTGCTCATGACTACAATAGGACTTGTAAATTAATTTGGCTATGATGTAAAAAAGGCTTAAAGTCAATGGAAAGGCTGGCTTTTCCTGTTTAAATATGACACAGTGTAATTATAAATCTGCCTCACCTTTAAAATTTTTTGTCTGCTTTATTTGCTTTGGCATTTAAACACATTTTATTTTCTGAAAGGCGTTAAATGAAAATAAAGCTTTTGGGATTATCCTAAATTTCTCACTATTGTCCTCCTTAAGCTAAACATAATAGAGAATTGAATCCAAAAGAGGTCATTACTGCTGGAGAGGTACAGTAATGGGAGTCCTCCTTTGGGGCTCATTGGTGCATTGATTTGTAATTTAAAGGGATTCTTTTCAAAGGAAAAGATAGCAAGGAGTAACATTGATTGTGTGCACATGGAGTGTTTTTGGGCAGAAGGATGACTGGATTAGATGTGTGGGGAGTCAGAGATCAGACAGACAGAATAGACCAGTAAGTAGATATGGATACAGGATTAACACACACAAACTGTCACATACACACTGCTTAAACCCTGATGCCTTTAAATATGAGACAATAGATGACAGGACAAAGCCCACATTGTAAAAAGAGAAAATGTTTAAGTACAAAAGACAGGTGTGTTCTTTATAACAGAAAACTGCAGTATGGAGTCCACAGAGATCTGTCTTTCACAGTTTTTCTCTGTCTAGCCTTGTGTTTAGCTCTTGGGTTGGGATTTAGCATAATAAATTACAAAACATGCCCCCTCCTTCACCCTCATCCTTACCGTCTGCTTCTATCCATCCTCTACTGTATTCAGGCTTTTCAGTGCAGATGATTGAATGTCAGTCTCCTTTCATGCACTCGCATCTGTGCGCAGGCCCAGTAAAGAGACATTGTGACATTTTCAGCTGCCCTTTGTCCCTAGGCTGCTGCGAAACACCGATAAAAGACGCAACAAGCTCTGTCACACATCAACCTTTTGGGGTTTGGAAAGAGAGAGATGAAAGTGGAAAGTGCTTCAAACGCTCAGTGGAGTGTAGAAAGCCAAAGGGGGAAAAGGATGGGGACATGAGTGGGATGTGGTGATGTAAGAGAAGCGAGGGCTGTTCAATATGGCCGACAGTGCAGAAGAAAAGTATGTATATTGATTGGAGCATGAACAGACAGAGACAATCCAGTATGACATATTTGTTGTTTGTGTCTTTTATTATAACAACCTCAACATATTGCAATACTGGATAAGCAAGCCTACCATACAGATTGATCTCAGGGCCATTGCATGAGCATGAATAATGCAATGACCAGCCGCCCTGCTCTCATCTGTCTGAGCATCACTTCTTGGGACAAGACAAAATGGAAGAAGAAACAATCCACAGCTAACCATGACTTGGATGCCTGCATTGATTTCTGTACGCCTGCATACTGTATTTGAAATGGAAGTATTAGTTTTGTTAAATAATAAAAGTGAAGTTTAGATAAATTTTAGTTTTTTTTTACTCCATTTAGAAAACACTACCCATTTAATATATCACAAAATGTGACCATTTAAACAAAAGACAGCAAAATTGTTTAAGGCTCAAAAAAGTCTCAATGCTTTTCTAATATAGACAAACTAGAATTAATCACAGGCAGCATTCGTATTGTATTTAATGCCTGTGTACTAGTCAGTAACAACAACACAACACACCCGTGTTTGCACTACTTTGACTACTCAAGGTAAGAGTCACTACTTTCACAAGTTAGACCAAGTTTCTCACTGACTATTTTTATGGAATAATTTGAATGATGAATTTAATGTTATAAATGAAATCTCTGCACACTTTTGCTTGAGAGATCTCTAGTACCTACCAGGAATCTTAAACCAACACAAATAGAGAATAAATTGACCTATGCATGTTAAATGTCTTTACATTTAACACACATTTGCTAAGTTGCTGCATTGTGCGTTTCAACACATGCATTTGTCTGGATGTATTGTGTGAGATAACAGTGTCTGTGTCGAGCATTATCTAATGGCAGACTTACGTTGGAGGCTATCATTTTATTGGGCTTGTGTAACATCTCCCCTGTTGTGCCTTGGGTGACTCATATCTGGTCAAACCTGCGCTTTGTGGGTGGCTTCTTATTATTTATTTATTGTGCTGCCTGCCCTATTGACTGCCCTGGACAACACCATAATTTAAGTGGTCTGGTCACTGCTCTCTTGCAGCCATAACACGATGTCCACACAAGGACCCTTGACCTTTGCCAAGGCTTATAAGTAGTGTTCAGGAAAAGATACAATATAAACTGAAAAGTGTGACAAGCCTGAAGCATAATTCACATTCAATATTTCAGTCTCATTACCGCATAAGTCAGTGATGGGCTTTTTATTTTTTATACTTTTGTCAAACATTTACCTTCTTTAATTTAGTGCAATGGATCTACATTTTATAAAAGTGCTTCAAATACAATAAATCTCTCATATAGAGACACCATATAAGTGCTATTTATCTCATTCTACATACGGTGTGGCATTAGAGGTTTTCAGTGGAAGGTGGAGGGCCTGGTGGCGTCGCTGTGCTTTAAAAGGTGTAATGGCTGAGTCCCAAAAAGAAGACACACCCTTGATTTAATGCCTTAGGTGTCAACTGACCATGGCTACAAGCATGTCACAAAAATTAGGGGTTGTCTTCTTTGCACATACTGTATATTATCTGTAGGCAAGCTTGAATCAATACACTATTTTCCATAAAATTCTTCTTTTGCTTATTTTACAGGGCATTGAAGAAAAATGTCAAGGATCCACTTAATCACATTTTATAATCATTATCATATAATAATATTTACTTCCCAAATGATTAAAACAACATTTCAGGAAAAATTAATACAGTTTGAAACAATTCGGGATGCGGACATACAAAGCAGTGTATTAAATCTGACATATACATACCCAATATTACTGTAACAGTCATCAAGCTTAATATTTAGCTGACTGTATGTTTTTGAGATTGCATAGGCTATAAAAGCCCAAACTATTCTTTTATGTTTTCTTCAGAAAATAAATAACTTTTGCTGCATTTTAGAAGATATTCCTACTTCTATGACATTAAGGAAAAACTAAAACATTGGAAAATCCGGGCTGACTGCATTTAGTTGTACTTGTATGCGGAGAGTGAGGGGTCAATCCCCCAGTCAAGGTGTTAAAACCGTAATGGGATAATCCATCCTCATATCAGATTTGGGGAAAACTTCATGCTCTGTGCCTTCAGTCACACACAGAGTGAGGAAACACACACATACACCCCCGACACACAGAGAATGCAGGCATCACACCTGAGCCAGACTAAATGGGATGCGCCCCTCCTCCCTGTCTCACTAATATGAATGAAGTAGCTCGTTGGCGACTTGACGACCCTCGTTTCCACATCATTGAAGAGCATCTCTTACAGCTGTTGCTGATGAAATATATCAGATGGAGATGCAACTCTTCCTTTCACAAAAGAGCCCATTGTCAGAACAAAGGCTTTCAGTGATAATGGACTAGTGAAACAAACACCTGAATAAATGAAGAATTCATCAGAAGAACTGCACTGCATAAGCTATAGCTCCCAATCATCTCGAAAATATATTTTTGTTGGTAGGCTATGATAATGACAAATCAACTAACATTAATTTCTTTCAGGGGAATTTGATAAGAATCAACCAGTAAACACTGTGTGTGAGAGGGGAGACAAAAGGTTGAGCCACTCTCGTTTTTTGTTCTTATGGCTATGCCTGATGTGACACGTGTACATACGATTAATGTGCACGGGTTTTTTGTAAAGTGCACATGCAGACACACAAGTGAGCTACATGACCCAGCCATTGGCCATTGACTGTCTTGCTGTATTTTACGTCTATGGCCCAAAACATATCAATGCAGTGAATGTAAAACCAGGTTAACCCTGTGGCCATGTGGAAGATGGAAGGCCAAGGGCATTGGTTCCCTTATTAAACTAAATACAGATATTAATATATATTGAATTGGCTGCTTCCAATAAGTGTAAGAAGTGCTCCCATTTATCCTAAACTCATAATTGTATTCTTATCAATCTTGCTCACATTGCACGCACTTGCCCCCGTGGTACACTCTCATGCTGGTGTTCCTTTGTGGTGCACTGTTCCCCTTTGTTGTTTGTATTAAATAATATGCATGGTGGCTATTCTTTAAGGCTGCTACAAAGTTATAGTACAGACAAGCCCAGACGTCAGTACACAGCCATGTTTTTCTTTGGAAATCTAAAAATGATACAATTAAGTCAGTGGAATTCAGTGTAACTACAAAACACACAGATTACAACACCTTCCAAGAAAAAGATTTGTTAACAACACTGTTTTTTGGTTTGTAAAGACATTAGCAGTGTAATAAACTCAATCTTCATGCACAAGAGCAGTATAAAAATGACCATACCATCAGTCAGTGCATACCAGTAGTAGAGCAGGGAAACTGAGTGATCTTCGAAGCATTTCATTCCCAGCAAATTAAAAGGCTGTTTACTAAAGCCCAGGACAGAGGGTTGGCCATTACGGTTGAGTGGCTCGCAGGGGAAGAAGTGAGGGCTGTCCAGAAGGCTGCTGCTGCCAGAAACATTGTGCATGGCCTGCTGTTAGCCCAGCTACCCGCTCACTGTTGGTGCCAAAGCCACTCAGACATGGACAGGCCTCGGCTGGTCACTGTGCCAGAATCACCCTTGGGGTCGAGGCTACATTAACTAATTGCTCAGCAAAGCTTAGAGCACAACAGTATGAACCAGAAGAGGAGAACGAGAGGATTGGAGCATAAAGGCAGAGTGGATGAGCGGAGACGGAAAGCACCATAATAAAGTGTAAAAATTATCACAATACCATTAAAAGAAGTCAAAAAGATCACAGAAAGGACAAAACACAGATGACAAGATTGACAAGGGCTTGTGTACATGGGCATTAGCCCAGCAGCATTAGGACTAGGCCAGTAGCATAAGGACAAAAGGCTGTTGTGTGTGTGTTATGTATTTATGGCATAACACACATTGAGAGGTGGGCTATTGAAGAATGGGAAGATTAAAGACCAAACAAGCTTATAGTGTAAACAGCCCTGTTCAAAAGCTAAATAGATGCGCACTGACTTTGTATTTGCTCAAAGGCTTTAGCATAAGTTTCAGATGTGCCTTCTTCTTTGCCCACGCTGCTGCGAGTGTCTAAAGAAATCCCCCCTTTAGCCTGCCGACCCCCTCCACTCTCCGTCTATCCAAATACAACAAAAGACTTCTACTAAATGAATCGGCCAAACAAGTGTATGTATTGTTGCTGGCAGTTACACAGAAAGACAAGGATTTGGATACTTTGTGGATTGTGAGGGCCCTTTTGGAGAACCTCTGCTGGGTATCTATGGTGATGGAGAACAGCCCTTTCCTTCACAGTGGTGTGTGTCGAAGTGCGTGGGAGGGGAGCACTTTCCAAAGACACAGAGAAGCAGGTGTTAGTACCCTGTCTTTTGTGAGTAGTTCTGCTCTTTGTTTACTTATCTCCAAGACAGTACAAAATGTTGAGACCATAAACAAAAACACTCATAATAGAGAACATATTTGAACTAGACACTTAAACCATGCATTTTTCAACACTTGGTAATACACAGTAAATTACAGATTTTGCTGTGTTGTCATAGACAGGTATTGGGATACTGTTAGTGTTAGTTGATGTGGTCTTACACTACTATTTACCTATTCTGAATTGTATTGCATTATCCAACCGTGACCCTTAAACAACATCACCAGAACAAGACATCTAATAACTCTTACTTTACTAACTTGTAAATATAGAACCTATTGTTCCCTTGTACCAGCATAATACAACCATCCTCATAGTCTGAGTCTGATGTGGTTTTGTGCCTGCAGAGGATATAAGAAGCATCATCGACACTTGTACCCACAATGGTTTGTCAGGGTGTTTGGGAAGCCAGTCAGGGAGACAGAGGTGGACAGCTAATGGCTATTTTGTTGCCAGTAATTGCTCAGAATTTTTCACTGAAAGCTCTCCTGCTGTGTGGTGCCCTTGAGTAATGGACATTGTGATGCTCTCTTTCAGAGGGCCATAACTGTAACATGCATTCAGTGTATGTGATTGACAAGCAGTACATCCATGTGCATCTGTGGTGAGCAAATTGTGTACGTCCTTCAGTTTATCTGAGGCAAATCTGTTTTTCTGTCTTGGCTGCTGCTCAGGGCAATCTTGTCACTGGTTTGTGAGTTTCTAACTACTGCCACCGTCCACTTATTCACTCACATCTGCACTGGCAGCCTGTGATGATTTCATAACACACCTTTTGACCTTTCTCCCGAGAGTCTAAATTTGGACAAAATATGTAGATTTATCTGCTTGGTAAAGCTCCTGATGGCTTGATCTCTTGAATTCCACCTTCCCTCCAGTTCATTCAATACATTTCTATGACTCCAGTGACTAATTGGACCTCTTGCTTCTTCATCATCCAGTCCCCTGTGCTGCTGTCTCTACAACAATATATAGTTCTTTGAAATTGGCTGATAATGACAGATGATCCCACAGTGATGTGGAAAGAAGAAAAATGCAGTGGGAGAGGAAATTGCTGTGGTGTAAACCAAATGTTCAGTAATTATAGGTGATCTGTGAACACAAGTAATGGCTTCATAAATACACCGGGATGGAAGGGACAGAGTGGGGAAGCCAGTGAATTATTAGAATACAATATAGAGAAAATGGAATTTTTTAATTAAAACACACATAGAGAGGAAGACTGAGATAAATGTATGACTGTGTTCTGTAGGAAAAATAGATTTTACAGCTACAAAGAGCCTTGTGCTGCTTGCATACACACTAACCTTAATTGCCCTTGTCACATAGAGTAAATGGATAGGACCGTTTTCCAGTCAACATTTTAATGTCACATATTAACTGGCTTTTTTTTTTTGCATAGTAGACATTTATTTATTTTCTTTTGTTGTTTTGAAAACCACTGTAGTCAATGTCAGGGAGAACACACATATTTTAAAAGTCTGATGCATCATGTTCACATACTGACTAATTAGTTTTTTGTTGGTGTTTCTTCAAATAACATTCCTTTGCCCTTAAAGTAGCACTGCATAACTTTTAGCTAGTAGCACCACGTAATTTTAAAGTCCAAATATATTCTTGTTTTGATTTAAGGGTTTTAGACACATGGTTGGTAGAATCATACCTATTTCGCTGACACAGTACCCATAGCTGGACAGAACACTCTGAATGATATAATAATTCAATGCCACAGAGACGTGCAGACCTGAGTCAACATGCTCAGCAGCTCAAACAGAAGGAGCAGAAATAGGCCAATATGGACCCTAGCAGAGATGTATTTGTACAAAATTCACTAATTGTTTCAGAAGACATGTATTTTTCTTCCAAATTTGCCAGTTTTGGATAGTTAACTCTCAAAATCAAACAGCACAGTCTGTAGAGGGAAATACGCCCCTAGTGGCTAAAAATTACACAGTGCCGCATTTAACCCTTAAAATGACTTTGCAGAGCTACAGACACAAACCGACACTGACTTTCTATTACAGTTTTATATGGGTCTATTATTCCAGAGAGTGCCGTGCTTTGCAGTTACAATTGATTTACAGCACACTTTTAACACCACTGGCAAATGGCTCTGAAGAAACTTCTGAAGAAACTACTTCTTAGCTCAGATTTCATATCTCACACCTAAAAACTATTGATTTAAGTCCTGAAAACATGTCTTTATTGCAGTCAGAATATAAAGATAATAGAAATCCAATACTGTTTTTATTATCTTTGAAGCCACAAACTCTAAACAGCAAGCAACTCTGCATTTGTAGAGTATCTCTTGGTCAAGGAGTTGAAAGCCCATTATAATATCCTTGTAATGAGCTTTTTATATCCTTAATTCCTCCCTGGGCACTTAAAAATAACATTTATTTTTGTGCACTAAACTAATCTAGGCACAAAATAAGGAGTCTAAGCATCCAATTCTGCTACTGTGTGTAAAATGTACCCTTCTAGTGATCATCTTCTC
Source organism: Neodontobutis hainanensis (assembly GCA_024349245.1). Taxonomy (NCBI): domain Eukaryota; kingdom Metazoa; phylum Chordata; class Actinopteri; order Gobiiformes; family Odontobutidae; genus Neodontobutis; species Neodontobutis hainanensis. Next base: position 802,379 of record JALDNG010000062.1, read on the forward strand.
AGCACACAGACTCAGAAGGATAAAAATAGGTTTAAAGAATCGCACCAGACACATAAGGGCACACAGGGCACACCTGTCGCTGTATAGAGGCCACTTTGGGGCACCCTGGTAAGCCTCACCTATATAATTAAGCCATGTTACAAGATACAGATGTTGCATCATACATCTTCCGTCAGCTGCACACCCTTTATCCTTAAGAATACTATAACCGAGCCAGGTCATGTAGCAGTAACAGGTGCTGATGTGTGTTACATCAGAGCGCAAACATCTGCTCATATTTACCTACGTACACAAATTTTCCACACAGAGTAACTAAAACATTGTGTCACTCTGCTCACTTCCTTAAGTACTGTGTGTTCCTTTGTCAAACTAATTATACTCTTTTGCAATATGTGAATGTCCAGGCCTATCCATAGGCACCATGTGACTGGATGTGAGTCACATTTAAATAAATCAACACAAGTGCATGATGCCGACTGAACCTGTAACCAAGGACAACCTCTAAATATTAAATATTAAAAAAGACTAATTTATGACTAGCACAAATATTGTATCCATCCATCCACCTTCTACCACCTATCCCCCCTGACTGCCTTCCACTGAGAACATTTAGAAAAGAGATGTTTAGAGTTCCATAAGATTTTGTCTTATTCCAACTAAAAGGCAAGCACACATAAAGGGCAGGGTAAAAAATGTGCCCAGGTGCTCTGCATAAAACTGTTATGAATCCTAAACTATAGAAAAACGTAGGTGTGTTTAAGCAGAAAAAACTAGATCCTGTGTACAGATACTGAAACTTAAATTATGTTATTCCTAGTGCTCACTCACACCATTTGTGGTCACTTAACTCATTTTACCTCCTGTGATGATACTATGGCAGAGTGGCTCTGTGGGGTCAGAGGGCACATTTGCAGTTTAATGCCTGATTTTTTGTTTCCTGTAAGTTGAGTGTTCATGTGGAATGAGGGTGTGAACAACACCCAAGAGCTTCCTGTTTCTTTCCAATTCATCCTCAAAGAGTCTCACTGTGGGTGACCTTTCCACACACTGAGGGCAATACCACAGCCCAGCAGCCGACGTCTATTCTTGTTGCTCATGTTCATGTTTGTACCAAAGATTCACTGAAATCTGATCACATGCTGACAAAGCCTCCAGATGAAAGTGGGTGTGTGTAAATTCAAGTTTGTCTTTTGTATTTGTGCTGTAATTATAGTCACTATTTTAATGTTCAAGTCTGTGAATATGCTAAAAAACATAGATAGCTCTAAACCACCAAATGTATTCAATAATATGAATGACATGAGGTGGGATCTAAATTGATTGGAAATATACTTCAAAACCAGATAAACATAATAATTTATTCATATATTCTGATTCAGTTGAATGTCATAAGATAGGACTTTATTGATAATACAGAGTGGAAATTCACTTGTAGAGCAGCTCCCATAGGTAAAAGTAAGGTATGTATGCAATAGATTTAAAAACAGTATATACAATCTCAGCAGCATTTTAAATTGAATAAAATATGAGGGTTAAATTAAACAAAAGCTATCTATATACATAATTACAAAGTCATGAAACATGCAGTGCTTTGCTCAGATGTATTGCTAAAAGAATTAAACAAAAGATGGTTTAAAGCTTAGGCAGAGAGCTGAAAGACGAGCTCTCTTTGCGATTAAGGAGCATGTGGGTGGGTGCGGGGTGAACGGTGGATGGAAGAAGCCACAGTGGTATATGGCTCTCTGACAGCTGAGGCTGTTTGTGGAAACATGAGAAACAGAAGATAGGATCAGTTCTCCAAACAAGGGAGTTTAAGCTCAACAGGTGTCACCTCAGTCTGCTTGGGCACTTTCTGTATTCTCACTTATTATCTGTGCTTCACTCTGCAGCTGCATGGGACTCGGCCCTTATCAGATGTGGAAACAATACAGGCAAACAGAACAAAGATAAAGTGTAATTTGTCAGTGGAATGTAAACAAACTTCTTACATGGCAAAAAATAAGACTAACTGCATATAACACATCTGCTTAAAATACATCTACAGCCACATTTATTGTGATGTGTATATTACAGATTTTTGCTATAGTTGTATGATTACTTGTGCATTTCTACTGCATTGTGTCCCCAATATATACCTTTTTTACTTTAACACAGTAGCGTAGGGCTAGGTTTAACCATATAGATAAAGGACTAGGTTAGAGCAGTCTGATGGCGACTGAGGGGTGTTGTTGACATGCAGGGTGGATGTCTATGCTTCATTGTCTGCCCCATCTGTCTGGCTTTATCTCCACTTACCACCCCCCTGGCCCCGGCGTCCTCCTCCTCTCCATCCCTCCCCCTGTGCTGCTCACACCCTTCATTGTGCCCTGGTCAGTCACTCCTCTCGTGCTGGCAGACGACCAGGGAGCTCCCACCCACAGCAACTGGTGGCATTGTTCACAAATACTGTGTGGCTGCCTGTCTACCAGGCATGTGATCATAGAGAATATAAGCATCTGCTGGCATCAGAGATGCATCGCACTGATAAACACTTAGTGATTAGAATTCTGTCTGAATTCAGTTGTGTTTTCCTGCAGAAAAAACTAAATATTTGGCATTTAAACAGATTTCAGAATAAGTGCAACTTGTGTTAGATTGTTTTCCAACATTTTATGTTATGTTTTATGTTTTGAGATACTGCAGGAATTGCCTTTACCATTTTATTAATTGTAAGGTTTGTTGTTGAACACCGGCTCCTCCCGTAACTGTGACACACACAGCAGCACACAGAGTTAAGCCATAAACAAAGCTGTGGCACACGGGGAGGAGTGCTCTGGATGATCAACAATGTCTGTGCATGCAGGAGGAAGGTTCAGTGTGTCTGTTTAAACAGGTTTTTGGTTGGGACAAACCCTACAGGGCTTTTATTGTTGCCTTTTACTGAAGGTTGATTTAAAAAAATAAATACATCTGATAACTGTTGAAATTTTAGTTGAAGTTTAGCTTCTTCATCAGAGAAAAACATATTTAATGTGATATTTACATGGGCACAAAGGACATGACCATTTACAGTCGACATTGTATTTCAGTCCTAACAAAGAGTCACAGATACAGACATGTGTACAGACATGTGCAATCATTTTCTTCGTAACAACAATGAGGTTCTTCCACATCAGACAGTCCCTTCCTCATATTTAGAGTGACAGTAAACACCATTTACCAATGAAATCAAACAAACCAACTCCCACAGCTCATGCCCTTCACTGCTCATTGCTCCTTATTTGAACATTTCTCTAAAACATGTTCTAATGTTGACTGTAAAGGCTCAGGACACATTAAAGATGTTCATTGCACACACATGGGGTATACACTTTAGACATGCAAGATGTTAAACATAAACTGGTTACATAAATACTGTATGCTACACTCGGCACAGAGATCAAAGCTTCCATTTCCATCCACCCAATAATTTAATGAAATAAAGAAGTAGGCCATGTAGCCACATTCAACATGCTTTTATGTTCTAGCTTTCATAGCTGTGTATATGCTGCATATTAACAGTATTTTTTTTATAAAATTAGAAATATGCCCAAAGCAAAACTAGAAGATAAACAGTTCTCATGTCTTATTGAGAGGTCAGCTCTTCTGTACAGGGAGGGAAGTGCCTTTTCACAGAAATGTGGCCCAGTTGTTCGCAGCCACCGATGCACATGAGTCATGACGCTTCAAAAACAACACCAGCTGTGCTAGAGAGTCATGGTCGAGCAAAAAGCTGGGGACACGCTGAGATATACTGAGCAGGAGGAAGAAAGGTGACGTGAGAAACAAGTTTCAAGTGAGATTGAAGTAGAAGTACGCAAATTAAAAGGCTTGAATGTGAAGGTTAGCAGATGTTTCCATTATTAGAGGTATTAAGAGTTATACCACAGTCACTCAACTCTGTCAATGAAATATATTGTACTGTGTTTGCTTATACTACGAGCCTGAGCAAAGTCACATAATGAGCATTGATCTTAGTACACAGTGTACAGGTGGCACTTACAGTGTCTGAGATTCAAAAAGAAAAAGTACAAAGCTCTGTTCGTGAATGTTTTGCTCTTGCCAATGTCCTAATGTGCTCCTCTTAGGTCTTTGTAAGTAAGATGGTGTCTAACTCTTGGGAGTGGATATGAGTGTGCATGTGTTTTTCACCCCTGACCCAAGTAGACCAATAGAGATCACAGCGGCTCTGGAATCTGTGGCAATGGTTCAAGCCATTCCAACCAAGCCTGTGCAATATGCTACTAGAACTCATCAAAATGCAGTGGGACAGTCTATAGCCCCACCACAACCCCAACAGCTGCAGTGCGGGTGTCGCACAATCCTCCAGAGCAATATTGTGATATATATAAGCTGTTCATTAATGTGATTACTCATCAGGGTGATACAAAAGCTTATTGCCTGGTGACTGATTTGATTGAGTTAAAATGCTTAAGAAAGGTATGTTTGAACATAAAACTATGAACAGTAACATAAAAAAGAAACATTTGTTGTGTGTGTGTTGTGTGAAACTTTAACTACAATATAGTATTATATTTTTAGAGGACTTGTATTTCTTGCTCTAAAATTTACCGAAAGTTACCCAATTCCAGGATGAGTAATGGGTAACACATTTGTCCCATGGGGAAATGTGTGTGCTTCAGTTACTCATTAAACTTCCAAACTCGGTTTATGGGTCACAGCTCTTTTTGCATAGTGAATGTTTTACGCTGGTTTATCAGGCATATCTCACCTCTAGAAACCAGAGAACTCTTTTAGAGGCATTCACTTGTGCGGACGTGTGGAATAAACCACAATGGTTTAGGACGTTTGGTTGTTACTGTTATCATTTTTCAAACCTGTTTTATGTTTTAAAAGAGGGATATTGACAGGATATTATGATAGGCAGAACATTTTTAAGTGACTGTGGCATACACACTAACATGAGGGTGTCTGTTGATAGTTGATGTTTATGTTTAAATACTTTTATTACCAGTTATTTTAACACTGTGTGAACCTCCTAATCTACAGTAGTTTAAAAATCTAGGGTACAGAGTGTTCTGTTCTCTTGCATGTTTTGCTAACACACAGATTTTGCTAACGGTAGTGTCCTGAATGTGGGTGTTTTGAAGACGTTTGACTTGTGTTTTTCACAGCTGTGTGAACGGTGCTTCCTGTCTGTTTTCCTTTTTCTTTGTTAGATAGTTCTTCCTCATTTTAATTTTATGCTTCACATGCTCTGTTTATGTTTAAGTCATTCAAACCAAAATAACTGATACGGCCACTATAAATATCCCTATAAATGGCAATAATGTTCTACTTTATTTTTTTGTGATGGCCTGGTATTAGTATTGTATTTGTAATGCTCTTTGTTCTTTGTTGTACAGCCACTCGTGAGCAGGAAACAGCTGAGCAGTAGTGTTCTTGTTGTTTTCCTGACTGTTTCTGAGAAAACAACTTGAAACAACTTGAAACTGAGCCTGTGTCACCACCAGCAAAACCATACACAGTCAAGCATGGTAGGTGCTGGTCATGTGATCTGTGGGAAACTGGCTGCTCGGAGACAGGCCTTCTGCTCGAGCCCAGACTTAGAACTTCACATGGTGAAGCAGCGTTCAGGTTTCATGCAGCAAAAATCTGGAACAGTCTTCCAGAAAAAGTAAAATAGGCCTCAACTGTAACAATGTTTGAGATAAAGATAAAAACCTTCCTCTTTAGCTCCGCCTACATCCATTAAAGACACTGAAAATGTTTTTTATCTGCACTCTTTATCTTTTTTTTTTGTTATTCTGTATGTTACTTATGTTTCTTATAATAAATCATATCTGTGAACAGCTTTTTGAATTACCCAGTGTATGAATTGTGCTATATCAATAAAATAGCCTTGCCTTGGCTTAAAAACAGCCAAGGTTTTAAATAATTTACATTACATGCTTTATCTAAAACGGTTTTGTCCTGCAGGTGTATTGATATATTATTCACTTAAATTAAATTCTGATGCTCTCAGTAGAACAGTAGTTTAAGGTATAAACCTTTCATTTGAGTCTTTTTATTCTGGTGTTTGTATATGCAGAGGTTTGTAGTAACTAACCAGAAACTATAATGCTATTTTGTCTTTGGTTGCACCTGAATCTAACAGTAATCAACTTTCACAGTCTTTTTCCAGATTTTGAAAACACACGAACAGTGTTTCAGCAGATTTCTGTATGACAACAAAAGAGTGGGGATCACACATTTAACAACTGTGCCTGATGAGGAATGACAGGCCACATGATTTGTCAAACCAACTAAAGCCAACTCAATGCACCAAACTTTAAGCTCTCGCGAGGGCGACAGTTTAAAGCCTAAACAAACACACCAGTTGGTGGCAGTAATGCATCAATTTGTGTGTCCCACCCTCTCTTTTTCATTGGCTGTTGGCAACAGTTGCAGTTGGGTCGGTAATCAGTTCACACTACCCAATTGCGTCCAGATTCCCAAAATGTTTGATTGACTGCACCTAAGGTTGGGCAGGTCTGTCCCTCTCACACACTCACAGATTTTTATGCCAACTAGCCACTGTTTAGGGTAGACTGGTGCACTTTGCTCAACTGGGAATCGTGGAAACAATCTGGCAAATCATCTTGTAGCCTGTCCTCAGCTAGTTCATAGTTCAGGAGTAGTCACTGCCAGTTTTATTTTCTTGCGCAAACCTATTTGGGCAATAAATGAAATAAAATTATATTATCATGTTTCCACTTAATACTTTATTACTCTTGGTCAAGTAATAATTTAGTTATAAGTCCATTATTACTTTTATTTTGAGTTTTCTGCCCATGACCTTTGTTCAGGCCTCAGTCTGAGTGTGTTCTTGTGCATGTCTAGAAGAGCCCACACACTAAGAAGTGTCATCTCCATTTAAAATTAAATAAATCTTTTGTGTGTGTGCATGTGTGGTCAGACCTCATGCAGAGGCCTTTTCTTGAGCCTCGAGGACAGGCTATATTTAGGCAGCAAGGTTGGTCCTTGTTTCTCTGGCCATGAGTGGCTGAGAGCAGTGCCTACTGATTGGGAGAGGCCAACCGCAGAAACATGTTGCCTCTGAGTCTGACCACTAGCTCTGAGATAACCATATGTGGCAGAATACAAACAGATGACATCCGAGGTGGTTAGTGTATCAGCTTATCATTAGGACACAGAGCTTTATAGTTTTGGTGGTATCTCTTAAGCTAGGTAGAGACAGAATAAGGGGCAGTCACTGAAACTGACTTTGTTTCTTATCGTCTTTCAAACTGGGATGAGCTGCCTATGCGGTTGACTGTTATTGTTGAACTGTTTCACCATCATTTTAAACCTCTTAAAACTGAACAACAAAAACTTTGTAGCAATGTTGTGCTCCATTGAGTCAAGTGTGTGTTTTTGTATCCCGACCACTTAGTTTGTAGTCTAACTGTGTTGGTAATTAATTTTGCGAATCTGAAATATTTATGTTCACTTCTGCCAAAAAAGGCCTGCTGCCATTGGTGTTCCTCCCCTGTGTGAGTGTAAAGCTGACTGGTGACACCAGGCAGCTCACACTAGGGATAAAGATAGATGGGAACAAGAGCAGGGGAGTAGAGGAGGTTGAAAAGAGTACATGGGAACAATCTATGAAAAAAGAGGACACATAGGAGGACACAGAGATAAAGGCAGTGAGCAATAACATAATCTATTTTAGGGAAAGGAGATAGGCCACGAGGAAGCCGAAGGTTGCGTTAGACAGCTTGAACCTTTGGATCACATGCTTCTACTTTCTCCAATAAAAAGATATGCTAAATGCACACATGTCATCCCCGAACACTGTTCATGACATTCTTGTTGCACAAAAGCTTGACAAATAATGCAGACCAACATGAAAAACAACTCACAGCCATTATATACACCATTCAACGTTTATAGTTTATATTACATTATTTTATTAAAAGCAGACTTTGAGTAGTATCTATACATCCAATTAGCCACTAAAGCCTTTTCATACATGCACTATCTGCCAAACTTTGTTCTGACTTCATCTGGATGTTGCACTTATGTATATACATACACACACTCATTCATAACATCTTTGAGACGTAAACACCAATATTTGAACAGCATAAGGGAAACTACAAAACATACAAAGTTATCAAAATGCAGTTAATCTCTCCCAAAAGGTTAGTTATAAAAACTTGAATGAAATGCTAAAATACTAAACATCAGAAATATTTTTTCTCCAGATATGTAGGTATAAATGCATGCCCCGCAGACATTCTCCTGATATGTGGTGCATATATACACAACTGTCATGTGTTCACAGGCCAGTGTTGCACCAGCCAACATCAGTCAGTAATGCCAAAGTGATTGCCCACAATGAAAGGTATAGGTAGAATTATTTTTACCAGAAAAGCTTTTCCTACTAATGCAGTAGAAAGATGAACTGTGTGGGCTTATTTCAAAAAATAGAGTTATCAGGAACTAAAAATACTTTTCTTGTGTAAATAAACATACATGCATTTAATATATAGTCTGTATTTTAAAAAACAAAATAGTTGTATTGTAGATGGTGGTGTTGCAGCCAGTGACTCATTCACAGTGTCTTGATTCAGGATTTGGCTTTCACCTCTCGACTGTCACACTGTAGTAACCTCTATTGTAAAGACGCTCCTCCCACAGTTAGTACACGCAGCATTAGTGATGTGGCCGTCTTTGTCTTCTCCGTCTTGTGTTACTCTCATTGTCCTTGGTGAGACGGGAAGAGTGTGTGCAGCGGGGGCAGAGCAGATGTCAGCGGCCACGATGAATGGTGGCCTGAGGGGAAGGACGGAGAGATGGGGGGAGCGATAGCTGGCAGTGATACCCAGGAGACCTTTACTAGAGGATCTGTTTAAAAGAGGGATCTACTATATGACGCACAGGGAAGACAAACATATTACCAGAAAAGGGGGAGGGAAAGACAATACACAGATCATATGATAACAGACACTGTTTTTGATTTTTGAGGCAGCCATCTTTTTGTGTAACAAAGTGAGAATATTTTTTTCTTTTTACAACATTCACTTACTTGTTTTTACCTAAATTTACTTACTCAGCACTCTGAGAATGAACAGTGCCTTCTAAATAGAATCCAAACCAGGAAGGCATTCAATCTAAGCATCAGTTAAAAATAATTGTATAATCTTTTCTTTGTAATAAGACACACCTTTTGAAACTAGTGACCTCGGTGGCTTTGTGGCTTCCACGGAAAGTCAGAAATGTGACATCAATGTTTCATCAGGGCGTCAGATGACACCATATTCTGCAATTGGGTTATAAGTGAAAATTGCTGTGTACAGTTGTAACATACAGAGGTTTAGGGCAGCAGAATACAGCTGGTCTTGATTGAGCCTCTAAAAAGGTTTAGACCTTTTACTCTAAACAGATCTGTTTATATACAATGTAAGTGTAAATTTTAGAAGAATTTCATAAATACCAGGGTTTCAACATCTGCAGATGAAAACGTGTCAAACATCATGCTCATCATGAGTCATTGCAGAAACTTGTCCAGAGTGAATTGCGAAATCCTCTTAAATCTGGATCACTTGTGGTTTGTCTATCCGTTTTGGGTTGTTTATATTCACTTCCCCTGAATAATATTTTCAGAACAAAACAAACAATGGTAGAGAATTTATTAAAGACACACCTCTGGAATCTTCCAGCGGGGTTAGAAATATCAATGAAGATGCATAAAGTATGAACCGAAGCTTCTTTGATGTCTGAAAAGAATATGGAATAGATAGATTTTACTACAATATCCACAGAGGCCTGCTATTTGGACAAGCCTGACTTAAACAAGAGCCTGGTCACCTTGGCTCAGTGGCCTCGGACCTGCGCCTTCTGGTCCTGCTAAACAAGCTCGTCTCATTTCCTCCTTTGTGCAAGTGTCAAAATAAGCTGAATGTTTTCTTTAGTCGCCTGCTGCTAAGCAACCTGAGGGATTCAGAAAGCTGCAAAGGAGCACAGTCTTAATCCAAACTGGGGCTTTTTGCAGAGTCAGCTGCTGTAATCTTGTGCATATTTGGGCCTTAGTCGAGTTAGCACTTTTTCACCCGAAGGTTTTGAGAGGATTGTTGCTAACCGTACCATCTGTTGCATCCTACCATTAAAGCAGCAGAGCAATTCACAGTTTACCTTGGATACACAACATCATGCAACGCCATAACATTGGAAATATTGAATGTAATGGGGTTTGCAGATCATTTTTCAAGTAAACTCTGTAAAGGGTAATGAAATATCCAATTGTTAATAATACTACTGTAAAATAATGGAGCAATATCAGTACAGAAAGCCAGATATGCCATCGTCACTCAGATATCTTACAGAAAGCCAATTCACCACTGAAGCTGATTTGAATTTTTGGGACAGATGTTAGTGTTCTAATTTAAACATGGCCATACCACTTCTGTTTTTATTCTATTAATATGAATGTGGTTTAGCTGCACAGTATGAAAAGGTTGGTCTTGTGGTGACTATATTAAATCCATCAATGTTTGAATGTAATGTTTTCAATTAGAATTTTTCTGTGATCATCTTTACTTTTAGCTACAGCTAGTGGAGTCAGGATTTATTTACATCTCCAAAATTAAATAACAATTCCATCACTTTTCCTGAGTTCTTGGTAAAATAAATATAGCTATAGGAGTTTTAACCATTTAATTTATTTGAATAATGACTCAAAGCACAGTGAATATGATGCCAAGATAGGAAATCTTTTATTACAGAGAAAAAAAAAAAACTTTTCTTCCAAAATATAGAAATCTGTACAACTTCCGCACAATCAATTTACATGAACTGTACAAATTTACAGCAGTTCATCACAACATACCCAAGGAAAAGGACTGAACACAATAAAGATGTACTGACATAAGATCACAAGATAGACAGCTTCTCTTCTTGGGTAAGCTCAGATTTTTTGTCTATTTTCTGGTTTTGTATGTAAATAGAAAAAAAGAAAAAAAAAAAGAAGGAAAAAAAAACAAAGAAAATAAAAACAAAGGATACGTCTACAATTACAGATCATGGAAACTTAATATTTTTTACCAAAACAACTTTGGTCCTTGCCAACGCTCCCTTCACAAATGGCTCCACTTAGAAAAAACATCATTCATGTTAAAAGATGAAATACAAAAGGAATACATCTAAAAACACCTCAGGATAGTAATTATTGGCACTTCCCATGTGTAATGTTATGTACTCCGCCAGTTCTTGTACACTTACAATCATTCTACAATTAGTAAAACCTCTCAAATGTGAAAGTGGCAATAATTCAACTAAAGGGTGACAATATTTAACAACAACATTGAAACTTCTTGTCCCTTTCGGTTTCATGTGTTAACATGCACAACTTTTCCATAAGGGTATTTATTGAATGTCTGAGGCCTGAGTTTGGCAATACATTCCAGAAGAGATTCTTCTTGTCTCAAAGTCACTTCAACTTGACATATTTAGTGCATTTTATGTGCTATTTTACCCTTGACTATTCAAAGCATTCTCACAACATTTTTGTAAGTTATGTGCAGACAAGCTGAATGGATGCCATTTAAATTATCAATATTACCGAGAACTTTATTACAGCCTACAACCCCAAATTGTTATAAGCGGTGCTGGAGAGGATTTCAGTTTTAATTTTTATATATTTTTTTGATGTTTAAAAACAGGTCATTAAAATTGGGGTAGATTACCAGATTAAAAATCCTCTGAGCAAATTGAAAAGTAGGAAAGGGCAACAGCAGAGTGAAACTATGAGATGACATCAGTGTGACCATAAAATACATCTAAAAAGGAAAGTGAGACAAGTTCCTTATCCCATGTCACAAAACTAGACCAATCTCATAACTATTGTCACAAGACAAACTTTTGTGGAGCAGCATGATTTAAAACTGGAACCATGGTGCTGGGCACCCATCCTGCAAGCTCCTCTCCATTTGGCCTACATGCAGTCGCAGATTGCTGAAGGGAGTATTAACAGAGAGCAGGAAAGGGTGGGGGTTGGGTGCAGTGCATGTCAAAAGCTATAGCTCCATTCCCCATGATCCTCTAAGGCTTAGGAGCTTAAACACCAACAGGTCTGGGGATGGCTGGTAAGGCAGCCTGCCGTGATAGAATTGGCCAGAGGCAAAGGCCTGGTGACACTGTCCCAGCATCTGCTTTAGCACCGCTTCCATTGAGCTTCAAAACCAGGAGTGAAGAGGGGTGTATCAAACTTCTGTCACTTCCTTTTATATGCATGTAAACAAAGTTGCTACTCAAACTCAATGATCAAGTGCAGCACAATCCAGTGAGGTTAAAACAGAAAACAATGGCCTAGTACCCTCAAGTCTTTGTTCCAAGTTTCATTTCTCACTAGACCCTTCGGTGCAGCTTGATCACGCCATGCGTGTTTGCTGGTTTTCCATCATACTGAGAGAGTTGGGGCTTCTGGTCAGGCACTGGTCGGAGGGCGCCGAATAAGTCCTGAGAGGGGGTTAAAGGGATTTTAGCTGCCCTGGACAAAAGAGTCTGGCCCTTACCCCTTCTCTCTTACACAGCCCCATGCCTGCCATCCTTAGCCCGCTCTCTCTGTGATGGATGCTGATATGTGTTGCATTAAGTCTACCTGTGTGATCAGCTAGCAGCGTGCTGGCCTGCTTTTGGCTGGACAAGAGGTCTGAACTGAGGGCTGATATGTGGAACTTTGACCACCCTCTAAAAAGGTGGATGTGAGCTGCCAGGCCTTGAAAGCAGACAACATGGTCTTGGTCTGGACAGCATATTGCACCAGTCCAGTACAAGCCTCACATTAGTCAATTACAAATGGCTCAGAGGTCCTGATAGCAATGTCCAATTTTCGTGACAATGAAAATGTACATTTACCAACATCCAAGGGATGCCTAGTGTTGATTTGGATTGAAGTTAAAATTAATCATTAAACAGTCTCTGCTGTAGACCTCCATTGACCAAAGTCTCACACGGTCATCACTTAGTCCAGACCAGCTTTTTTTTTGTTTTGTTTTTTTTACCTCTATCAGCAACACAAACCACTGTACGCGTTTGTGGGGGGCATAGCCCTGCATCCTACCAGAGCTTTGACAAACATTGCCGATTAAACAGATGAGAATGTTTCCAACAAACCACCAAAATATGACTCCAGCTAAAATTGCTCTGAAATGATCAAATACAGTGTAAAATGATCTAAACCCAGACTTGACCACTCCCTCCAGACAACGGCATCCCAACATTGGTGCTACAGCAAGAACAGTTAAAAATGAGATGGGCAAAGATAAACTGAAAAGATGACAGTCGAAATGGATGGAATGCAGGCAATTTTCTGTTTAAAAAAAAAAATAAAATAAAAATTCATTCCACACAATCTCGTGTCAAAGTGCATTCAATGTCAATTCTAACAGGGCAACACAACTGAGATCTGGGCAAATGACCACCCTTTGCTACACATTGAAGTTTGGTGATATAGGAGAAAAAAGGGCTAAGGGGCAAAGTAACAACAAAGGAACTTGATTGTAAATTTCAACAACATTCGACAATTATGGAAAGAGAAAAGGAGACACGTCTTCCAGCCTTCCTTGAAAAGCTACAAACAAATTATGGTTAAGCAACAGTGTTGTAGGACACTGGTATCCATAGGTAACAGGTGCAACAACACATTTCCACTTGCATACAGGCAGTAAATTCTGATGGTAAAATGGGGAGGAAGATAATTAGACATGAACCTTTACGCATCTAAAATACAAAAACCTATTTCCTGCAATTGCCAGTGGTTCAAAATATTTTATGCAGAAAATAGAGATTCAATCATTGAGCACATCTTTATTTTGAGCTTTTATTGTGAAAAGGCACAGTCCAAATCTTCCTCCCCACTCAAGTGGATTAAATGAAAAGCACAATGGAAAAAGATTTGTCTAAATATTCAGAGGGGTTGTTAATATTCATTTTAGATTTTGGTGTTATGCAGTTGTGTGTTGAATATGTACCCATAGTAACCACAAGTCAGAAAAGTGCAAATTCAATGCCGATAGCCCCCTAGTGGTGGAACGGATCACAATGTTGTTTTTACAGTTAGGGTGACTTCATGGGATGTTCCTGTTTAGACGGTTGGTAGTTATAGCTGCCTCAACAGTTCAATTTCCATAAAGCCTCTCCCCTTAAAAAATGGAGTGCCCAGCTGATTGACATAACAGAACAGAATGGGGAAACTGGATAGAAAGGGTAAAAAATATCAAACCTACAAGGTTTCCATCGCCTGGATGATAGGCCACATCCTCTGTTTACTTTCTTTTTTTCTTCTTTCACTATTTAATTTCATATTCTTAGCTTAAAAAGGCTCACCCTGGGCTGGTGTGACCCTGAACAAAAATGGCTGAGTGAAGGTGGGCCACTTTAACTAGACACAGTCATCATATTGTAGGCCTTGGAGGGACTGGCTCTGCCCAGCACCATCAGTTCCTCCTTGCAGCTGATGTGACTGTCCACCATGGGGCTCACAGACCCGCTGCTTCCTGAGGGTGAGCTGGCGGTAGCCGATGGGGGCAGTCCTGTAGGCATGGGCTGCGACTCGTACAGGACGCAGATGGAGCCATCCTCACCAATGCGATAAGACACCTCAAAGGGGTCCACCCAGAGTGTGAGCTCACTGGGCAACAGCAGGTAGAGTTGCTGGATGGTCAGGCCAATGCGTTGACCTGCCTGCCACACCAGTGGGTCCATCTTGTGGTTGATGCGGATGCAACGGTAACCTGAACCCTTGCAGGGCCTGTCTGGGAACCAGTGGTGCTTATATTGCTCTGCAGGGAAGGGGGGGTGGGGGGGAGAAGAACATCATGTTAGGAAAATATGGATGGAAAAATGGAAATAAAACAGCTCACTGGTGAATAAGTAAATACACGAGAGAACAGGATCAAATCTCTGACGGGTCATTTGCCCGATGTCAACCCCCTCTCTTTCGCCCAGTTTCATGGCAATTTACAGTCTATCAAACAAATGTTTTAAGTAATTTGTATAAATTCTAAAAATGGAAATACAATCAATAATACAAGTCTGTTTTCAGACAAAAGAGTAAATACCATATTCAAATGTACAGGTTAGAACAAACAGATGCAGAGAGGTGTATTAAAACAAGCAGCGAGCTGTACCCTGAGCCTACGTGACAAAAAGAGGGCCACTGAATTACACAATCCCTCTTCTAGCCATGTCACCGAGTCTCCCCTGACTGACTGAACAAAAACACCAAACGTGTTAGTCTCGGTCAGTCATCTGGGAAGCAACTCGGTCTCTTAAGGGGACAGATTCCCCTTTTATAGTATGCATGGCAGGGTTTTTTTTTTAAAGAACTGCAGCAAAACTAGTTACTCAGAATGAAACCCCATTCAATATGAGTCATACAGCATTTAAGAAGTGAAGAGGGTGTGTGAGCATGAAACACAACTGTATAGTTTTAAAAAATACTGTTGTGGTAAGATTACACACACTCTTATCTACAAGGTTCCTTTATATTAAATTGACATTAATGACTTTTTTTGTGGTCGCTAAAAACAGAGGAGTAGAGTGGAACAGTTTTCATAATAACCCCCCTCCCATAATCACACAAGACCGTAACTGAGCAAATGCCTAGCACTTATGAAAGAGGGCTGAGCTTTCAGCCTTAAACTGTGCCACAAAGGCAGCCATACCTACAAACCCTCTGTGAGGCCTGTTCTTAAAAAAAGAAAACATGGGAGGAGGGGTAGAAGACAGGAAGCAGACAAGTGTATGCTTAACCTAAAGCGTTTAACCAAAGCCAACTGTTTGGCTGCTAAAGTTGTCTTGGAAATATGATCATAGCTTTCCACTATACGCTTGCGTTCTATGAAAAGAACTGGAGGACTGGGAAATCCCAAAAAAGGGTGGTTTGAATGTGGTCAGGGGGCTCATTTCCTGACTACCCTATCCTCTGCACAAACGGTTGCAGGTCAGTCTGCAGACACAATACTGACTGATGTTTGTGAGCACAAAACGGCTTAAGTTGACCTAGTTCAGCCCTAAGCCGCACAGAATTTTACACACACAACTTTGGACTAATTTATCTTCATCTACAACCCAATAATTATCAATTTCCTAATAAACATTATATGTCCTAAACTGTATTAAAACCTAGCATGCCATTGTAAGCCTGATAAACAAGGCACCACCAAGTGTTTATGAGCACAGTCTTGGATTTCCCCTCCATTTCCTCTAAATTATGTGGCGCTGTCTCCTTCTGTAATTTCCTCCTATAGGCACTCAACAAAACACCCCTCCCCCACAACAGACCAAACAGCAAACTCTAATTTGGGACTTTGCAAACACCTGTATTCAAAGCTCCCAGACGGACATTTTTTGCTAAATCTGAGCCACCATTTCCCATAACGTATCGTGTTACTGTAAGTTCAAGATACAAGTCACTTATTTGTGTATGTTTTCATGACATGCTCACCATTTTATACGTTTGCCATAGCTTTGGACAGAATCCGGCTTCATGTTTTGTTCAATAATGTCAAACGTACAGATAATTAAGCGCGCGCATTAGGTAGGCAGTAATGTAGGTCATCCTCTGCTTGAGTCACTGTGGAGATGGAGCGAAGAGCGTATGGCAGCTTTAGCGCGCACAGACTGGAATGTGTTTACAGCAGAAACCGCACAAAGCCTAAAGCCTGGCTCCAACTCTCTCCGGGAATGCGCTATAGATTATAGCAATGTAAACATGGCAGACGTGCGAAATACATTGCGATGAGCACTTAAATTGACTGCAAAAAAATGCAAGAGAAGCATAATAAATGTAGGATTTACGGAATAATACAGATAACTAGAGTGGTTAAAAGCACAAGTAGAAATTTAAGATACTGGTTAAATGTAAAAAAAAGTTAATTTGTACTTTAATTCAACTGTACACTAGGATAATAATTTAACAATTCCATTGTAACCCACTTTGTTTTTGGCATTACGTAATTGAATAGCCTCTACCAATTGAAGGCTGTTTTGCTCCGAGAGCTGTAGCGACATGGATGCACTTCCTTGTTTGCGTAGAGCGCCTCCTTCCTCCCCCTCTTTTCACACACGCCAAGCCAACACAATAAGGTTTCTACGTTGGAAACATTCGACGGTTTACTTACAATAAATATCAAATAACACTGACTTGAACTGTGGATGGCTTTAATGGGCCTTTAGCCCCCTCTTTGGTGAGCGCAAACCGGGATTTGCGCTTTGGGGGCGAACAGATGGTGATACTTTGAGAACAAAGAAAGGCTTCTTATCAATTCCTCTAGACCGAAATACACCCCCCATAAAAGGCAGTATAAACATAAATTAAGTTATTAGTGAAACATCTATTTACAATGCTCGATATGGTTGAATTCTAGTTGTATTTGTTTGGCATTATTTCAGGTTTCCTTACCTGCCAAAATTTCATGTAGGCTTTGGCTGAATGTTTGGACCTGTCGATCGTTTATGTGTCCTTTTACCCGCAGAAATCTAGACAGAAATCCGACGGCAGCGGTAATCTCTGGTTTCATCGTTCCTCGGGCACAGAGAGTATGCATTGAGAAAGAAAAAGCAACGGCGACGATCCGTGCGCTTTCGTCGTTCGTGTGCGAGTGTCTACGTGTTTTCCCCGACGGCCGTTCTTTCCACTTGTGAGCAGCGGTCCTTAAATGTTGGCGCTCGAGCTGCTTCTCTTGGCATTTATCTGTCGAGGTAGAGGAGAGTTTTCTCAAGGGTTCCGTGATGTTGGACGGTGGCTACAGTGTTGTTGTTATTGTTGTAAACAGGGGCCTGAGGTCCCTGCACACGGCACTCTCCAACCCTGCCTTCTCTCTTCCCACCTACAGAGTAAAAGAAAATACATGGGGGCCAGCTTTTATAGTGCCCCCGCCGTCCCTCACAGCACGCACACAGACTGCTACAGCAACAACGGCTGACCAATCAGCGCGCCGCTGCCGCCTGACGAGCCACATATAGGAGGAGTGCAATGTTCACGTCACGACTCTGAAAATAAACACAGAGACGTGTTACAGACTCCAGACGCGTTCACGCGCACTCAGAAATTTAAGCATGCAATTAGATATTTTACAAATGGCAATTTATCTTGTGTTGTGGCTGAAGAGTAGTAGAGCCCAATGATTAAAAAGCCCACATAGATCTGTGTGTCTGAACGCAGGATCTTCACCAGGTCACATTTTTATCAAACAAACTCCTGATTTGTGGATACGTGGTGTAAAAAGGTATCATTAGTGTTTGTTTTTTCTAAATAAAAATGTACCTTGTGTTCAAGATTTGAATATAAAGATTTAGACATACAGCTGTGTTACAAAGTGAAATGTGCAGAACATGTTCATTTTAAATCAAAGGAAAAATACAGGCTGTTGTGCTGTGGTTGTTGCATTGTCTCGATGACATATGATGACTTGTTGAGAGCTCCAGTAATGACACAATCAAGAAGACCATACTGGTTTCTGCAGCCACGCAGACAACATTGTAAACAATGTAAATGAATATACATTAAGGTAGGATAACTAAATGGTTATGCTTTGGAATGTCCAACATTAAAATGTACAGAAAAGAAAAAGCTTACAACATGAACACTTTTTCTGTAAATCCTATTCAGGTCATATCCCAACACGTATAAACCCCAACTCAGCCATGCATTGTCACAGTTTAACCACAGTTATTTTCTTTTTCCCAGTTTCTGTCCAAAGTTTTTAACATTTAGCTGTGACACAATTGTATTATGTCGATAGCACCAATCGTCCTTGTTTCTTCTCAAATTACAATATTATATTTTATTGTTTATATAAGTATTGTATTGTCACAAGAGCCAAGCAAATGCCAAAAATAAAAAGTCAAATGTAGTGAGCTCAGAAAATGGTGCAAAGCAAATTTGACAATGTATGTGAGAAACACACACAAAGAAAGCCTTTACTCAAAATTAATCTCTGTGTTCACTACACTTTCTTGATCGATCTTATCCTGAACAATGGCTTTAAATGTTCTCAGGCATCAGTTTGTGCAGTGCGTTGCTAATGTTACAAATTGTGAGCTGCTGAAAGAAGTCTGTGCCCATATTCCTGCAGGATTTCCTTCTGGGAGCACAACAGCAGCAGCAGCGGCAGCTTTAGAGCTAAAGAAAGATTTATGTACCACACACAACCAAGGACGGGCAAAAGGCTCATTACTGACAGTGAGTGGGGGGTGTGTGGTTGGGCTTTTAGCTCAACTGGAGAGATAAAAGAGAAACAGAAAGAAACTATAGGCAACAGCAAAGTGTGGTGTTACACCTGGAAAGCCCCAAACCATTCTTTTTGATCTACAGTAGAGAACAATAAATAATGTGGCTATAAAGCTTTATTGTCAAACTAATCTTAAGTTGTGTGTTGTTTTTGATTTGACTGGCCACAAGCACAGGGAAAAGTATGTCCTACTCATTTCCGGTTGAGGGTGGGGTATCCTGCCTTTGCAGTGGGTCCTCAGTAAAACTAATGAATGGAGGCTTTTATCTTGAAAGCACACGTGAAATACAGTGGAGGAAAGAATGTCAGGTCGGGAATCGAGAGAGAGAGACCTTGGCAGTTTACTAAATGTGGGCAGAGCTTCTACAAACTTTTCCAAACACTCTTTTGGTGGTGAACACAAACAGTATATAAGTAGTACAAGCTCCAACATAGCAGAGGTTATAAAAAGACACAATCAAGGACAGCAACATGTGCGGGTCCAACAAAAGCTAATCCAACATGGTCTGTGTTCCCCCAGACAAAACAAACCCCCAATGTTCCAGAAAAAACACAAAACACATCTGATTATTCCTTCAGCATTCTCAGAGAGTTAGTTCTCCTGAGATCAGCCTCAGTGTATTCACTGTCACTGTCTTTATGCAATTACTGATGCAAGATTTGGGCTTTAATTATTAGCAAAAAATGACAAATATTTTTTTTTTCCAGAAGATGCATTGCTCAATATGGCTACAGACTTTTTCTAGTTTACCAAAAACTGCTTGTAACATTTAGGAAACTAGGTGGATTTTGATGCTTCACATTTAGATGGTAAAAAAAAAAACTGTCACATGATAAATTTTACATTTACATTTATTCATTTAGCTGACGCTTTTATCCAAAGCGACTTACATTGTTCTACAGTAATCACCAGTGTTACAGCCACTGGAGGCAAGGTGGGTTAAATGTCTTGCCCAAGGACACAACAACAGTATGAACTGTGGGGAGAGTGGGAATTGAACCGCCTACCTTCTGGTTAAAGGACAACCACTCTACCCACTGAGCTACTGCCACCCCCACATAAACAGGTATTGAATTACAAGGATACAAGCTGAACAAGAATTAGCTAGATGTGCAATGCATTTTAAGAGTGTGAGAATAGGCTTTAAATAACACTAAATTACATTCATTTATTGAGGGCATATTCAATAACATGCAATATTATGTATGTTATGTGATGTTTCTGAAATCAAATGTTTCTATTGTCATTGGTAAAAATGTTCCATGTACAATTACATATTACTGAGAATGAACGCTGCAAATGTGTGTCACTAACACATATCGTTTACATGACCCTAGAGTATGCTAGACTATGAAAACCGTAATTACCATAGAAATGATTGGAATTGTTCTTGTGTTATGTAAACATAGTGAGTAAGTCACTAGTGATGTCACTGAGCTGCGAGCACGAGGGTGTGGCGCAATTAGAGCAATTACCTTTAATGAAAAAAACAAGTCTCCGCCCTTCCCCCTTTGATCCCTGTCACCAGGAAGACACTCGTCAGAGAAAACCACAAACTTTCCATGACTAACTTACACAGGAAGCTTCTCTTACTGCTGAATGCGCCATTTCAACTTTCACAAACTTGAATGTTCCACTGACAGTAAATATAAAAGTCATTTTCTAGTATAACTTCTTCAGCTTTGGTTCCTGGTTTATGTTCTTTATTCCCACTGATTATGCTCACCTAAAATCAGCCTAAAAGAGAAGGGAACACTTATAGCACTTGCCTTTATATGAACAATATAAAGCCCGTAGCTGTGTAAGCATCTGTGAGTATTTATAGCAGTGACATTTGAGATGGTTAGAGGCCTGCCTAGACCAGTCAAGTCCAATTCTGAAAGATGATTCTTGAATGTTCCCTCACTATAAACCACAGGTAAAAAGCAGTGGACTTGTTAAAAAACTTTTTTGCATACAACAACAATGCCAAGAAGGAGTGTATGTCATAATATGGCGTGTCTAATTTTTATTGCATGCACACAATTTCAACCAAATGTGAACCACCATTACATATGGAATTCCCCATTGAGGAATCAGTGAAGTCTAATCTAATCTACATTGCTTCATATTCAAACAAATATCATTGCATTAGAAAGGGTTCAGTCAGTAGATAATATAGGTTTTCAAGTACATCAAATGAAAAATACATTTTCTACACATTTTATTCAATCACAAGAACGCAACACAAAAACCAGGCCAGGCATGTATCATGTGTGTTGAATTTAACTCCACAGCACCCAGACTGCACTTGGTGTTAGTTTTTTATTGTATCATGTAAATGAGTTACACCTTTTCTGTTTTTTATTTGTGAAATAAAATGCTAAATGTGATTTTCATTTCATTGAGTTTATTTCCTTCAGCTAGTCAGAAAAGTTCAATAAAAGCAAATTAACAATCCTTTTAAATAAGAAAGCACAAATAAGCCTTAATCTGGTCTCCATGAAGCTTCAGACATGGGTTTCATTGGCCCATGTTTGCCGGATCTTTTCACATTCATAATCAGAGTTGACCACATAGCACAGTGTGAGTGAGATATAAATATGTAACGTTAATGAATATTACATACGTAGAGTGACCAGATTTTCAAACCTTAAAACTTTTATAGACAAAAATAGCACCTTGATGGAATTTTCTTGATAGAACGATGCACAAAATAAAGCTACCACCAGTAAACACACACACAAAAAGAAGGAACTGATTGCATTGAGTAACTTTTTATTGCATGTGCTTTCTTAAAGCATGTATTGTTCCTCAAACTCATTAGTAAATGGAGACTTTCTTTTTGGCTGATGACAGACTGAAACAGTGAAAGCTGGATTAAATGGACCAATCAGTTTTGAGATACAGGCATGTGTCAATGAATCCCATTACTTAAAAGTGCCAAAGGAAAAACTAAATTATAAACTAGTAATCCAATAGACATGTTCTGTGTGGGATTTAATAAAATATTTCCACCTTGGATCTACTCTCTTTCAGAGCTACCAATGCCACACACAAGTAGTAATTGAGAGTGAGCCTGCTTATGAGCCAGTGACTCAATGACACTGCAACCAAAAGCCTTCAACATGACTCACTCTTTAAACTGCCTCAAACAGCTGGGGATTAAATCCTGTCTGGGCCCACGCAAGCTGTCATTTCATTGCAAGCGTCTATGGACGTTACAAGCTATAGTTTTGTTGGGCATGTGTAGTTTCGCTCACTGTCAAAGATCAGTGAACATACAGTCTGAACATGCAATGGGGGCTGTTGTGACTAAAGCGTAGGTAGCTTATTGTGACTCGCCTTTGTTGTAGTTTTCCATTCTTCTTCTTCTTATCTGAGAATGAATGTTTGAATTCAGTTTTGCTGGGCTTAAATATCTATATTTTGTGTTCCAGTGAATGACACTTGTGTTATTGCACTGTATGTTCTGCATCATTACATGAGATAATGTGGTTAGCTACGATCTACAGTTAGCGACAGTATATAATTAAATGTGCATCATTGCAATCTCTTGTGTTGCCTGTCAAAAACTGTCACAAGACCCAAGTTATTAAAATCACTCAGTATTGATTGTTGAACTAGCCACATGTCTGCCTGCTAGATGATACTAATTAGGCATGCAGGTAAACATTAACTTGAATTAAGGAATGAAAAGTGAAATCAGCACTTATTTAGTACAACTTAAATGTGCTGCTACTCCATTCACAGATTCATCTGCACGGAAAGTATGGCCTGTTTACTGACCCAAGCACACAAAATTATTCCACTGATACTTTCACAAGTTATGGATTATTTGCCTTGAGAGACATGCCAGGACATGTAGAGGAACAACCAAAGCAATGTGTCAGCTGTGCTGGAGTGGGTGGTGACACTTTCAACCACTATGAATTGTACACAAAAAAAAAAAAAAAGAATTTGGGAGGTTTACAGGTGGAAAATGCCAGTTGTGGTTTTTCCTGTTTGCTCATACAGTTCCTTCTCTATTGGTAAACATAACTGCATATGTGCACTAAAACAGAAGCATGTTTGTGAGTTATAATAATGTCAATGGCCTGAAAAGGGACTTGAACCAACAGGATCTGAGGTGACTGTCTTTTTTAGGTCTGGCATTAATAACGCTTAAAGAGCTCAAGGTACAATCTGATTATGCAGAGGTACAAAACAGCCTTATTAATATTTGACAGAATCTGCACACACCTTAACCACATATGCTATTCTGTTAGCATATTTTATGTGACTGCATTAAAAATCTGTTGAGTAATATAAGAACGTTATTTGATATTTTTAGTTATGGTTTGTTGGTGCAAAGTTGTTGCCTTGGAAATGTTTCTTTTCAGTGTTTGTTTTTATTTCATAAATAAAAGAAAGTGAGGCAGACCATTATCCATTTGAGAAAAAAATCTTCTTGTTGTGAAAGTGTATAGACAATAGACATACAGACGTCAGAGTGTTATCTTGAAGAAATGTCTAGAGCCAATTAGAATAATTGTCATCCTGAAATCCTGATATATCACATTGTGACACTGAATGGATTTGTGAGCTATCAGAGTGCACAATCTGGCTATTTAAGTGAAACTCAAATATCCAGATGGAGCTAATTCAATGTTGTTCTGTGCAATTGCTTTTTTCATTTTATAAATTCCAAATTATGACTGTACATAAAACATTATACACTAGTCCGGATTACAAAGAGTGTATTAGACTATTATAGTCTATAGATTAGGTTTTGCATGCTTACAAATGACTAATGGTTCACATTTGATTTTTCATGTATAACAAATTATATGGTTACGTAAGTGGAAATAATCACAACAAAACTTACACCTTTGGCTGGACCCTAAACTGCACATAAGAAGCTAAACACAACCTAAACAATGGATGTGATACTAACTAAATGTGGCAGATACACTCAACATATGCTCAGACTATAGCAATATGTGTAAGTATGCAGAACGAACCCATTAAAGATATTTATACTGTTCTGTCCATATGGCTACCCGGTGTCTGAGGACTGCATCAAAGCCTGCTAATCTCGAGCTGTCAACTTGGGGCCTTATGGAAACTATTGAATATGACAGGACAGGAAGACTGCTGAGGAACCATACTGATTTAGACTAAAGCAGTGGCAGGCCCTGCCTCCCACCTTTGTCTCTGCAGTAATTAAATGGGTGCCAGCGTTGAGCAGCACTTAGGAAATTGGCCCTGTGCAGCTTTTGTCTCTGATGTCATTTGTTTTCACATTAGGGGTACAGGTGGAGGAAACCTAAGGGACAATACCTGTGAAAATAGGGAATAGGAGGAAGGGTGAGAATTAGGGTTAATGGGGGAATGAAGAAGAACCAGAGATTAAGCGCTCAGCATCAGAGAACAGTGTGTAAAGTAAGAGTAAAAAAGCATGTCAGATCTCACATAAAGCTTTGGGCTGTGCTCTTTTTGCTCCCATGCTGTGCAACGACAAGGACCTAGTCTCACAGCAGAATTAGTGAGACAACCGCAGTGAAGAAAGTGAGGTTGTGTTAGGGTGATAAACAACCTGTGGCCACAAGTGTCACAGGAGACAGATATATTTTTCCGTTCTAGATGAAGCTTGTGAAAAAACACGCTGTAAACAAATGTTTTTTATACTGTACCAATGACAAAATGGTGCTTTGTTTATAATTACTAGGATACAATTATACTCGGAGAAGGATTATTGATCCTTTAAGTAAATTTGTATTATAGGATTGTTCTCCTTCAGCTCTAGACTTAGACAGCTGCCAGTAAGCTAGCCTTGTTTAACAGTATGACAAACCTCACAAACTGGCAGAAAATCTTGACTTAACCAACAAACACTGACAATGGAATGTTTTTAGTTTGTTTATGGTTATGTATTGCAGTAGCTCAGTTCTCTCTCTACTGACAAAAGGCACACAATTAGTGTAGAATCCTCACTAATCTTATGCCTTCCTACACTGCAGATTATTTCAGAATGCAAATCATGATTATTTTTGAGCTGCTATGCCTGTTGTTTTGTTAAGAGCAGTTGTTTCTTTTCCACACTTAGTCTGTACCTTAGCTCAAAACCTCAATTTGATGCACCTAACCCAATACTGAACAGCAAGTGCAAGTTATATTTCTTCAGATTCTATGTTTGCTCTTCTATGAGGTGTGTGTTCATCTGAAAAAAGATTCCTGGCTTCAATTTGAACATCCTACAGTGATGGTTCCACTTAGCTGGAAGGCGTTAAGTGGCTTCTACTTGCAGCAGCAAAGCTGTTGGTCGAGCGTTGGCATCCAGCATGTCCAGGGAGGCAATATATATATTCCCACTTCAGCAGATATGCTTTTGGGATCTTATCAGAGACTAAAATGTCCTGTTTCAGAAGAAACCTCCAAACCCGCTGTCTTAAATATCTCTACTTGTAAATAAAGATGGCAACCGCTACCCATGTCTCCCACAGAGTGGGATCTGTGCCTCCTGCTGGCTAAATATTACGCAGGGTGGCTTTAAATATTTTGTTTCTTGGGACATCCAAGACCCATTGGCTGGAAATAAATTTCTACTGTAACTTGACTTAACCAAAAGTAGACCAAAAAAGTAGGCAACTAATTTGATTCAAAGACAGTGTTATGTGGACAATGACATCTTATCATTACTAAAAGAGGGTCTACGGTAAGTGACATGCAAGTAAATGGAAACTTTTACTGTTTAAGGTGTTGCGTACTCTTAGCATTTAAATAGTTTTCTATTAACACATTTTGTCTTCTAAATGAGATGAAAACAAGAACAAGCCAATTGCTACAGGTTGCCATTATACAGTAGGATGTACAATAGGAATGTTAACCTTGCAGGTCTAATTGGCAAAAATGTTTTGGCCAAGCCCTGTATCCATTAAAAAGTAAATTTTCAATTATTGCAGCCATTAAGGGATAAAAGTTTAACATGAAACCATTAACCATTAACCTGCAGTCTGGTTTTAATGGTTGTTTAACTTTGGCACAGTCACAGTTCCAAAGGGTAATGATAATATTATCTAAATATTATTGTCATTGTTTGAGAAATGATTGTTTTGAAAGTTTCAACAAAAATAAAAAGAGTTTATTTTATATATATGTAAATAAATACACTTCAGTGTGGCATTCCAGTGTGCTTTGTAATGCTGCTGCCTTCAAGCAACACTCTGAAATGTGTGTCCATTATAAGATTGGGTCATCACACTTACAATGGAGTTAATGCACTTTAAATATTTCTTAATGGGCATATTGGAAGTTAACAGTACAATCCAACAACAGTTGCCTCAAAGGGATTTACAGACTGAACAAGACAACACCTCCTGTCCTTATCCCTTCCATCAGGGTAAGGAAGGAAAATTAGCCAAGGGAGAGAGGGGAGAATGAGAAACCTCAGGGAGAACCACAGAAGGAGGGATCCACTCACAGGACGGCCAGCGCAGTAGATGTTGCCAGGACAGTGACAGAACATCTACATACTGTATAGACCATTTATAACACATTGTTTGTGGCAATCCCCTGTATGTTGTATCATAGCCATAATTTAATACATGTACAATACATTCTCTCTCTATCCCTGAATAAAGTCTCAGCAAAGGTTAGGCTGATGTGTGCCACAGGGGTCTGTCCTGTGCACAGCTATCACCATGGCGACAGGGCCTTTGAAGAACACCCCTTAGTCATATTCAAGATCATTTGTTTTCTTTTTGTTCCTGATAATTGTAAGGGTTTCTCTTCCATGCATACAATGATGTTCATGTATTTACCTTGGGCTTTAATTGCATCAATTAATGCAAAAGAAAGTGAGACATAATGTAGCTTACTGTCTATCCAAGACACGGTGTCCCTTAACCTTAAAATACAAAAATATGTAATGATCACAGTTAAAAACCTGAGGTTACATTAAAGCTTGCTTAACAGTTCATGCAAGCAGAAGCATCAGTTCTCATTCATAATCTAAATTCTTAACCACAGTTAAAATGGCTACTGTTCCTCTGTAATTCAAAGCATGCCCTAGTTGTCTATTGTCTACAGAAAATCCTGTTTCAATAGCTTTCTCCTCCTTCGGGCTCATAGCTCAACACAGTTTGTGGTGTTTAATCAAAGAAAATTACCAGAATATTGCTATTATGAAGGAATGATATTTGGGCAATATTCCATAACCACCAGTGATTAAAACAAAAAAAATAGATTAATTTAATATCCAATACTAATGAGTCAGACCTTTGCATACCTAATGCACTTTTGGGACTTCAATAAGTTTCTAATATTTCAACACTCCACCAATTGTTGTGGAAACCACTGCACTGCACCTTGACAGTGACTGGTGTGTGTATATTTACTCATTCCAAACTGAGATTAAAAAGCACTGACCATTCATCTCTTTGTCAGAGCTATCAAACATTACAAAGACACACAATCCCTCCTTTCAGTCCCTAGGCTTTCCTGTATGTCCACCTTTCTTTCTCTGGTCAATATTTGGTTTGGGACTGCCATTTTTCACACCTCAGGTTGATAAATCTCTTGTCTTTTCAAATATTTGACATTTAATTACAAATGGATTAAGAATTCAAGATTGAGATGGAAGCAGAAACAGAAGGGATCTTATGGAATTACAAGATGTATGGCTTGTTTCCATTAAATCTAAGTGACATAGCTTTGATTATCTTTGTCATTCAAAATTCAATTCACTGATATGATTCATCTATAGCACCTCATGGACTGGACAGCAGCCGTTTCTATGATAGGACTGGATAGGATTAACATTAGTGTGATAAACCTCTATAACCAACAGGTCTTTGTTATCTTCATCTTGTCCCTCTCCTCGCTGATTCAGATTAATTGGAATCCTAATTTAAAGTAGGATAGTATCCTCTCTCGTCTTCCATTGGCTCTATTCTCTCTTCCACTGGTACTGCTCTATATGTAATCCATATCCAAAAGAAAGATTAGACTCTCATACTTGTACGTACATACTCTGATGTTTTTTACTTTGCTTTAAGCTCATATCTTCATTTCCTATGTGGCTTTCTTTTTCATCTTTATCTTGACATCTGCCAAGTTTCATATTTCTCCTACGAGGCCTCTCTCCCTTCACACAGTCCATATTATCCATCACTGTTGCTGCTTTCTGTTGCACAGTTTTATGAAATTATACATGTGACAACCAAGAGCCTCTACCAGCAGCTTTTCATAATCATGTAAAAAAAAATTATGTTGAAAACTTGTTGTTTTGTCCATGTGGTGATTTACCAAATCCTATCAGATCCCTTGGGCACAGAGTGAAGATGAGCCCCGGGCTTGATGGGAATAGAACAAGGAACGGCCAGTCTGGATGAGTCACCAACACTCAGACCCACACCTCACCCAATGGTAAACACACACACAGCTTACGCAATCACAAAGAAGCACAAAGCAGCACGTACAAAGCAATCTGTTGCATACTAGGCAGGTAATTACAAACAGTACATACATCGTTATTTTCTTTCAAGAGATGTGATGAAGAAGTTGGAGTACATATAATACAGTCTGGGCCTAGACACAATAAAAACGTTTATTCTCTTAGCAGTAACAATATCCTAAAATCACCCTCCTTTTTAAACACTCAAACCCAAGTAGTTCCCATAAGGTGGCCAACTTCATATGGAACAAGAGCCTTTATAAGACTTCAAGCTCAGTCTTACACTATCAGCTGCCCACTTTCCATCATAAAACCCCAGCCTCATATTCATTAGATTGCACTAAATGTGTAAGAAGCTTTGCATTACACACTGAAAACTCTAATGTAATTGTCTCATAGACGGCCCAACCTGCCTCGACCAGACTAATATGGAAAATTTGTTGCTGGACCATAATCCCCTCTGGTGCCAGGCATGCACATGAAGTAAAGGATAGGTGAAGAGGAATATTGACAGCACTAGCTCCTCCTGAAAGAGGATCCCTCTGGGTTAAAGATTTTTCTCTGCTACTTAGCTTTCTCTATCAGGGGAAGAAAACAGAGCTGCAAGCTTTGGCAGGTGATGTCATCCTCACAATCAATTTATAAACGGCAAAATTTATTATCATTGTGCATTGAAGGATCCTTTGGGGTTAAACAAAGTGGCAGTGGAGGTTTTGCCATGACTACACATATTCTGTGGTAGAGGTCTATATGCCGAGTGTCCATCCATGAGTGTTGTTGTTACTGTGGAGACATCAACATCAACAAGATTACTGACTGTAAGTGAAGCAGCGGATCAATTAACCTTCATACCCTAATGAAAATGCCATTAAAACAGTATATGAATATTCTTTTTCTATAGTTTTTTTTTTTTTTTTACCAAATATTTGATAGTTTTTGTCATTTTAACCCTTTATATGACCGTGTTTGTGATGATTGTCTTTTTATTCTTAAAAAACAAACACAATTTCTTTTTTCATCAGTTTTAGATTTTTATTTTTTTATTTTTTGTAGTGTAAGATTTTTAGATTTTTTTCAGTTTGTTACATTGTTACCATTATGGGACAAAAGCTTCAAAAATGTCATTAAAATTGTATATATAGATTGTTTCCTGCTTTTTTTTTTTTTACATACATTTTTAAATAAATTTCCTGATCACAAATACCAAATATTTTATTAATTTCAGAATTATTTGCCAGTGTCTGTGGTGGCATCACAATGTAAAAACGTTGTTTAAAGCAACAACGTATAAAACATAAATACAATGTTAGAAAATGTTTCTTTTCAACAAAGATTCAACCAGACTTAAAGCAGCTGAGAGGAGAAGCTCTAAACAACTGTAGGAAAGGTTTCTCATTAAACAGTTGACTCATGCTAGGCTGTTGTAACCTTTGTAGGCCCCTGGGCTTTTGTGTACACCATTGCTACATTTACAAGTTAATTCCCTCAAATTTGTAGACAAAGTTTTGTGGGGTTGTAGTCGGCGGCTTAGTAAGAAGCAGAAACAAAAAGCAATGCGGTGATGGTTATTCTGCTTCATGGAAAACTCTCAAACAATAAAAAAACATGTTTTTATAGTTTGTAAAGTAAATGTTGCATGTTCTGTACACATGCACAGCCCATGTATTGAGTTCATATAGAAGGCTAAATGGTACTTTATGTAATGTGAGATAATATGAGAATATGAGAGATTTGGGCACTAATGCTTTGACTGGAAGATGGCCTAAGAGTAAGAATGTCAGGAGATTACAAAGATCCATGGTCTAACCACATCCCAATGTCACCCAGTGTGTCTGAGCCATGGGGATAACCCTGTTCCTGTAGGAGGAATGCTACACTGATACTACAGCATAACCTTTCCTTCTGATGTGATAGTATGTCCATGACACATCATGATGAAAGAGCAGCTGTATGTGGATTTCTTTCTCACTATGCTGTACATGCACTCTGAAGTGCCTTGTAATCCTCCATGCACTGAGGTCGATGCGTTTATCACTTTACCTCATTACATATAATCTTTCACAGAATGTGCTACACTTCATAAAGCCTAATTACGTGTAGGACAGCAGTTAAGAGGGAAAAATGACCTTCACTGAAAATAACAAACGCTTGCATTTATGAATGTATTTAGCATGAAACTCCATACTGTACCTGAAACTACAGCCTATGAATCAGTTTTAAGCAGTAATTTATATATATATATTTTTTATGGTATTAGGTTGTTTTTGACAGAGTATGCCAACCACAAACATCCTTCAGGCTATTCTCATTTGACTGTGAGCTGTGAGTATCACATGACAGAGCAGTTCAAGTCCATCAGCCATGTAAAAGGATGTTAGCTCAGTTTACAGGCTGTTTAGTGAGCAAAATGACTTGACCATACCACCTTATAGAACGTAAGTACAAATAACATATGTTATGTTGTCTTAGACCGAGCATAGATTTCTTGTGATAAGCATTTTTGTTTATGATCAACTCTTCTTCTGTTTTACGCAGTCAATAAATTTCTTGTTTTCTGACCACTTTCATTATCTCCAGCAGGTTAATTTGCTATTGTGTGGCTGCTTTATAAAGATAAGTAAAGTTTGTAGCTCTTCCTTATTCTGGGTGGGGACCAGAGTGGTCAATAATGGGGTAGTGTAACAAAAACAGGCTGAGACAATGGACACAACCTCTCTTTTCAGTTTGCCAGGAGACGTCAACAGGGCCAGTTGTACTTTATCAGTAACGTCATTCATCTCTCAGTAAAGCTAGTACACATACAAATACTCTTCCTAAACCAGTTTTTCCACAGGCCATTGCTTCTAAATGGAGCCTCTGACAAAACGCAGGGTCAAAAGGCCCGAGCAGAGGTGGCTGGAGAACTCCATTGACCTACATCACAGACATAATCAACAATGGTTATTTGAAGAGACTCACACACACTGGCACACAGGCCCACTATCACTTTCCAGTCGACATACTACACCACATGCATCTGCATCTGTCTTGGGCTCATAATAGGCTGCTTGTTATTAGACAGCTCTGGAGCCATGAACAACTGTCTGCTGGGTTCAATGGGGCTCTTATGTCTGCAGAGAAAGAGCAAATGCAAAACAAAAATGGTACAAAATGAAACAGTGTTGGCACGTGGGAAAAGCATGGGCAACCTCTCGTGATCCAAAATAAAGAGTTTCAGCGGATAGACAGTCACTATGTTTACAAGCACAACTTTGTCAATCTACCATTATGATTAAGCTTTTTAATTGGACTACTGTCCTTGACCAGGACAGAAGGAAACTACACTCCTGGCTCTACAACTATAGACCAAGCTTTACATGTTTTTAACAGCTTTGTTCAGACAGACCAAAGAATTATAATCCAAACTAGACTGTGAACAACACAACAACACTGCAGCAGTCCGAGCATAAAAACTTTTCCCTAGTTATTTTAATATATGTGTTGATGGAATTAGGGCAGTATATAATACACAGGGGAAAGATTGTGTCCTTTCTTTATTAGGGCAAAATATGAAAACAATTCATTTCGAATTTTGAAATATTTCCATTGGCACTTGTTTAAACAACACAAAGCTACAGACTTAAAATATAATGAGCTTTTGTAAAGGTTGCTACTCTCACACTCCACAAAATGGACGTCTGTCTAACATGCAAATAAGTTGGTCTCATGAGGAGCCACTGGGATGCAGATGGGGAGATGTTAACTTGCGCGTTTGCATGTACTGCAGGGCACATCATTGAAAGAAAGAAAACAGCCCAGGAACAGGCAATGTGTTGGAAAAACACAGGTGGCTTTATGGCAGACTAATGACAGCAGAGGATGTTTGAATATGATCACACAATTTTAATTTTCCATCAAAGGTTTCCCTGATAATGACTGATCAAGTCTAGAACAAGTGTGCATATGGGGGATTGTGCATGGCAGAAAACAATCAGCAAGGACGGCAGTGTGTGTTTGGGTGTGTGTACCCCTATGAGTGGCTGAAGCATTTGCCTATGCTGATTGCATCTCCTTCTGCCACTTCTTGTTGGTGCGCACACAAACACAAAGATTAGACCCAACAGCCCCTGCCACAGCATGCAAACACTTCAAATGCTGCAAATCTGAACAACTCCAAACGTCCCTGTTCCATGGGCCTATCATAAACAAGTCTATGTTGCATATGCAAATTTGAAAGCCCCAGGGGTATCAAGATGGAAATGTCGGACAGTGATGAGCTCATACCTTCCCCTGCTTCTGTATGCTAATGAAGAGTTTGTGTGGATGAGTTGTCAGGGGATTTATAATTACAGGGCTGCAGAGGAGAGCTAAGAAGCTGTAATGATCCGTGCAGCTTGGTAGGTCCACTGACTTCAGCTAAATGCCTCCTGTGGTTCTCATTCAGCATGGATTTGTGTGGGTGTATAGATACGTCAGTCAGCATGGAACTGAGGAGAGATACTGGTGAGTGTTAATTTGACTGTTATCAATTCCCTTCACATTTGCAAAGTGTCTTTTTGAAGTGGGAATAATAAAGACACCCTTCTCTGTGTACAAATAAAGAGAAAGAATATGGAGATTGCACAACAAGTAAGTAAAAGTACAAGCTTGTCCATGTAACCATAAGATGAAAGTTTATGAGACTAAGATAGAGCCCGATTAGAGATTTAGGAGTGGCTTCAGTCAAACCTGAAGTTGGCTAACATCTCTGGATTAGTTTCAGTGGAAGAGCATGCCAAATATAAAAAAAACAGTGAACATACTGTGGTGTGTTAATCTGTATAACCTGTTTGCAGATTGTTGGCAGATTTCATTCAGAGCATACTAAACAGGCATACTAAACATAGCTGCTAACTATATCTTGAAAGTGAAATCATTCTCTCTTAAGCTTAATAAAATGTGAGTTAGAGCTTTTTAACAGCTGGTGGTGAGCAGCTGTGAGCCTAGGAGGCACATTGACCAACACTAGGTTCTCTCTTTGTACCTGCAGCACTCAGCTCACATCACATTTATGGAGTAAATAACTCACCACCAAACAATCAGACACCCATTTGTCTGTTTTTTTCCACTGTATGACTTTACACATGGACACATCAAATCACAATCAAATCACTTTCTTAGTAAAGAATTTACACAAGGCTGTGTACAAGGAGTGTATACATACAGTATATAGTATACTATTCACTGAAGCCAATAGTCACATGTTATGATGTTTATTTTATAATTGTCTTCCCTACGTTCTTCACTACATTCTACCAAACATCAAGACTGAGGAAAACACATCTGACCAGACTGCAGAGCAGGAGACTCGTTTTTAAATTACTTAACAAGTAAAAAGATTTGTGAGTAAATTTGTTTGGGTTTTTGTCAGTGTGGGAGTTTCCTAAATACACTGTATGCAGCTGATCACCACAAGAATGCACAAGAGGAGAGGAACCCTGAGCTATCAGAGACCTCACAGTTGCTTGTAATTTGGCCTTTAACATCTGTTGCAGACTCACTGACCTTTGCAAATGCAGGGCTGCCATTTTTAACTTTTTTTTCAACCAAGACCTATTTTCCATTACATACAAGTTGTGTTTACTGTCAGAGGAAACCAAATGTAGTGCATGGTTTTAGCAAAAACAAAGTATATTCACCATCACAAACAAAGCTTAATCCACATTTCCTTTTTTCTCTATCCAACATACCCCTAAGAGTGAAATTAAAATTCACTGCACAAAGAGGAAACTCCAACAGACTAGAAATGTGCAAATTAGTGTGCACCCATCTTCTATAGTTCACTGGCTCTGTAACTACTCCTACCTAAGAGTAATGGATGACAATGCCCTTGAGACAGTCACATGCTCAGGGGCTGCCCCCTCATTTGCCCAAAAGGTCCCATTACATGAAAACTTTGCTCCCATAGTTACCCACCGTATCAGCGTGAACAATAATTACACAGTGCCTAGGAGACCCAAGGCTAATGGTTAAAGAGTCTGAACGCAAAGTAGCTTTACAGGAGTCTTAATTTTGTCTCGTGGTTATGCACAAAAGTAAGCATTTCTTGTGGTTTTGTAGGCCATTGTTGATCCTGACAATGAGATGACAGTGTAGAGCTGAAATCACAAAGAATAAGAGAAGTTAACTTGTTTCTACATCCTGACATACAAAAAAAAACAAAAAAAAAACATAAACAACTGAACAAAGACAGGTATAACCAGAAGAAGGTGTGTTTCTGTGGCGCCAATGAATTTGTACAGCCAGATTGTGCAAACAAAACTATGTCAGTCACAAACTCCAAAATGTTCCTGAACACAAAATTTTCCTTAATAATGGCATGCTGAAACAGAAAATTAAAATAACTTATATCCTGCAACTATTGAATATTCACAAAAACACAGAGGCACAAATACTCAAGACACACTCTAATATTGAGAAGGAAAGCACATCAACATATCCCACAAGGACTTGTGAGATATTTCTTCTCAGCTAGCTGATGGAAATCGCAATGCTCCTCACTCCTCTTCACCAGCATTTGACAATCAGCATCATGATTGTAGCCCCCTTCACTTTCACTAAAAAGCTGATTTCATACAACAACCAATTTACACTTCTTCACCTTAATGCAAGGACACCATGTGCAAGAGTCTGAAAGATTTTGCATACATTAGATTACACAATACAGCGTAGGATATAGGTTATAAAATCAAGTCAGTAGAGATATATAGTTTAAGCATATTGTAATGATACGGGTGTGCTCCTTTCACATTCCTCACAAAGCCTCTTGGATTATATTTGCATGTGTCACCTAAATATACCATTCACTGAGAAAACATACAGAACTGAATTGAGTTAGATACCTCAAGGAGAGTGGAATGATGACTAATAAAAAATGTGTTGAATACTAAACAAAAAAAATAAGCAGCCCTTTATGTTGCATACATGTGTAAATTATTATGCTGTGACTTGTGTGTAACAGAATTCCAGGAGGAGGAAGACAGGTAACATGGAAGTGTTGAGAATGGCAATTGAAGAAGAAGCAGACATCAGCTTACTACCATTTCTCTTAGCGACACTCCAATTGATAAATGAACCGCTACAACTACAGCCAATGGGAGTAATCAAGTAAAATGGGAGAAAAAATACATTCTCAGTCCTACAGTCCAGTCTCAGTCCTATTTTTTCTTTTCTGAGCTGTGGTTACAACAGCTTGATATGTTGCACATTTCATTAAATTAAATGTCAATAAACTTGCAGTTAGAATAAGCCAGCTGTAGTTTTTTTCCTCGGTACAAACACAATCTATTTTCTACAAGGCCAGGCAATTTTCCCTGAGCAAATGAGATGCATTGTTTGTTCTAGCAATATAATCAGTATGAATCGACCCCATCAGTAAGAACCAGTCTGTAAATGAACCAACATACTTATTTTTTTAACAAGGGCATTAAACTATAGATTGTAACAGGGTAATTGTAAATGAGTGTTTCAGGGGTCTCAGGAGGCAGAAAGACAAATCCTTCTGAGCTTTTAGCTGAGAGTGGTAGGAACAACCAGATTTTCAGACTTTTGAGTGCTGGAGTAATTTGGTCAATGCAGGTGTGTTTAGGTAAGTGGCAGTCTCAATTTTCCTTGTTAGAGTAAATGTATAGTTAAATCAGTCTGGACTGGTCAGAATAATCATGCCCAATGGCAGTGCTCACTTAGGGAAGGTGTTGGTAAGTCTTTATTGGTACAAATGTTTAATGATAAGAAATGTGTATGTGATAAACATAGTGCTGCCATTCGCACCAAAATGGAAAAACAAATACCTAGTGAAATGATCTTTGGACTGTGTTTCTGTGTTTTATTGCCACATTGGAGTAATTCCCCTCACTGCAGGTTGTCTGGTAAAACTGTTAACAATGTCCACATTTGCAAAACTCAGCTTGACCACTCTCTGGCTCAAAGGGAGGAGTTATGCCTAACAACACGGGTCACAGGTTATAGTTTATTGTAAAATAATTGAATCAGGCTGAATAGCTTGGCCTTTATAGTAGTTCTCATAAGTTTACATTCCCTGGCAAAATTTGTGAATGTTTGGTCATTTTTCAGAGAATATGAATGACAAAAGAAAAGACTGTCTTTCACTCATAGTTAGAGGTTGGGTCAAAAGCCATTTATTGTCAAACAGCTGTGTTTACTCTGTTTAAATCAGAATGACAACAGAAACTACCCAAATGACCCTGATTGAAAGTTTACATAACCCAGTTCTTAAACCGTGTTTTGCCACCTTTAAATCAATGACAGCTTGAAGTCTTTTGTGGTAGTTCTGGATGAGGCTCTTTATTTTCTTAGATGATAAAGCATTATTTTTGGCAAAAAGCTTCCAGTTCCTGTAAATTCTTGGGCTGTCAAACTGCACGTTTGAGATCTCTCCAGAACGGATCAATGATACTGAGGTCAGGAGACTGAGATGACCAGTCCAGAACCTTCACTTTATGCTGCTGTAGCCAATGACAGGTCAACTTGGCCTTGTGCTTTGGATCGTTGTCATGTTGGAACGTCCAAGTATGTCCTTTGCGCAGCTTCCAGGCTGATGAATGCAAATTTTCCTCCAGTATTTTCTAATAACATCTGATCTTCCAATCAATTTTGACCAAGTTTCCTGTGCCTTTGTAGTTCACACATCTCCAAAACATCAGTGATCCACCTCCATGTTTCACAGAGGAATAGTGTACATCTCATCATAGGTCTTATTGACTCCTCTCCAAATGTAACGTTTATGGTTGTGGCCAAAAAGTAAAATTTTGGTTTTATTACTCCAAATTTTATTACACCAAATTAAATTATTAGAGTCCTGTATTTCAGCTGAAGTTATTTGAATGTTTTTTTTGTTTTTTTTTTTGCATTCCGAACTATTTTCCTGGCAGATTGTGGCTGAAATTTATATTTCAACAAAATGTTGTTTCAACAGAATCCCTCATTTTGAACACTGCTAATTGGCAATTCCTTGGATATCTTTTTATATTCCTTTCCTGTTTTATACAGTTCAATTACCTTTTCCTGCAGATCTTTTGACAATTATTTTGTTAACCCCATGACTCAGAATACAGACTCTTCAGTGCAGCACTGGATGAAAGATGTAAGGATCTGTCAGGAGCCCAGAAATTCACTGACCTTTTATACACACACTGATCACAAGTAAACAGATCACAGGTGAGGATAGTTACCTTTAGTAACCATTTAAACCTGTTTGTGTCAACATGTGTGCATGTTATCAGGCCAAAATCACCAGGGTATGTAAACTTTTGATCAGGGTAATTTGGGTAGCTTTTGTTGTCATTATGATTTAAAAAGAGTAAACAGTTGTTTGAGAAAAAGGTGTTATCATTCATATTCTCTGAAAAATGGCCAAACAATCACAAATTCTGCCAGGGTATGTAAACTTATGAGCGCAACTGTATGTTATAACAAAGAAAACATTCTTTACAACAGTGCTAGTACCGCGATAAAAAAGCAAGTCAGACATGTTCTGTCTTGGGCAAATAAAAAACCTCTCTCTTCCGTCAAGGAGTCAGATAGTTATAAATAGGAATATAGGGGAAGTTTGAAAACTGCAGCCAAAGGAGCTGACAAAACACTTCTATAAGATAGGCTCCTACGTGCCAAGCTTTGATCATTGTGCAGTACATCCTTTAAAACCCACATTTTGTCTTTGCTTGATTTCATGGCCTAATGCAATTAGACAGCTTTCCGCCATCTTAATTTAGTAATCTAATATTCCTTTAAAATTCACTGACTACACTACAGAAGTGACTCCATGTGCGGACATGGAGTTGTTTTGAAAGGCAGAGGTAGTGTGTTATGACAAGGAGAGGAGGAGTAAAGGTATGTTTGGGATTTAAGCTATCAGCCAAAGCAAAGGGAGGCATGTTCATTTTTTGCTCCATTGTGGCTTTATGCTATGTGCAAGCATGTGACGTGAGCGCTTCTTCTTCTCCACTGTGCCATCAATCCATCCCCGGTGTACTTGCCATAAAAGGACAGCGCTAGCCATTAGTGTAACAGGATAAGACCATTGAAAACCTAAGAGACTGAATGCATGTATCTAGTGTGCACTCCAGACTCTCCCTCAGTATCAGAGGGGCAGACATATTACCAGAAACACTGCATCTCACAAAACACTTTTCCCCTCACAGCATTCGAGCATTGACTGGTAGAGTAAGAAAGAAAATATTCCCTTAACCATTGTGTGTAGTTAAACTGTTGGAGATAAGAGCAGCAGCAGAACATCACAATGGAGTTCCGTATATCCCCCACCACGGGAACAATTGGGATCTCTCGGTTTTCCTGGTGTTTTGTTCCTA
The DNA here is from genome assembly GCA_024349245.1 of Neodontobutis hainanensis. NCBI lineage: Eukaryota > Metazoa > Chordata > Actinopteri > Gobiiformes > Odontobutidae > Neodontobutis > Neodontobutis hainanensis. The sequence goes on from JALDNG010000062.1 coordinate 841,400, forward strand.
TCCATAAGGCGCTCGCAGCCAGCAACCTCACTTCCAGAAAGCTATAATTATCCACACATTGATGCAGATTACTGGAGGAGTGAGAGAGTGTGAAAAACTGTTTTGAACAATGCCTTAGAAAATAATAGGCTTGATATTGAGGTCACATAACAGAGGCACAGAAAGCCTAAATGAGTTGATTATGCGGCTACACAACACAATCTATTGGCTATTGGCTGTAGTGGGACGAGACAGAGAAGATTTTGTTCCAGGTTGCTATTAGCATGTGCTGCTAGTGATTACATTTGGCATAGAAACACATTTGAATGGTTTGAAAAGATTAGTAATGAAATGTCTGTGGATTTATTTAGGGAACACAATCAATGATTTCTTGTGCGAGCCTTCAAGACATGGGCAAGTGTGACCAAATGGGCTGAGGGCCATATAGGGGTAGCTTTAGGCCAAACGGTGTTGTGTTTCTGCATGGCTTGTGTGACATGGGAGGCCGTTTGCTGTGCAGAGCATACATCAGAAATGAAAACTAATGACTGTGAAGGAAAACTTTCTGAAATGAAGCACCATTATGTGTATTGTGGTCAACACAACGTGCCACTCACACAACAAAAAAGCCTGAACACAATAAAGAAAACTCTTCTTAGTATTACTCTCATAAAACAGGCATCAGTGTTACATAAAACAACTCTAACATGTAGCCAGTCACATTTAAAGTGTGTATCAGTTGTTGAAACCACACCCCCGTGTACCACTCCTTCTGACATGCATACAATGTTGTTTCTGAAGAATGACACTGCTCACTCCCCTGTACTATCACCAGGTATTTCTGCCTTCTTATTGGTCACCTGGAAAGAGCCTTTGCAACACCCTCCGAAGGTTCAGTAACCTCTGCTATCTATGCTATTAACGAAGATCAACATTTGATAAATGACTCAGTGGAATGTCAGCCACAAACTTAAACAGCTTAGATGCTTGACCAGAACAGAAAATCCTGTTTTTGGTATCAAACTAAAAGAAATGCAGAGTATTTTGCATGCATTTAAAAACAAAACAACCTTGCAATCAGCTTCTAAACTATAGAGAAAAGCAGCCTTGAGTTATTTTTTACCCGGATTCACCCGGGATTGGAAGGCAACACTCTCTTAAAGGGTCTATATGAGTGTGTTTGCTTGTGTGTGAGGTCATTCCATGAGCTGTAGGTGCAGGTTAAATCTATACAGCTGCTTCCTTTTAATGGCAACAAAAACAGAGAGCAGACAGTCTCATGTTTGTACGAGAAAGCTACAGAGAAATACCATCACCTACAGCATTTACTGTCGACGTCATCTTAAAGTGTTTGTGTGCACAAATGGTGAAAACCAAATTGCCGTATATCACACGCGTACGAGTTCAATAATCTCTGAAGTATAAACTCTCAAAATATTCCTGTGTTTTTGGGTTTGGATATGACCTAGAAATAGAAGAGATAGATATGATGACAAGGTACACACATTGTGGCCCATTCAAAAGAAAAAAAACATAAATTAATCCATGGCTTTGATATTGCATATTTATAAATGTGGACTATATCTCTCTACAGCTTTAACTTCCTAACATCAAAGAAGATAGCTGTTCTTTGAAATAACGTTTTATACATGATAATGAATTATAAGATGAACATAATGCAAATCCCTTGACTTAGACATTTTTAAAAGTTAAAAGTTTTTATATATATTTTGGGGCCTTTATTTGATAGTAGAAAGTAGGTCGACAGGAAACGGGTTGAGAGAGAGAGAGGCAAACAACATGTGCTTGTGCTCTACCAACTGAGTTAGGGACACGCCCCCCTAAATCTGTCCTTAAAATAAAATCTATACAAAAAGATGGAAACAGCGCCCTGCTACAGCTAATCATTCGAAGCAGAGAATAAGCATTTCTTGGCTCCAGACTGACTGCGATAACATATACTCACTGGAATGAGTTTGGAATTATCCAGTTTATAATTCTGCCTGTTTTTATGACGTGTCAAACCAAAGCCTGTATTCCAAGGAGAATGCAAGATGCAAATTGATGCAGTGGATTTTTAAGAGGTGGTGGTATTTATGGGGAAAAGCTGCACAGACTTGCCAGAAAATATAGAGTGATTTTCTACCTTTCCTGCAGTAGTAGCTGACAAGCTTTTTTTAGAGCACCCTGGATGGCAGTGGTGAGAGATAAACATGCAAATTTAGTTTAGTTGTTTTAAATCATTGACTAAGGCTATCTGTCTTCATCATTAGAAGCAGTAGTATAGTACAAAAAAAAGTGTTTTGTGACTTGCGGTTGCATTTGTGAGAGTGTAGAAACAAGCATGCAAATATGTTTAGATCTATTTTAACTCTTAAATTTATAAATTACAATATTATCATCAGCCCCAATTACTAGTATGTTATTTTGTGTTTAGTTGGTTTTAATTATTGTTAACTTTTTCTGTTATTTACATATTTTGCTTTGTAACACTTTTTGTAAATACTTTGAGTCCTAAATTTTTGATTCACAGCTTTATTTTTATTGCAGGCACACTTGTCTTTTTGCACGTTGTAACACGGCTTTGCATTTTACCTGTTTAGTTTAGTGTTTCCACGGTAACAGCAAAGATGAAGAACATCAAAGTTCTTTTATGTTGTCTGAGTATGTCCGCACGAAAAACAACTTTGACTTTGTATGTGTATTTGACTGATTACATTTAGCATTATGGAGATGTGTGTAAAGATCCATATGATCAGCCATCATTATGTGCCGTTTGTCTGTCTGTGCTGAGGTCAGCAGGAAGTTCCCACAGACCCACAGAGTGTAAACACAGCTGTCTGGATCAGTGTGGGGAGGCAATTATAGGATTGGAGGTGGAGCAGAAAAGGCAAGGGCAGTGAGGTCATAGCAGAGACACAGTGGGGGATGACAAACATAATGGAGGCAGTGGTGAAAAAAGTTGTTTAGGGAGTTACAGGGTTAATGTGCTTGAAGTAAACATGAGGACTAGTCTTTATTTGAGGTTCAGTATCAGATAACGCCCAGTTTTTGGGAGTGCCTACAGCCATAGTCTATAAATGAGCATGCATACTATAGAGCCCTGATTTTTAACTTGTTTATTGAGGGTCTTTAAAACAGGCAGCAACTAGCAAAAACAATTATTGCAAAAAAAAATTTTTAAACAGAAGCACAAGATGGATTTGGTCAAGGGATTAAAGGTCAGAGGTTGAGGGTCAGATTGAGGCTGTAAAGAATCAGAAATCTGACCTTCTTAGAGATGCTTGAAGATAGAACCACCTTTGTTTAGCTGACAGATTCATTCTGGGAAGTATGGGAGAGAAATAGTATCTTCTCAAAACAAAGGCCTTTCTCTGTTGTGTTGTGAGCGCATGTTACTCTCACCATGTTTATAAAACGAAGCCCTCCTTCTCCCCTGAGGTACCCTGGCCAGCCACAACTAACTCTTTTATTCCATACAAAGAGAGGTGTCTCATTATTAGAGGTTTATGAGCAAGAATAAACTCATACATAATACATTATCTAGCATTATCTTACATAAGAAGAGTTGGTGATGGTTTACTCCTACATCTTATCGCTCAATGGGAACAGCCTACACAAGCATTTAAATAAATCACCATCTGCATAAAAACATATTGCTGTGCTAAATAATCGTCAACATATAGCAACCAAAGAAAACAAACTTTCTATGGATTTATAGTACTTCTACTTCCTCCCACTGCCCAAAGACATGTGTGTATAGTTCTACAGCAACTCTACAGTGTCCCCAGTGCATAAATGTGAGAGTGAATGTAAATGTCAGCTCTGCGACTAACTGGCCATTGTCCAGGGTGTACCCCTAAGGCCCAAAGTTGATGAAAGTGAATGAATGATACAAATTCTGACCAATTTTCTTTTTGAGTTTCCAGACAATTTTTTTTAAGTGATAGTTCAGTAAGTCAGTTTACTTCAAGAGTTACATGCAGACTTAAATAAGGCAATAGCGCCCCCTGCCTGTCAATTCCAGATAGGCCTTTCTTGTTATTAGGGGATGTCAGTATATCATTAGGGAATCTCAGTTTCAGACTGTCTTCTCTGGCATTGCAGCATGAATTGTATTAATAGACTGAATCATAATTTTACGAGAGAAAAGCTTCCGTAAAAAGGAGTGCTTTACAGACATTCAAACATGAGGCTAAAAATTAGGCTGCAAATATATAATAAAATAAACTAAATAATTGCCTGGAGTAGAGGCACAGTAAATGCACGTATACAGCCTTACATTTGGCTTCATTACCTTGACTGTATACATTTGTTGTTTTATTCCTAATTGATGCATTAAGTTCTAAACCTTTTTGCAAAGTATATTATGTTTAGTATTAATTAATTTAAGCTTTAAAAGGTACCCCACATATTTGCATTTTTCACAGTAATTTTGGTATTTTTAGAGGAAAAAAAAAAAAAAAAAATCAAACAAAACCAAGAAAACCCTCTTAACCCTCCAACACAATTGATCAAGGCTAGGTAATATGCAATAAAAATTAAGACTGGCATTAAACACATGTGGGACAGTTTTCCATCAACAACAGTGCAAAGTTTGCAAGCCTTACAAAGAGAATTTGTAAAACTATGTGAAAAACTAACGCTTCCCTTTTAAACAGTACATTCGGCTAACTTGCATCACTAGTCTTAGTAAAATTACTTCTTTAAAGCAAGAGAAACGATTTGTTTTTAAGGCTTAAAATGGAAAATAACCACTGTACAATCTCAACAGGACAGAGTTTCAGGACAACAGGAAAGTCCTGAAAGGACAGAGATGGCTGGAAAAAAACTGGATTTACTCTGGAGTCACTCCTTTTTCTGGGGTATGCAGCCTTCCATCTCCAAAACTTCAGGCCATCCATCAAATTTGTTGGTGTCGGCACTGTTCTTTATATGCTGAGAAAGTAAACACAAAGCACAAGCGTATAGATATGGACAAATACATCTAAAGTGCTTAAACTAGGATTTTTTACTATCATCAGCGTAATGTGAAACATTACAAGTTCATTAATAAACTGGTCCAACAAGTCTGGTTGAGTGTCTAGCTGTTAAAACAGGGTGGAAAGTTTGTATACCTCTTCAAAGGGACTCTTGGTCTTGATGCCTTTCCCGCCTACAAAGATCCAGTTATCCCGGAAAGCCAGGTTTGTGATACTTGAGCTGCCCAGGTCAGCAATCAACTTTCGGGCTTCATCATTCAGTCTAGAGGAAAAAAGACAGATTTTTATTGTTTTGTTTTTTGATACAAAGAATACAAATAATAAAAAGGTATCCAAAATAGGATTCATTTCTTACTTAGTGGCTGCATCATCAAATGAGGCCATCAGAACCACAGTCCCATCTCCAATCTCATTTAAGAATTGAATTAGAGGAGCCACATCTACGGACAAAAACAGTTAGTGTACATTTATAAATAGTATTTGTCCCTGACCCATTCCTAATATTGTGAATATTGTTAAGATTTATTAATACATGCCTCCTGCCCACATATCAAAGTAGACTGTCTTAGTGAGCTCTCCTGTTCTCCCTAATAAAAAAAGAAAAAAAATACTTTAAACCACTTGGTTAAACAATACTTTATAATATGGGTTATCAATACTCTATCAAATTCAATCTAAAATATCTTGTGACAATCACCATTAACCAGGGCAATGTTGATTCCTCTCCCCACATTGTTCTTCACACTACTCATCAAGCTGAAACAAAAGAAAAAAATAAACAAGCGCAGAAATGTCAGAGTCTACATTCAACATTTTAAAAGCTTTATTGTAAGACTGATTGAAGTGAGAGTGTATTACAGCAATATTAATGGATTAGTATAAATATGTTGGTATGTCAATTGTGTATTTTTGCTTTTTACAACTTAATGTAATGACATCTCTAAACTATAAAGGTACCAGAATAATCTAAGTTTATGTCCATGGAGCAGATTCAATTTCCAAATTGTGGTTAAAGTGATGCACTTTGATTTATTTTTTATGCCTTTAGTGTGCTTTATGTACAAATTAATAAAAAATAATTTCCTGGAGCACCTCAATGACGCGTCTCTTTTTACCACCTTTGTCAAACATTATGACATGTTCACACCTACACTAAGCAAACCAACACACTAAGCAAGTAAATGTGAAGATTATTTTTAAAATGACTGAAAAATTTATTTTTTCCTTTTTGAGATGTCCTAAACCTCTAAACCTTGCCGAAACATTCTCACACATCCCATAAAGCTTCAATAGAAGATGAAGAAGATGAAGAAGAAGATGAAGAAGAAGGATTGAATAATAAAAAAAACTTGTTTTTTTGGTTTGTTCACTATTAACTTTCAACACAGAGGCAATAGTGATGCAGTATACAAAGAAATACTTCAAGAACGCATGTTACTGAATGTACTTACATCTTGTCCTCTAAGCAAATTCTTGGTCCTACCACACTGGCTGCTCCACTTGCCATTTTGAAGGAAAAGTGACCATCAGGACATGCCTTAGCCAGGCCACACTTGTTCCTGAATGGCTTTGCAGCTGTAAACAGAAGACCTTTTGCTCATCAATAACTGGAATCGGGGTGGTAGGGGAGAGCGGGGACGGTTGCAACGTCAGAAAGAACTCAAATAAGAAATGACCTACAGCAATGATATTCAAATTTTAAGTTACTTTATTAATCCCCATAAAAAAAGTCATAATAATGTCATTATTGACTTTAAATAAAATAATTTAAATGCAACCGTCCACCCATGTGAGGTCAGTTGCAACGTTTGACTTTGTCTATTTAAGTCCAAGTTGTAAGTGTAATATCATATAAATGATTATATACTGTATACACTTGATAGAACGGTGTGGCTAGCCAACACAAACAAACAAATTTAAAGAAAATGCTATATGTATTACAGCCGTCCCCGCTCTCCCCTAGTTACACTTACATGTTTCCTGGTCATTTCCATATAACACTGAATGAATGAATGAATGAATGAATGAATGAATGAATGAATGAATGAATGAAATGAAAATACTTACAGGCTTCATTTGAAGGAGCTGATTTTGCTGAAAACCACATGATTGTCATTAACAAACAGTTAAAGTGTACAGTTTGTATACAATCAGCCATTTTATCGTCTTCTTATACTCACCAAGTAAGTACTGTAGTTTAAAATCCAAATTAATATCTAATAGTTGAAAAGTTAGAAAGATGGCTAGGATGAAAACAAATATAAGTGTTGCAAACTTTAAAAAACCTAAAAAAAAAGACATAAAGACATAGAAAGAAAATTACTACTTTTTGCATGGTTATTTTAATCAGTCATGTAATACTCTATACATATATACACATATACATAATAATATAATACTCTATTATCATGTTCTTACCGCTTGCCCTGACCATCTTCGTAAAGCCCGCTTTTTCCTACGCGAAAGCCTGTGGCAATTTAAAAGATTATCCACATGAGTGTAAGGACTGAGTTGGTTCAGTAGGATCTGTCTGACCGTCCACCCTTTTCAGTAAAGTCACGTTTATCTTAAAGCCGTCCGTGACGTCACGCGCCCTTTACCGCTGGGTGGACATCGGTCCTGGTTTCTTAAAGTGGCACTATTTCTACTCAGTTTTACATCAAATGGGGCGAGGTTATACGCTGCAATAGTAGGTTCACGCAACTCTAGGTGTATTGTACAATACTGATAACGTTAAGGTTTTAAATTACTAAAACTGCGCAACGTGTAGCATCTTGACGCTAACTTATGTGACAGACTGACCTACTACTTCCGTGTTTGAACGCTGTTAACAAGTCACAATAACTGCATGAACACACATTGTAAATTAAATAAACATTCGTTGATTAATGACAAAGTGCGCCCAAATATAAACTCACAACACTCTTACCGTATTAATAGCCAAAGTAACCAGGATTCAAAGAAAAGAAATTCATGTGGAGGCTACGTTCAACTAAGATATAACTGAGCGATAAGAACAAGGGATGAGGTCTCGCTCCATCCAGAAAACCGGAACGGGACACTTGCCAGACCTCTCTCCCAATAGGATCTAAACCCAGTTTTCAAGGTGAAGACGTTTCGTCTCTAATTCCAAGAGACTTCATCAATTCCTCAAAAGGTCCTGGATGACTGAGAACCTACACAATCATCCCATTAGGATCGATCTGATGTTGATTGAAATTGAAACAAAAATGGAAGTCAGAATAAATCTGTGTTTACACTTTTTGTAAACATTGATTTGTTCAGAGAAACTGTGGATACCCGAGATGGACATTCAACAAAAACCAAGAGGACACAGAAACCAAACAGACAGGAACCAGGGGCAAAAGGGAAGGGTGTAGTTATCCCTTATGTGTCTGGTTTCTCTGAAAAAGGATTTTCTACAAACACAACATTCCAGTTCACTTTAAACCAGGAAACCCTCTGCGTCAAAAACTGGTCCATCCTAAAGACAAGATCCTCTTGCACAAACAGAGTAATGTGGTTTATGCAGTTCAGCGTGCAGTGACAGTTATGTTGGTGAAATTAAACAACAGCTTCACAAGAGGATGTATCAGCACAGGAGAGCCAATCCTGGAGGACCTGAGTCTGCAGTTCACCTCCACCTCAAAGAGAAAGGACATTCCTTTGAAGACAGCAATGTCCGAATTTTGTCCAGAGAGGCCAGATGGTTTGAGAGAGGTGTGAAGGAAGCCATTTTTGTGAAAATGAATAAGCCTTCTCTGAACTTAGTAGGTGGCCCCTTCTTCTAGAGATAAAGTTTAGCTCTCTTATCAGTTGAACTCAGAATTGAAAAACTGTCTTGGAGAAGAAACAAACATCTTCACCTTGAAAACTAAGTCTAAATGCCTTTGCCTTAACCTTTTCTTCAAAATGCCCTGGATGACTGAGAACATTCACAGACAGTGATTTGTGGTTTTTTTACACTAAATTGCACTACTAAGTGTGACGTTTACCCCAGCAAACAAATCAGATTATTTTTCCAGTTTTTAGTTAGGCTAAATAATGTTAAACATAAAGCATACATTGCAGAATCGGCTTTTTATTTATAGTTCTCATGGGAATATAAATGCTTTACTTAAACGAAGACTTACGAATGAATGATTAATGAACCAATAATGATATTATTGAAAACGTTTAACAATCTTGTGTTGGTGGTGCATCTCACCATCAACCCTATCAACGATCTTTAATGTAACGTCTTCTTCGTCTTTCTGCTTTTAAAAGGAGTTTGAAACAACAGTGCCTCTACTGGTACGACGGCAAACAAAAAAAATTAGCTTCCAAATGCATACTTCTGTGTCAAACAGTCATGATTAATCAGAAAATGGCAACCTGTGTTTGCAAATGTAGCAAATTTGCTACAATATTTTATTTAACAGAAGTAAAACATCAAAGACTGGTCAAATTCAAAATGACAAAAACCTAAATAAACAACATAACCCTTTGATGCCTGTTCAGCAGAGAATCCTGAAATACACATCAATATATACAAAAAGGTCTCTTTTAAGAGATCATAATAAACAGTCCCTGAGTCCATTAATTGAGGGGATAGGTTATTCAATAAGTTCCTGTCAAAAGAAACAGAGGCATTAGTGTAAATGTGAGCACAACAAAAATGAGCAAAGTAAAAAGAAAACTAACTACGTCTGAGTCGTGTTGGCAAGCTGTGCCGTTGCTGCTGGTGCCATTTTCAAAATCAGCCGTTATACAGCTATCCTCATCCTGAATCTGGAGATTTGAAAATTGATACACTGGTGTCCTGTAGTGAGACAGCATACATATGGTCAAATGCAAAAGGTTGAAGTACATGCTACACAGTGTAAGTTTTAACTGACCTATGTCTATACATCATTCTCCTCACAACAAAGACAGCAGATACAATGGCTGTCAGAACAATGGCTCCTGCTCCAGCACATACCAATATCAGAACAAGCTTTTCCTGCTGCAAAATAAAATGGGAATTCAGAGGTCATAAAACTCTGGTATTATGGGGGAAATGACCACATAAACCCTACTCACTGGAGTGTCAAAGTGCGATGGAGATGTTGGTTTGTCCAGTGGACCAGGGCTCGTTGCCACACTACAAGGTCTGACTATTATCTTTGTAGTATTTTGTGGCGTAAATCCCCCCTCACACCTGTCACTTGGGACCTTACGGTATCTGCATAATTCATTTGGATACATAGTTACATATTTGGTCACATGATTTCCCCGTTTTTTATTATTATTATTATTTATGTATTAATAATAACTATTATTATGCCTTTATTTAGAAAAAGGAGAAACATTACCCCACTGTCATCAGCTGAGCTTCTTCACCATTTAGACAATGCTCCAAAGTTTTATTTGCTAAATTAGGTTGTCTCAGACACTCAGATGTGTCTTCATGGCGATAATAATCATAATCACTGTGTTAAAAGAGACAAAAGATTTATATTTGTTTTTGTTTGGAGAGGGTGGCTTCTACGTAAGACATTTCTTACCATAAGTAGTCCTCTCGGGTGCACAGACAAGAGCTTTGCTTCTTGCGAACCACATAGCCTCTGCCATTTCTGCACACTGATTGCTTCTTAAGCCTCCTGTAAGTCTCTTTTATGCCTAGAACACAGCCAGCTCTGTCTGACCCCTGTTCTTGTGTTGAATGTGCCAGCCATTCCTCATAGTCCTTACTCTTACCTGTAGAATTTACAGATAGTTTATGTGAGGATATAATCATATACACCACCACCCTCCCACAATGCACATCTGTAAAGTTGTTATTGGAAAATGTAATGCAATTGCAATTTTGGGAAGTTATGTTTGTTGATTAAAAGTCCTAAAATTCCTTATTCCATTACTTATGAGGTAATGTCTACTACTAGACATAACCACAGAATAGTACATTGTCTTCTGCATAGAAATGAACATGCATATAATGTTGCACACATTTGGAAAACAAATAAAACAATAAGCATGTCTTTATTACTCACACTCTCTTGTAATGAGACTCTCAAAATCGATGGTGACTGCCACCCACATGGGCTGTCCATCCTCCTCTGGCCTAAAGCCCCACACACTGACACTCAAAGCTTTCGTGCCTGGTTCAGATGCCAGACCAGCAAAGAAAAAAGCCTGCTCTGTAAAGTTATATGATTTCCAGCACTGACCCTCATCTGTAGAAAACCTGATGGAAAAAAAAATCAAATCAAATCAAATGGAAATATATAGTATCTGACTTTGAAAACTTTAATACATCAAGACATTCTCTGTCTAACTAATGCTAACTAAAGTCCAAGTTAACATATGTTCAGTGTACTTGATAGTCTTGACTTCTCCATTGAGCTGGGCCTCCACAGCCACAATAAGACCCCCAGAATCCAATATGCTGTAATGGTGAGGACCTTTCAATGTGCCTCTCCACTTATATCCCCCGTCTGAGGAAACAAACACATCTGGGTGTTGTGAGTAGGTTAGGAAATCACCCACAGAACCTAAAAGAAAAGACCGTCTTTAAAAATGTTTTAACAGTAATAGTACAGTCTATCACAATGTATTACCATGGGCAATCACAAGACCAATAGCAGTGGGCTCAGACAGTGCAAGCATAGGAACGATGTGGTCGTTGCGACTATGTTCTCCGTGAATATGAAGATTACACTGACAAAAAGACAAACATTTACACAGTAAACAACACTGCATTAAACAATACATGTAAAATTTCATATGAGAAATGCAGAGACAATTTCAATTATACCTTTTTAACTTGCTCTCCACAGTCCACATTTTCAGGTTTACTAAGTGGGCTCCATGTCCCTCCTCTGTTAAAGGAAATCACAGATCTTATTCGGCCATCTGCAAAGAAACACCTCATGAAGGCACAGTGCTACATATAAATAGTAAAATAAAAGGGAAAGTGTGAAAGGTCGATTACTGTACCAAAATCTAGTCTGTTAGTGAGGTAGACTCCTCTCAGTGAAGTAATGTTGGTAAAATCACTTTTCCTTTGACCATCAAACAGATGGCGCTCAAGTGATTTGGAGAACACAATACCACGATCATCAGACGTGTACATGGTTCCAAAATAGGTATCTGTGGTAAAATGCCAAGAAATGTGTAGCTTCAGAGTGTACACCCAATACATAAAGTGTATCACATTTGATAAAATTCTCTACAAAACAGGTCTATGTGAGTTATCTAATTGAATCTATTGTTAATTAGGTGGCACTTTTGAATGACCTATCTGAGAACACCAGCAGTCATAATGTTACCCATAAATATAACAATCAAAGATATGAAGGACAAGCTCATCTGAAGAAGGCAAAGGAAAAATTGTAATTTTGAGTGTTTTTTCTGTGTGTGCCTTTACTGTCCGTGTGTGAGTTTAGGTTACACCCTGATGCCAAGATATGTTTGTCAGCTTTTGCAGTGTAACCTAAATCTCTAGGCCAACAAAAGATAATGCCCCTTTACCCCATATCTCCCCTATTTATCAGAGCAGTACAGAGGTCACCATCAACTCAACTATACAAGACAAACTGATGCAGCCACCAGCATCAACCCACATCCAATGAACTGAGTAGAAACATATACAGACAAAAATTTAAAAGTTTGATGCGGGAGAAGAAAGAGAAGGAGAAAAAAAACCCAATGAGGAACAAGAAGCATAAACTGATTCGTCAGCAATACCAAGAACTTGTGAAACCAGTCTGTCCTACAACGTTTGAGCTTTTCCATTACAAAGAAAAGCTGCATGTTTTTTACCTCCAGGATTATCCACATGCATAAAGAGCATGTCTTCATCACCATCCAGAATTGAGTAGAACTGCAAACACACACAAACGTATGCAGTGTATTAAAAAAGGCTGGGCACATAGTAAAGAAAACAGAAAAATTAGATTTGATGACCAGCCTTTTTTGTCATCATTCTTGTCTAGTGTGCATTTGTGTTGTCAGCTAAGAATTATGGCTGATGTATGTGGGTGTTTCTTCAGAGTAGATCAGTTACAGTTGAGAAAGAAAATGTTGCCATTGATGTTTGGCTAAAGGTAATGTGAGGTGATTGTTTATGTGTTGCTTTTAGTGTTTTCCAGTATTTCACCTGCTCAGTGGAGGCAGAAGGGAGCAGTGCCCGGTTAAAGGTATTTCCTTGGTCTGATGAGAAATACATAACACGGGGTGATCTCTGCAAGCACAAATGGTAAATGGTGTACACTTATATAGGGCTTATTTGTACCCCTCTCAGGCACCCAAAGTGCTTTACATTATGCATCTATTCACCCCATTCACACACATTCAAACCGGGGCAGACAAAGCCATACACACGGCGCTCACAGACCCATATAGTAGCTCATATTATACACCTCACAAGTGTTTTCTCTGTGAGTCTCACCGTGTCTTCCATCACAGAGAAGAAGAGAAAGGCTCCTATGTAGCCAAAACTGAAGACATCCTCATGGATTGTGGTAAATGTCTTTCCCAGATTTGTTGTCCTCTTTAGTTGTAAATCTCCCCTCTCCTCAGCATCAACTACAATAACATAAACATATCCTGAAAGCATGGCTTAGCTAATATCATATAAATTAACCCACTTAAGGGATAAAATACAGTAGTATACATTGTTACTTAAACAGGTATTTGTCAAGATTACACTGTACTCATAAATTGGCAATTAATTGTTACTCATTTAGCTTCTCACCTGCATCTACTTTACTGCAGCTGAAAAACAGGTTAATTCCAGCCCCCCTAAAGAAAAGAGGAAGTTAAAATTATATTTACTAAATATATTCACTCAAGAACACATTTGCTATTGTATTTTAATGTATTTGTATTTTGACACGTGTAAAGAAATGTTTCCTATAACACGTGCGTTCTTGTGCGTTTGTCTGTAGTTTCTCACCATGAGAAAGAGTTCACTCCATCATAAACCTTTGTCCATTTGGCACCAAAGTCCAATGAGAGCCACAAGCCACCCTGAGGTTGTGAAGGAATAGATGAGTGTTTACCTTTCTGTAAAGTGTGTCCTTTACCAGAGAACAAAATCAAGCCAGAGTGACACAGAAAAAAACTAATCATGAAATAGTGGATGAAAAAACACTATTGTGACTCACATCAATGCTCAGAGCAGCCAGATAGTCATGGTTCAGGAAGTGGTATGTGATTGGCTCAGCCAGGTGGAAGGGCAGCTGGATGAATGTAAAGGTTGCACCAGCATCTGTGGAGGTGAAGATGATCCCTCCTGGATTGTCCACCACCGGAGTATCTGCGGTCAAAATCACCTGTTTATTGATTAAAAAGAAGGCTTTCTGAAAAGTAAGTTGGAAGACAATCTCACGTCTTTTATTGTAGCAAACATTAGAAAGCTTTAGATTCAAACTGAAAACCAGTTAAAGTTTAGCGCAAAATAATGAGGATACTGAAAAAGAATAATGGGGCTACAAAGTCAGACAGAGGTAATTCATTTCTAAGACTGTCAATGGCAACAGAGGATCTTATTTTATTACATTTTTGTCAAACGTCAGCCACAAAAGTGTGAAGGCATTAGCAAAAATGCTTTGGCAGTTACAAATTTGATTAGACAGCAGAACAATATGCCAGATCCTTCAGACTTTGTGAGGCAACATCACATGTTTGTGCAGAAAAAAAACGAATGTCCTTTTGCTCATTTGTCTAATAGGCAGTGATAGAGTTCATTTACCGAGCTCCCTGGTCCAACACTGACTCCAAACTCCTCTCGGATGAATGTGTGGTTGATTTGATGGGAGATGTCATGAAAAGATTTTCCATAATTCGTACTAATAGAAAAAAGAAGAGACAGATTTGTATATAAGTGTGTAAAATAAAGCGATATATATTTTAGTTCTTCATTAGAAAATGTACCTTCTGTAAAGCCTTGAGGAGCCTCCCCCAATGAAAGAATTAATTTGTGCATTAATAGTTGACAGCACCAAGATCACCTACAAAATGAAGAAAATTGATCATTCAAATTATAGATAATCATTTGACTGATTGTAGCTTAAAACTCAAAACAGATTTAACAGGGGAAAAAGAGTTTCTTTGGTACTCACTCCTGTGCCATCGCCCACCCAAGTCAAAATGACATGGGAGCCATCATCACCATTAAAGCCTGTCTAAAAAGAGAAAAGAGACCATCATGCTCTTATGGAACTTCCTGCACTTGAAAAATGTCTCAGTATTTGCTGATTTCAATTTAGATTCAGTGTTGATCCAATTGTCTATTAGACTTGGTCTTGGTCATCTTTGTCAAATAATAATTGATTAACCGTGTCAGATGTTGAAAAAATGCAGAATGTAAATCACAAATTGGCCATTTAAACAAATGTAAACAAATTTAACACAGTGTGTAATTAAGTTAATTTAATAACAATGAAAAACATAACTTAAATAGGCTAGTTATAATGTTGGTGGAAGCTATGTGATAGCACACTATTATCAGAATACATTTGTTTTTAAATAGACATTATTAGGTTTTTAAAGCTACTCCCCCTCACCTCATGCGTATTGTCATCCAGAACCGTGTGCTCGGCTGAACTGAGCTCCAGCCGACACGTAGTGAAGGGGTGTGCTTGAGAAGCTCTGGTGCTACTGCTGGTGGTGTCTCTTCTGGGACGTGCGCGCATTTGGCCCATCTTTTCTTCCAGTGGAGTTCTGCGCAGAGTCAGGGTGCTCCCTCGGTTACTCCAAAGACCCCTGGACACACCTTTTACTCCCACAAAAAGAAAGCAAAGGCTCCAGATGACAAGTAGTCTCCTGATCATATCCGATGTGTAAGTAGCCCAGACCCCACCAAAACTGGAAATGAACGTGATGCTTGCCCGAGAATTAAGTCAGTGTAGCACCTACAGCCACTGAGAGTGGGATGTGCTTGTAGGCTACGGGTCATTAACATAAAAAGTGCTGTGCAAAGTATTCTTCCTCCAACAGATGTCTCTACCCGCATCCAGAAAAAACTGCGGAAGATGCACATTTTCAGGATATTAGGTAATAAAAACTCACATTATGGGCCTTGCTACTCAGCTACCAATAATGAGAACCGAATCTCATTATTTACTAAGACCAAAGACGGTCATTTTGTGCACGCCACTGGGTCAGATGCTTTCTTCTTAACTTTTTACGACTAACAGAGACTACCCAGAGGCACAGACACTATCGTGGGTTATTCATGGATTATTTGCGCAAACAAACACAAGGGGGCGACATCGCTCCTCTGGATATTGTGCAGTAGACCTTATTTGGGTCTTAATCGTTGTAATTTCTTGTAAAAATAGCAACAGAATGTGTTTATGATCATTTATGTGAACAATTACTGTTTGATGTAAATGGGTTATAATTACTAGGAGCATCAAAATAACACTAGAGAGGAACAAAAGTGGTCTAGTCTGTACTAAAGACAAGAGCCATCTCAATTAAGATGCAGCTGGACCATTTTGCTGTTTAAAAATAATGGACATATTTAATTGAAGCAGTTGTTTTAGTCCTGATGCCCATGAGGAGTAGAGGTTGACATACTGTTATTTGTCAGTTTTTGTCTTGACAAAGGTCTGTAGGATAAATAAATGAGAAAAAAATCAAATTACATGCAAGTGCGTTTGGTCATCCTAGGTCACAATAAATATCAGTTTAATGTATTTTGCTAAGCATCCATCTGTTGTTTTTAGTTAGTTATTCCTTAATCAAAAATAGGGTTTGCCATTTTATAATTGGTACATATTTGTTTTAATACATTTCTAAATATGAAGTAATTTGCTGCTTGTCACAGGACCTTTAGTCACCATTAAAGGAAGTCCAATACTAAAAGCCTAAAAGCTATATTTGATCTATCAGTGGCAACTGTGTGAACTGTAGGCTGTAAAAGACCTTACACAGTCCGGTATGTTACCATCTACAAATTAACACAGAGTAAAAAAGATGCGAGGGTCATATAGGGACCATATGAGGAGTATACCCAGGCTGTTTGCAACTAAAAGGTTAATGTTGTGCAATATGGCCTATTTGATGCAACGTGCTTTTATATTATTGTGTGTTGCTGTGTTTAGACTTGTTGTTCCTGCTGAGTCAAAATCAAAAAAAAAATATTTGTATGACAGCTCCAACTTTGTCTGCCAATCTTAAAATGCGTGTACTGGTAAATCATTAATACCCCTT
This sequence comes from Neodontobutis hainanensis, assembly GCA_024349245.1. Lineage (NCBI taxonomy): Eukaryota > Metazoa > Chordata > Actinopteri > Gobiiformes > Odontobutidae > Neodontobutis > Neodontobutis hainanensis. The sequence continues at coordinate 858,544 of JALDNG010000062.1, forward strand.
TCTGGTAAAAAGACGCATTGCCTCATTGTTCTTATTTTAAATCAGACTGACTCAAATATAGAACACCACTCTCTACATTTGTTATATCCAAGCAGCCCATGGTTGAGTCAGGAGATGATAACTATAAGAAACATAATATGTTAAATGAAGAGAAAGTATGAGTTCAAACTTTTATTAAGCATGTTAAAAAAAAGAAAACCCCAAACCAGAAAACTATGAGCTTTCAAAATTTAGTGTCCAGAAGTCATGTTCAAAAAGACATGGAGACATAAAAACACAAAGAGCCCTCTGTGTGACAAGTGCAAAGACAAGTGAGATCAAAAGGACTGTGAATCACTGACACAAAAAACAGGTTGGCCTGGGCCTCCAGGTTATGGACGGACCACATCCGAGGTATGTGTAGTAAACTCCAGTGTGATTTAAAGTCTCTTCTACCACCAAAAGCCTTCCATCTTGTCACAAACATAGCAGGCACTGTCTTTGCTTTGGCATTGTCCGTTTTATCGTTTACCCTCCAAGGATTTTCTGATCGTCTCTTTGTGGCTGCTTCCTCTGTTTCTCCTCGTGCAGAGAGTATTGATGGTTCTGGATGTACATTAGCCCACCAAAGGAGTCCACTAACCCATAAATAGCTGCCAGGACAGTCAGAGCAGTTCCAATAAAATATAGCTTTATAACTGCTGCCACCATGATTCCCAAGAACAGAAGCCGGGATAACTGAAAAAAGAAAAGCGGAAAAAAATTAGTTACACACATGCAACATACACTGCTCATCCAAAAAAAATAAAAAGTCACATCCATTGATGGAATAACCTGGTCATTCAGTATATTCAGGTAGTCAGCTGGCCTCCCTCTTTGGGCACAGTACATTGCAGAACCTATACTAGACCAACTACAGCAACCCCCAAACCATAGCACTGCCCCTATACCTCAGAAACAGCCTACTGCCCTCACTCATGGTGCTCACTAACTTTGAAGATTATAGGGTGTTTGTTATGGAAATTGTATGTTTATTGTTGACTGCTCTCACTCCTGGTCGAGGTCATATGCTGATCCAAATACACTGGTGTCCTTCATGTCTTCTCCTATCTCATATTGGTGCACCCTTAATTCAAACAAGACAATCATATCTCTTTGCAAAACATCTCATCACATGTTCTGTAAACTTATTGGCATATACACATTAACTCAATTACCTCAATAGCAGTGGCAACCTGAGAGGAAGAGTACTTTTTTTAGTACTTTGCAAAAGAACACATTTCTGTTTTGGCCCTCCCTTGCTTTAGATGTTTTCTTTGCTTGATTCATGCCAACAATTTGACCCTTCTGAAAGCTATTACCATCTTTTCCACAACCACAGAAGGTGTCTTCCAACATGAATAAATATGACACTACTCACTGATTCAGTTAGGGATAGATAACTTGTTGCCAGCTAAAGCATAATCATCCATGCATTAATCAGTGGGAGGTTTTTAACCTACATAGGGAGTGTGTAAGCACATCAGAAAAAAAGGACTCTAACCTACCAAGTAAAATAACCGAAACATAACTTTCTTAAAGCTACACTTGCATGACATGCAGTCTTAGTATTTGTCTATAACAGTTTTTCATGTATGGCTTTGACAGAGGAAGAAACTTTGAGCTACGACGTGTTAATGTTGTAATGCTACTTGTACAACATCAGAACACATGGCATTGGCAGACGATAAAGTCTCTATCTCGACTTTTGTTTGGACCCACGTTGCTCCGTTGTGATGGCTGGCTAATGACAATCAGGCTACTACATGATGAGCACACGTACCACCAAATAAGTGTCTTTCTTCCTCGTCACTTTGTAGTAACAGTCGTCGAGGAGTTGTTTCAGACGAACACAGTAGCTCCGTCGCGTCGTGTTTTTTTCTCTTTCAGTATTTTACTAAGTGCTATGAACATTAAATCCCATTGCCGCTGATAGATTTGTTGTCGCCCTGACTTCAGTGAAAGCAGCAGCTAAGTGCCTCTGTTTGAGAGGAGACAGTCATGTGACATCGTGATAGGAAGTAATTTCCTGGGTTTTTACACAGTCGATGAGCTAAATCCCTTCAGGGTTGTTCAGGAATTTCCATAGTATTTCACAATAATTGCCTCATAGTATTGGTTGTCGTTAAATGAAGATGACGTTCAACAACGTCTCTAACAACCACTGCTGACTCTGTAGATGTGTTGGAGTTAAGTGTCAAAATCCACTTTTTGCTTTTTTTCTAATAGCTATAACAGCTGCTAGGCTACATGGTTTGTTCAGATTATTAGACATGTTTCCTTAAGTAGGCAGTGTTCCTATCTACACAAAGACTACAAAGTTGTTGATTTTGGCTTTTATTATATTTTCTTAATTATATTTTACTACTTACTACCATTTCTGAGTAAAACAAGAAGATCCTAAGATTTTGGCATACTGACACAAAAGCCTGGGGCAGACACACTTTCTGCTTTAACTTACTTAACTTTCCATGAAATTACAAAAAAATCTGCATTTCTTGTTCAGAAATTCAGTTGATATTCCAGCCTCAACAAACCTCATTTGAAAAATAAATTGCAACTATTTTGTGAGACTGACTCCTTTGCCTTGTGGCTCGAACACACTGAGACACTTCATCCAAAAGTTAGGTGAAATTAGCTGGATATTTACAGATTCAAACTTCCGGCTTAAATAAATTATAATGGCTGCGTTACTGAAACAGAAAAAACTATGTCCCTCACGGTTACGTTCAAAATAAGCTACAAAACAAAACACATAGGTCTGAATGTGCATGACACCACAGTAAATATATATATATATATATATATATATATATATATATATATATATATATATATATATATATATATATATATATATATATATATACCCTGGCAGAATTTGTCAGAGAATATGAATGATAACATTATTTTCAATACACAATATTTTCTCAGATTTTAAAGCTGTCCATTCTTCTTGGCAAAAAGCCTCCAGTTCCTGTAAATTCTTGGGCTGTCTTGCATGAGCTGCACATTTGAGTTTTTTTTTTTTTTAGAGAGTGTTTTTTTTTTGTTTTGCATCCCAAACCATTTCCCTGGCAGTTGTGGCTGAATTTTTTGTTGGTCTACCTCACCTTGGTTTGGTTTTAACAGAATCACTCTTTTTGTCTTTTTGACTTGTTCCTACAGCTATGATAATTAAACCTCTTTTATTCATGTGGAGTGGTGTTTGTTCCGTAATCCTGCAGTACAGTAACAGAATTGCGTCATTAATGTGTTTTCTTTCCATTCAGAATCAATTGTCAGTAAGTATGGACCATTGATTGTATCTATTACAATACAGTATTACCATGCACACGGTATAAGGTATAAGAAAAAAAAATCCTTTATTTTTCAAAATCCTCAATTTAGAACTAGGTATTGGTGAATGTCCTTGTCCATAGATCTGTCAGCATTTATAAATGTAAGTATAAAATTTTATATTTTGGTATTTGATTATTATTATTATTATTGTATAATAATTCAACATGTTTCTTTTAATTGTGATTTAGTTGTTACCTCGGCATGATGTGTTGAACAAAGCTGTAAAAAGCTTGTATTAAAAGAGTAGGAGGCAGTTATACTAATTATGTTCATATTAGATAATAGATAATAATATAATAGATTTGTAGTATTTTGTACTGCATACTTTATACATAAGGTAGTTACACGTTTTTAGCTGATGACTAACCTATACAAAATCGGGTGTAATTGTAAGGCTTGGTCACCCTAAACATCTAGGCATTGTTATAAGGTTATTACTACATTAAGGAATGACCCAAAATGTGAACATAATTTTTCACATCATTCCATACATACATACATACATACATTCCATTCCATCACATCATTACATACATACAAAGACACACACTTATGCTCTTACAATGAAATCTCAATTAAAACATTGACGTGTGAGGGATGCCAACTCAAAACATCTCATTTTTAACTTAAAAACACTCAAAGAAATCAATTTACTAAGTTTTAAGTTGTTCTGCAACAAATTCCACATAAAGGGAGCAGAATAAACAAAGGTCTTTTTACCTAGCTCAGTACTGACATGTGGGACAGAAAACAAAACAACAGCCTGAGCAGTCTAGTGACTGTATTACTCCGAGAACCAGTTTCTCCCGGCTCTTTTGGTACGAGTGTTGGAACTAATATTTCTTCTATAAAACCAATGTAAAGTTTGTCCATTTAATTCCACTCAGAAAAAGGTATAAGCCAGCGCTGGGACACAACACATAGTTAACAAGAGGTCAGCCCACATGTTGTGCTGCTGGTCAACACAATGCTTTCGGGGTACTAACCTTTGGCCACACCTCTCACAGGAGAGGGTACTTCCTGCTTTGAATCAGTAGTTTTCCTCTATGTGTCCCAGCCAGGGTTGACCAACTGGTTCTAACTGGTTTAAACAGTTGAGATATTTAGTGTCCTAAACTAGGGTGCAGTGTATCATGCAGAGAGTGCAAATAACATACAAAACAGTTGAAAAGGGGTTTCTTATTATAAAATCCTAACTGCTTGATTTACGAAAGCTTTCCTATTTTATTAATATATTTTACCACAAAAGTCATGACCTGTCATGCTTGCGATTACATTTTGAATGCTATGGTTGCTATGGTTTAAACTTATAACAAGTAATCAAGACTAGTATTTGAGCAAGTCGTTCAAATTTGATTTGTTTTTTTTTATGTGGAAAGGTAATATTTTTCTCTCTCTTTAAGATATATTTTTATAACCCTTTCCAGAAAATGGGAAGCTTTAAGAAAGGAAATAGAGGTAAGAGAAAGGGCCTTTGGGAAATGGCTGGTGGATTGGAATCTATTGTTAATGTAATGAAGGGTGTCAATATCAAAAACAGAGACACTTCATACAACTCTCACATATGGCCTGAGCTTTCTGCAGCTCTCTTTAGCAATACTTATAATACAAACTGTCACTGGTTATGCGTTATATGGACAAGAAATCAAAAAAGGTTGAGAAATGACAATGAAGCCCAAAACAGTACAAACCCATCTAACATTGCAATAAGAGAGAAGAAAGGATGATCAGACAGTAACTGATGGAAAAAATAATGACAATTCTGATGAAAATGCATCTATTGTGGGTGTGCTTGCAGTAGGCTATAATAAGTATTATCAAATGTGAACCATACATATTGTAGTCTTAACATTATAAACTTTATTCTATTTCATTATACATTGTTCAGTCATGTTTTTGTGACAAATATAAATCATAATCATGACTATGTGCACAAACACATCAAAACATTTGGTCAATATTTAAAACATTAAAAATATATATAAAAATAGAAATATTAAACTATACACGAAACATAATGCACTATTTACAAGCAGGAATAAAAAAATCTTGCTTGGAAGAGTGAAGAGGGCCTAAAGTGAAGGAGAGGAGAACAGAGAAAAAGTCTGGTTTATTCCCTACTGTGACAGCTGGCTCATTTAAAAATCTATACAGTGGGTTCCAAATGAAGCAGAACTAATTAATGTATGTATTTGATATTTGACAAATTCTTTCGTCGGTCTTCTAACTGAGACAGTAAACTCCGCAGAAAAGGGACCAGACTCGAGAATAGCTTATCCTCTGAACATGGAGCTGGAGCTACAGCATGTGTTCGGAGAACTCCTGAACTGGGTCTTCTCTGGGGTCTTCTCCTTGGTTGCCCTTTATGATGTGACACATCAAAAAAGGTAGAAAACCATATATATATATATATATATATATATATATATATATATATATATATATATATATATATATATATATATATATATATATATATATAGTCATATGATATCTATAACATGGTAATATTTTGTTTACACTATTGCCTGTACACACCTGTAAGTAGCCTACAGCAGGTGTAGATGGGGCAGGGGAAGCAGATGCAGGTTTTGGCAGGGGGGACCCATCAAAAGTCCGCTTTGTCATGACAATATGTATATACAAATAAATTATTAAATATTAATACAAGCTAACATTTGAACATTACACCTGTCACAAACAACACATATCCCCAGTGTGGCTTCACTTGTCCCTGTACCCTGTGCTCCGATTCTCCTCAGAAACCCTCTCTATTGTCCCGCTTGTCTCCGCTTGTAATAAATATAAGTCCCTCAGGCTCCTCCACTTCTTTCTGCACTCTTGTTCAGAATAAACAACACATCACTCGTCAGTGGAAAACTAGTTGTAAAGTAGGCCTACGGCAAATTAGCTCAGGCTGCCCCGATAACTACGTCTTCCATTGTTGTTTTGGTTCTGTCTCTATGGTCCGCCTCCGCTCGTTACGTCGTAAGCACGTCACTACTAGAGCAGGCTCCTGATTGATTAACGCGACGCCAATATTCGCCTAAATTCAGATTTTTCAACTTGCGCGAAAGAAGCGCGGAGCGTCCAACGCTTCATTCGCGTTTGGTTTGAACGCACCTTAAATAGCTCACAATGCTTTCTTTTGAAAATGAGAAGGACACTTTGGAGTAGCGCCCAGCTGTAATCAGTTTCAATCTGGGGAAGTTGTATTTTTGTGAATTGTGCCAATTTTCTATGAAACTGCATCTAACAAAAAATTAATGTATGGCACAGAATGTCCCAATTGATATTTTCTCACAGACAGGTAGTATGCAGGAAGAGAACCCTATTCCTGTAGGGTTGTCCACCTCCAGGAAAAGTCAGGGAGGAGTATAGAATCTACTTATTTTGTCCTGGTATTTTAAACATTGCCTGTGGCATCTGGGGTCAGGGGTCATACGCCGTTATTCCGCAACGCTAATCGTTTAGTCCACATTTTTTATGTAGAAAGGAAGTGGTCTCTGTTTACAACGGCCAACTTCCTTCTTCTAAATCCGCTGGAGAATGATACACCGAAATACCCTAAAAACGAGCATTTCTATTTGTGAACTTGTACATACGTAAATGAATTATACTTCGTACACGGACCCTCGGGGGTTTAAATTGACGTCCTTTAATTCCTAATCCTCGGTACTGATTTATTGGCGGGCCCTTGGCTCTCGTCTGCTCGCCGGCTGCACGTTCGGAGCCGTGTTTAGTAGCGCATAAAATATGTGTCTTTTGAAGGAAACCGCGGTTTTTAGTCTTGTCTGCGTAACTGTGAGAGACATATGATGATTTTTTCTGTTACAGTAACGCAACGTTTATAATTTATTGACAGCGGAAGTTTGAATATGTGAATATCCAGCTAACTTGATCAGACTAAATCGGTTTGTAATAGATTTTACACATTGTAATACAATTATTCATCTGCGCTTAAACATCATCTCTCAATGCTCTCTCTCTTTTTTTTTTCTTAGTATTAACCCTTGAGAGCAAACAAGGAAGTACACTGATTATGTATAGTGGACCCTGACCTAAAAGACGATTATATTGTTATGGCGAACATAGTTCTTTACTCACTAGATGGCAGTACATGACAATTGGGTGGTCAAAACACTCAAGAAGATTCCATAAAGCCTTACTCACTACCAACTAGTACATCGGTCAAATTTGAGTAAATCATTTGTGTCAAGAACAATTATAAGCATGCGTAGGTAAATTAGAAAATCAAATCATACCATAGCACATTCACTGTTGTACATTAAAACATTACTCTTTCTGATTATTTTATCCCTTTTATAATGATAACATCAGCTACGCACACTGTACATGTGTATTCACAGGCTTCACAGTGCTCTCAGGGACCCCAAAGACCATGTTGGATTTCCGGCTTTGCATAAATCATACAAAAATTGATTGGGGTAGAAACAGAAAATATGGGAATGCACAATTGATGTTAACATAAAATCAAAGTAATTGACTGTAACTGTAATCTGAAAAATATAAAGTATAAGCATACAAAAAAATTGCATACTAAAAGTTCTTTTGATTTAAAATATGAAAACTACAATAAAACTGCTAAAATATACTGCATTTGGCATTTAAGATCTTATCATAAAAACTCACTTTTTACACACACACACATGCATCTTATGACTCTGATTTGTCTCAGACAGTCAATAAGTGCCCTCACTGTGCACATGATGTTCATTATGATAACCGTTAGTGAATGAGAAAAGGGAGCATGCTCAACCTGAGGATATGACATGTGAGTTCTCCGTGTGATGTGACTTTAAGGCTTAAATCTCTTACATTATATGGTAAATCATCTGAATTCACAAACACCCACTTATCCACACATCATAAAAGGAGTGGAAAACCAAACGTGCAGTCTTTAACAACAAACTCCACAATATTAAACTTCATCCAATGCATGAATAAAAACAATTTATTACCACCATTGTGTAGGTGAGGGGTTTATTTTTACATGTGTTAAAGATGTTGTAAGATGAACTGACTAGAGTCTCAAAGGACATGTTAAGAGGATTTTCCATCTTAACTTCTCCCTAACTGTCACAAACTGTTAGTCACCTGGAAGTGATCCCAGATTGTGAACAGAGAGAAGACATTTGACATGTGTGGGAGTGTAAAGAGCAATTCAAAAGTCTCATACAAATTCAAGCCATAAACTGCTTTATCCAGTGAAAGCAATAAAATGTAATGTGTAGTACACTTATGTTTTTAAAGTTTAATGAGAATGAGGGCCTTTTTTGAGTTGTGGAACACTTTGGAACATAGGTGGAAATTTCTTTCACTTGTGTGACAACTTGATTCTGAAGTATGTCTGTGTGGTATTCCTTACAAAACAAGAAGATTATAAACCACACACAGTGCTAGATATTTGAAAAAAAAAACAACAACAAAAAAATGTTTTGGCTTTGTACAACTGCCAGAGATGATTTGTGTGTCCTTGTTCTATTTGTGCTCTTAAAATCTTGATCATTATAATTCTGAAATCCTCTTTGCGAATGTGCTGTGCTGCCACTGGTAGAAAGCTGGATTAACCCATATGCAGAGGGAGCTACACATACAGAGAGCTTTGTGGATCCCTTGATTTGTCAGGAGCACTTACGCTATTCAACTTGTAGAGAAATGCTTGGGGCAATCATGCTCTATTTTCTATTAAGTCTAGTGTAGTGCAGTGCTCTTTCCATTACCACTCCATTTGTTACAAAGGAATCTGCTACTTTTCAAAAACATTGACACATCAGCCTCTCAACAATGACAATATTCTGCTGCTGGCATCATTTCCACGACAACACCCTCTCAGTGGGAGAATCTCCTAGGTGACGCCCTCTATTGACACGCCTAGAGGTGGCTGGTGCCTTTTTGAATGCAGGTGCATCCTGTGCAGAGAGTGAAGGAGCAGCCTGGCAGCTGAATTAAGAGAAGATCTTTAAATCTGGGTTTAACAAGTGTAGTGTTTGCATTTAAATGAAACCCCATACATCTTTTATTTCTTAGCTAATGTAGCATTCTTTGATTTTAATAACTTTGATTTAAATAGAAGACAACTTTTGGAAGGCTGCACAGCAAGGCTCAGGGAAGCAAGGAGGCTTCTGGAATTGGAGACCTTGGATAGGCGATGGATGGATATGGATATGAGCAATTTGTACGGTCTGCTGTGGACTACAGAAGAATTGTAGGTGATACTCAGCCTCCTCGAAACATTACTTTATCCATTGATGGAGAACATTATGTTCGTCAAGCTCTATGTGGACATGGACTTGAGAGTGCTGCACGGCGATACAGCGCCAATCGGTTCAAGGCTGCTTTAGGCCCAGAAAGGTAAGAGTCACAATGAATTAGTATACTACATAAATGAATAAGTGGATAGCCTTAATGCCTTGGAGTAACTTTCACTGTCTGCAACTTTTAAAGAAGCACATGTAAATGAATGTCTTTGTGTGAGATCAGTTTACATGTGTACTCACAGCATTTAGATCAGTTTGCAAATGGCCTTGAGTTGTTTTGCTTTCCATGACACACACTTTGACAAAGTGTAAAGCCTAAAGAGAAACATAAAAGTCTTATAAATGCAATGCATTTTCACATTGGTCCTATAACCCTGGCACATAAAAAATTCTGATGCAGTACGAGAGCAGAAAAGAGCAGCAAAGACAGATGTAGGGACAAGAGTCCATCCACTGCTCATAATAACTCATGTACATAACAAAACCACTGACCCATATCTGCAATGACCCACATCTAATTACACACAAACAGAGTGGAAAACACATTCACGAGTGGCAAACTTACCAAAGGGTTTTATGTTGAACTTAAACATTCTGAATAAAGACACTGACAAATTGATCTATAAAATATACACAGTATGTGTCTGTTTGGAGGCACAGAGCATAGATAAGGGGGAAAAGCACACACACATTTTGAAGGTGTTTAAAGACACATGCTAAATTTTATTCAATAGGCCCATTTGATTTTTACACCAGCCTCTGGGTATCGCCTACTGGGTTAGTTGGAATACACATACTTTTCTGGTGACTTTATGCTTTGTTAAGTGTAACAAATAAAGTTTTAAAAGTGGTCTGTTTGTGATCAAGTTTTGGTGCATAATTTACCACTATTTTCAAGTTTTACTAATACTGTTAATTACTTTGGATGCGGAGGGTTAAACCGGTTAAACACGCCTCTTCGTAAAGGGATGTGACGCTCCTGTAGTACATAACACAACAGTCTGCACACAGCTCTCATCTCTCATTCAGTACACCGCCAACCAGTACTTTTTTTAAGTTGGAGCAACGTTCCATCAAGCCTACACGTTGCGCTTTTTCCAAGGTAATAACAAACTGTCGTCTGTCATAGCTTGTAACCTAAGTTCTCCCTATTCATCCTGAGAAGTTGTTCTTGTCTACTCAACGTGGGCATCAGCTCTGTGCTGTGAGGTAGCTAGCCAACGTTACAAGGTAAGTGCTAAAATGATGGAGTTTGCTCTAGGCCTATATGGTATGCTATTCATAGTTTAAACACCCATCATATTTATGTTCCAAAAGAGAACGTGATTTCACGGATGCAGTACGTTTTAGTTAAAGCTATACGTTTTGGTTGCTAATGCTAAATGCTAGTAGTTGCTTCCACATGTCTCCCAGGTAAACGGAAGGAAATTAGTTGTTTTCCAATTGTGATTTGCACTTGTTGGTGCACTTGTTTGTAGTTACTGTGATGCCGATGCATTGATTTCATTTATTGTATGTTATAGTCTGAAAGCATAATTAGATGTGAGTGTCATCTTAAAATTCGCGACACATTTTGCCTTTACTGTTATTAATAGACACACGCAACTAACTCGGTAGGCTGTATCATTACAAGCAAGTATACAATTTGCACTGGTTTAATGTAATAAATAGACGGTCAATGACAACCATATTGTAATTTTAATTCTCATCACGTAAATGGAAAGCGTACAAATAAAATAAACGAACTACTTCTAAAACGCATTAACCGATTTTTATTTATATAATAGGACAAGTAAGCTATGCTAATTTGTGAAATTTTCTGGGTAAAAGAATGGTTTATTCAAATTGATACAAAACAACGCTGACAAATAGGCACGCTATATTTCGTGCGCCTATTTTATACACTTGCAGGGACGGGCACCACATTTTAGGAAGAAAACCGGTTTTGTGAGGTATACTGTTTATAATTACTCGTACTTGAGACAGACGTTGCCTGTAAAAGGTTACAGAAGGAATGCAAATGTTGGCTAGCAGATGTAGGTCAACAGGCTAGCACTGGTGCTATAACCACGACACGCGGGGATGTTGTCTTCTTTGATTTGCATAATAATAATTTATATGATCATTTTAATAGTAAAATTAGCGTTTTATGTCTCTCGGCCATGTCTTACTACTATCTGTGCTTATTTCCTGCTGGAGTGGATATATGTTAAGTGTTTTAAATGCGTAAACAACATACTGTTTATCAAATTAAAAAGGCGCTTTTTTAAAATGGCCAGGAACAAGCCCTCGTACTGTACGCGTGTACCGCTCATAAGATTTTTTTTAAACGGTTATTGTCGTAGCACTGTAGAATTTTCATAAATATTGTTTGATTTTCCCTGGTGACGCATGCGCACTGACCTGAGCCTGGGTGAAGATGTTGATGTTGCTATGGTTATGTCTGCTGTAAGAAGGGCACTAAACCCCTGCCTGCAAAGTAGATGATTAGACAAGTGTTCTACAAAACATCATCTTTAATAATAAGTGGGTGTGTTGCACTGTTAATTAAAATGACTACACTTTATTGTTTACAGCATGGCAGATTACTTAATCAGTGGTGGGACAGGATACGTCCCTGAAGATGGACTTTCGGCACAGCAGCTTTTCTCCATTGGAGATGGTCTAACCTACAAGTAAGATGTAACATAAAAGTATTTTTTCTTTTCAATTGAAATGTTATAAAAAAATAAGTAAGGCAGCAATCAAAATTCACCAGTGTAGAATGGTCAGTAAAATTACAACACACCTGTGCTTTGTAATGGCAAACACATTTTGAACCAGCAGATGTGACCAACAGTGTGTTGTCTCCGATGGTCATACGGCTGAAGAGCTATGCTCTAAAGGAGATGGGTTGACTTTCAAGTGAGTAAAACAGTTGTCTTCAGAAAAATGCAAAGCGTGCTGATCCTGTTTTTTTTTTTTTTTTATTAATAATTTTATTTTAAATACTGTATTTATAAAAGAAAGCAAATGATTGTCCTCCTTAACATTTATTACATGTATGTTGAGCAGCCATACCAAAAGTCTACTTTGATCCAAAACTATGCATGCATGGTAAAAGGTTTGCTTGTTGGAATGGCTAGTCCATGTGACTATGGTCATGGGGATGAAATTGGCTTCCAGTGGGTTAACTGCATCATTAACTTTAACTAACCATAAAGTGCCTGACCTGACTTATGTATACAATCTTCCCTTACACAAAAGCTCATGACCTTTCACCCTTCTCCATCCTGGAACATCCTTTTGACAGAGATGGTTGCTAAATAAACTCATGGTTGTGTTGTATTGTTTTTTAATGTATTTAAACACTAATCGAACAAATTGTGGAACATCTACATTTCAGTTGTCATGGTTGTTGAACAATGAAAACGCATTGTATTTGAGTTTCATGTGAAACGGGTCTGAATAACCATTACAGCATGTACTCAAGATGCCCTCTGCATTTTCTGAAATACTATTATTGACATACTGACACATTATAATGTTAAATATTAACATTTTTAGCATAGGTTCCAATAAAATAGTCATTAATAACTTTAGTAACATTTAATTTATTTGTTTTCTAAGCAAAATCTTTCCTTTTAATCTAATCATGCCGCATCATGTTCTTGAAGGTGATTGAATAATCTCGTAATTAGTGGAACACTGAAGCAAAGGTTCAGCACCTGATGTAAAATTGGTATCATGTGAATGGAAGGAGTACGGGCTGATTTAAAATGGAACGTTTCTAAATATACCTGTCATCAATGTTGTCTTTTAAACTTTGGTAAATCATTCTGTTTCCTATTATTTGCTTATGGAGTGGTTAAAGGACTTGGCTGGCCAGCAAAACGGAAGAGCTCCAGGATTGTTATTATGCCATCGCAGACTGTTGTTAGTATATGTAGTTATGTGTAATGTAATAATCCTCTGACATGCACCTAGTGAAGCATGTAAAGCATGCACATTTCACTTAACCTGTTGACATGGTATAGAGCTAGTTGTGGGCAGCCAGTGCTGTAGATGGTACATTTATTACTATTATTTGTACTATTACTAGGCAAGCTTTTGCAAACACCTCTGAGGAGCCCTTGTTGTCTTGGGAAATGGTTTGAAACTCTACCTAGAAAATGGCATGCATTTGTTCACATTAAACAGTCAAATATAAACCCTAATAGTGCAACATCAAGTTTGAATGCAGAGGGTTAATGTGCTTAAAAAAAGTGAGTAGGAGTAGTCTTGTGTGCTGAAGCTGAGGTTTGTGGTTGCTGCTAAAAGCTAACATATGTTTGCTGGACTTTCTGTGTATCAACATTTGTATTTTTGGGACATTTGGACTTTATAAAAATAAATAAAACTTCTTTTACAGTCACTTATTCAGTGAATCATTGTCGTTATACTTTGTATTACTCGTATGTCAGCATTTTGTTCTTTAAGTCAGACAGAGCTACTCCCAGGCCTGTTTTTCCATCTGTTCTCAACCTATTTTCAGACTCATCTGAAAACCACTAAATACATACCGACTGACTGCAAAAAAAACATTCCTGTGCCCTTTTTTTTTCTCTTTCTTTCTCAAATACATGTCCCCCTCCAGCTGAGCAGGAATACCTTTTAGTGAGTGCAGGGGAGTTTGCTATTCTTTATTCCACATTCAATTTATTAATATTCCAATGAGGGTATCTAACAATACATCACAAGACTTGCTGTGTTTTAGTTGTTAGTTCTGCTCATTTAAATTCATTTTTTAATTTTCAATAGAGCAATTCAAAATGCAATGCAGTGCAGGGTATACAGCACAGTTTTCTTACTGCACTATAAAAAGTGAATGCTGAATTTGAAATAAAAACGGTCACTGATTGTCTTGACTTTTGTTTTTCAGTGATTTCCTGATTTTGCCTGGTTTTATTGACTTTACCTCAGATGAAGTGGTGAGTAAAACTCCAATATCATTTTGGAGACTTGTTTCACATGGTACTTTGATTGCTTGCAGCCTACTGCATTTGTAATTTCTGCCTATTGTGGTCACCCATAGACTGATTTTATTGTTTTTTTTATCTAGTGTTTAAATATGTGTCTGAGCTGCAAATGTTAATCTTTAGATTTTTTTATTTTTTTTATTATTTTTTTTTTTTAGGTTTTAGGTGCTTGTGAGACTTCCTGTGTTGTTATGGCTTTAAATGGCTCCAGAGTCTTTGCCTTACCCCTATTTTTTATTTTTATTTTATTTTATTTTTTTTAACCTGGATAGAGGGCCTGTTCAAGCTTAAATAATTCACTACCTTTTTGTCTTTGGTCACAACTTTGAGTGGAATCTTTCATGTTAATGCATGCACTAACTCTGCAAACCAAGTTTCTAAACTGTGCTATGTGGTTTAGGTAATATAAGGAGCAGTTGTTGCAAATACATCAGAGTTGTGATGTTTTTCATGTGCTTTCCTAACTCTAAGTGGAATTTAACAGGTTAGTGCAGAGTGCATTTTCAATGGAGATGTGGTTTTAGGCGATTGCGCTTGAATTTACAATGAACCCTTGAGAAAAGCAGTTCACACCCCCCCTAGTTTATGTCTGTCTCAGATAAGAAGTAAAGGCTTTGGCATCCTAGAAACAATTTCCCAGGTTCCCATGAACAAAGAATGTCATTATTTACACACTACCAGATGCAGAACAAGTTGTTGTGGGAATTGGCTTAAACTTCAATTTTGATAATGTATGTTTTTTTCCTTCTATTCCCACTGAATTACATCAGTCATTGAAAGGGTTTCTGTAATGTTGTTGCAAATCTATATTGAAAAACATTATATGGTTGAAATTTATTTATATGGTTTATAAGTTATTTTGCATACTCTGGGATATTAGTAAGAACTGTTCCAGGTCTGTTTATATAGCCTGAGCTCCATTACATTGTACTTACCAAGTCTGCCCCCTAGTGGGTTCAAAATAAAAATACATTTTACAAACATCACTTTTTAAATCTACATTTACAATTTTGTCTCCAGGATTTAACATCAGCACTGACCAAGAAGATTACATTAAAGACTCCTCTCATCTCATCGCCCATGGACACGGTCACAGAGTCGGCTATGGCTATTGCTATGGCAGTAAGTTCTTAAATATTAGTATTGCAGAGAAGAAAAGGCTATAGGTGCAATGGAGTAGGAAATTCTTAAACACTTCCTTCTTATTCTTTAAAGCTAATGGGTGGCATTGGCATTATTCACCACAACTGCACTCCAGAATTTCAAGCTAATGAGGTTCGAAAAGTAAAGGTAAGCTTTTCTTTAAACTGTTTTATTATCATCATGAGGTTTTGTGATAATTAGTCTTCTTTTTTTCTTTGTCCTGGTTTTATAGAGGTTTGAACAGGGATTCATTACAGATCCTGTTGTGATGAGCCCACGACACACAGTTGGGGATGTGTTTGAGGCCAAAATTCGTCACGGTTTCTCTGGCATTCCAGTTACAGAGACAGGCAAGATGGGCAGCAAGCTGGTGGGCATTGTCACCTCAAGAGACATAGACTTCCTCACTGAGAAAGACCATGGCAGACCTCTAGAAGAGGTGTGTAGAAAACATTTTATGGTTTACTTCTGTATTCAATAATAATGTATAAAACATGTTGATTTTTGCAGGTGATGACAAAGAGGGAGGAGTTGGTTGTAGCTCCAGCTGGTGTTACACTCAAAGAGGCCAATGATATACTGCAGCGGAGCAAAAAAGGTTGATGTAACACCTGAATTTACGCACTGTAAATGTTTCGAACTTGTGAGATTTATTAAATCAGCTTTTTGTTGCACACAGGCAAGCTTCCCATTGTAAATGATAATGATGAGCTGGTGGCTATTATTGCAAGGACAGATCTGAAAAAGAACAGGGACTATCCCTTAGCTTCCAAAGACTCGCGCAAACAGCTGCTGTGTGGTGCTGCCATTGGTACCAGGGAGGATGATAAATACAGACTGGATCTGCTTGTTCAAGCTGGAGTGGATGTTGTTGTTTTGGTAAGTAATATAGAGTAGGTAGTATTTATTTATTTATTTATTTATTTATTTATTTATTTATTATTTTAAAACATATATATATTTTTTATTTATTTTTTTGTGTGTGATTTCATTATTTTTATGGGTGTTAAGTGTTCCAACAATTTAAACTGGGTTTCATTTCTAGGATTCATCACAAGGCAATTCAGTGTATCAGATCAATATGATCAATTATATTAAACAGAAGCATCAAGAGTTGCAAGTGGTTGGAGGAAATGGTGAGTTTGTATTCTAAATATCCCCATATTAACAAAAATATTATTATTATTATTATTATTAGTTGTTTATTATTATTGTAGTGTTGTTTTGGTACACAGTCAAAATAAAAATACACTATACAACCTGTCTTTTGTTCACTCTTGTCATTCACAGTGGTTACAGCAGCTCAAGCTAAAAATCTGATTGATGCTGGTGTGGACGCTTTGAGAGTGGGCATGGGCTGTGGCTCCATTTGCATCACACAGGAGGGTACGGAGGCTTTTTTTTTTTTTTTTGTAATCATCAATGCTGTAATCTAGCAATTGACTAAAAGAAAAGGACTGTCAGTTGCTAGCACTAACAAATACTGTATCTTGAGTCCGCTCCTCATCGTTATGGTGATCTTGCATGGCCCTGTTCTAAGTTGCCATGGAAACGGTCCTCTCATGCTTTGACCTGGCCACATTTATATAGAACAAAAGATCTGTTGGAGCCAAAGGACATGAACTTCAAGCTTGCTTCTGTTCATACCATGTTCTTGTCTGTGATTTCTATCAATTCATATTGTGTTTTTAAATATGTCTTCTTCTATTTTCTAGTCATGGCATGTGGGAGGCCACAGGGTACCTCAGTGTACAAGGTAGCGGAATATGCCAGGCGCTTTGGTGTGCCAGTCATTGCTGATGGCGGCATTCAAACAGTGGGACACGTTATAAAGGCTCTGTCCCTGGGAGCGTCAACTGGTAAGATGTCCACTACAATCGAATGGAAATGACTCAAAATATGTGTTATTGCAATAACAGGTGGGATAGAAGAAGACAAAAATAACTGTTTTGTTGCCTATTTAAGTCATGATGGGCTCGTTGCTAGCGGCAACCACCGAGGCCCCTGGAGAGTACTTCTTTTCAGACGGAGTGCGGCTAAAAAAATATCGTGGCATGGGATCCCTGGATGCAATGGAGAAGAACACAAGCAGCCAAAAACGCTATTTTAGGTTTGTGCAAAGCTATTCTTAAAGCTTCCTATAAATTATTATTATTGTTGTTATTATTGTTATTATTATTAAAATAAACGTGGCAAAGCAGCCAAAATAAAATTATTTGTATTTTTCTGCAGTGAGGGTGACAAAGTGAAGGTGGCCCAGGGTGTGTCTGGCTCAGTCCAAGACAAAGGGTCCATCCACAAATTTGTACCTTACCTGATTGCTGGTATCCAGCATGGCTGCCAAGACATTGGTGCAAAAAGTCTTTCTGTTCTACGGTAAATGACGGGTTAATTTCCTAAACATAGACTAGTGTGGTATGTTTATTGTTAATGTTTTTAATAATAAAAGTTTTCCCAGGTCAATGATGTACTCTGGAGAGCTTAAGTTTGAGAAGCGAACCATGTCGGCTCAGGTTGAGGGTGGAATACATGGTCTACATTCGTAAGTACAGAAATACAAACCTGATAAACTTTGTCTACTGAAATGTTTTAAGTCTCTTTTTTTTATTTAATTTTTTCCACAGTTTTGAAAAGCGACTTTATTGATTAAGAGTTTAGAGAACATATTTCAATGTGCAGGATGCACAGTCTGAGTGACCAAATGCGGTTCTGCTGACATTCTCATCACCTACTACTCTAGCCATGTCCTCCTAAACATCACACCCAACACTGCTATGTATCTGATCCTAACCAGCTGCTTTGAGGAGGCAAGATGCATCGCCAGGAAGTGAGACTCATTGACACCTGATTCTTTGAACACTTGGCATTTTTTCCAGAATATTTTTCCTGAGTATGCAGCTGATGCCAATTTCTGTTTTATTCTGGAGGGAGACTGTGAGTCAATGAGACAAGACTATTGTGAATGTTTGTGCAAATGTATGGTACAAAATCGTGTCTTTTCTTTTGTCTCCTTTTCATAATTAATTCTACATCATTGGGCCTTTTAGAGAACCCATGCAAACATGCATAATTTAACATGCTACTCCCATACAATGTTTTTGTTTATTTTGCAAAATAAGTTATTCTGCATGGTAATAAGACTTGTATTCCACTGCATATTATTTAGTTTTTTGTTCATCTTGAAGTACATGATACTGTCTTTGACGATTGACATCATTCTTCTAGTATAATTTAATCAGTGGTGTGTACTATCCATTTTCCTTTACATTATGTCTTGAGACAAATGTGTGTCCCATCTCAAAGCATTTTGTTCATGTGACAACCAAGGAAGGGACCAAATGCTAAAGATCAGGAATATTAAAAAAATTAAGATGAATGGATCAAAATGTAGAATTTCTTTGCCCATAATTTGAGCGCTTTTAGATAAAAGTAAACTTTATATTAAACATGTATATTCCTGGAGGTTTTGAGCACACAGGATTTTGATATGCATGGATTTTTTTATTTAAATCTTTTCTTTTAAAATCTTTTTTTTTTTTTTTCCCACAAAGCCTTAACTTGGCTGTATTTATATTATGCTGCATTGTACTTGCATACATACTGCCAAGTGTATATACACTTTGACTGTTTTCTAACTGAAACCAAAATTGCCACAGTAAGTTGCTTTTTATTTTTCCAGTTATTCAAACCTGTGGTTCTGACCGTGTAGGTTTTTTTTTTATTTTTATTTTTTTTATGTCTTTACACAAAAATGCATTTAAATGCTTTGAGCCCCTCCACCACCTGCGTTTACTTTCAGATACCTCGATTAACTATTTGGCAAAAGCTTTTCTAATGTCTTCATATACAATACTTTTATTTCCACTTCTGTTGTCCCAGATTATAAAAACTGAGTTGCTCTCTCTGATATGCTAATTGCTCATAAAAGGGTTTACTTTACACAACACTTAGCAGTTAAGTGATTTTGCAAGAACAAGTATGTAAAGATGAGGCGCTCCTTGTTTGGTCTACAACTTGTTTATAGTTTACCCACCCCTGTTTAAAAGAAAAAAAAAAAAATCTGTTACATGTGGTGTGCGTACCCACTGTTTCCTAATAGTTCACCTAAAAAGCACAAATATAGTGATATGTAAGACATTGTTTACATTTTATTGTATTTTTATGATTTTTTTTATTTTTTTTATTTTTATTTTTTTTTCAGTGTATTACAATACACCCACAGGCATCGGAAACTGGTAGTGTCGTCGGTCAACCACAATAGCTTAATAGATGGACACGAAAGACTCAAAGGAGTATTACTTTTAGAATATGTAGAAACCTGCCTCCTGTTCGATAAGGTAAAAGTGAATAAATAATTCAATCTGTAATTGCTTGTCTTGATTTGTGAAGCATCACATGCATACCTTGTAAAACTTTGAGTAATAATCAATACTAATGTGTTTAAAAACAGGTTTTTATTAAACTTGGTAAGCAAACATGTTGAAACAAATAAATTAGCTTAGTTGTCTTTGCACAATACACAAAACAAGTAACCCATAGGGATGAATAGATAGGAAAGGTAGCATGTTGATTTTATGATCTTACCAGCAGGGGGCTCTGTAGTACCACAACACAGTAAATAAGTGTAGAATGTAGAATTATACAGTGACAAACTGCATTCATTCCCATTCAGTGATGATGAACCGGACACATTTGTAAGCTTATGGTTTCAGTAGTATACCTTTAAGTGCTGAATGCAGTTACAGTACAATTGGAATGTTGAAATACAATAATACATTTGTATAAATCGACTATTTTGAGTAAAATGTAAATCTACAGTAAAATTACAGTCGTATAACTATTAAGCATCAATGAAAAACTTAAAAATTACCATTTGGCTTTAGACATTCTTGGCACTTTATCTAAACATTCAGTAATAACCACTGAAAGCTTTTTAAACAGCTTCTTCAGTGCTTCACTTCATGGGTTTCCAGAGGGTTTTGCAGGGTAAAGATTAGAAACTGACTAAAACTAGCTAGGATTTCTTCTTTTTCCAGTCCACTTTTATGCACCTCTTCTGCAAATTTCAAAAACCACTGGTTCTGCAATGCTATCAAAAATACATTGAGAGAAACTGTCAGCTTGGCATGGCACACAATCTTCCTCAATTCCTCAAGACTTTAATGTTGGCCTCGTATGACCGACTGTCCATTATAAATCAATAGTCTCACTGCAGATGCTCAAAGCGTCAATTTGTCTACAGACACTTATGAATTCCTCCTGCACAGATCTGTCAGCCACCGATGAAATGTCCAGGTCCAGGCTTTCCTGTGAAGCTGTTCCTAGTGTCTGATATTGCCGCTGGGGATCAACAAAACCCTGGTGGGAAGAGGATCCCAGATGACCGGAGAGCCCTTCTTGGTGAGACTGCTGAGCTTGTTTTGCTGGACTGGGGAAAAGAAGAAGTGATGACCCACCAAGAGAGGTTCGGTACAGAGAACAGGAGGAGGAACTACCCCTCCAACGTTCAGGGGAGGAAATGCTGGATGAGGAGGAGGACAGAGATGGAGACTGCTGATTGCTCACAACAATCTCTTCAAGAGATTGAGACCCAGGGGGCTGGGGTTTAGAGGCTATCTCCACACAAGAAGAGGTCCGAAAAAGGCCGGCGTCTGCTGCAGGAGGATCACTGGGGCCATTGCAGGGAAGGGCACATAGATTATTTATCGACTGGTTACTGCATCGAATAGGTCTCGGGCTGAATAGGCTCATGGGAAACAGAGCCTCACTGAAGAGTGCTTCATCTATGCTGCGCCGCAGATTGATTGGTGAAGGTGGCCGCAGGTCTGTAGTGGAGTCACTAGTAAAAGATGATCCACCTGATGGTTCCCCACCCCCTACATCTTCAGGCTTTCCTGAAGCATGTAAATCCAAATCCAAGTCTAGATCACGGTAGGCTAAGGCCCGGTTGCTGTGGTAAAGTAGATCAAGACCATTCAGGCTGTTTCCAAATCTGTCATCCATAAGAGTGTAAAGGGGGAGGCCCTCGGTCTCTCCCAGGCCCACAGTATCAACAATGGCCAGCTTCTCCTGGTGGCTCAGAGACCACTGGTAGGTCCCAGGCAGGATGGGCGACTTAGAGGCTAGTAGTTCAGTCCAGCAGTTTCCTGCACCAGGAAGATGCTCTGAGCAGTAGACTGGTTGTGCAACAACCAAGGCTAATGTAAGACAAACCCCAAGCTCACACAGTCTGCAACTAAACTGAAAAACCCACCAGGGCCAAGGGTGGAATACTTTCTCCCTGCCAGCCACACCCATAGCATTAAGCATTGCATATAACTGCAGTCCTGCACATGCTAAAGAAAACAGTGCTGAAAGACAGACGGTTAAAGCTGCACGGTCCCAATCACGACTTTCAGCAAAAGGGCAGCGGTTATAACGCTCAGCAGGTGTTGGAGATGTGTTGTTCAAGTGGTAAATGTGTTTTGAATCAGCTCTGACGTAGACGTAGAATACAAAATAGGCAGAAGACAGGAATGTTGCAAGAGCTACAAAGGCTCCTCGTGAAACCAGGGTAAAAAAGAGGCAATGGGGATGATTTTGTTGATAAAACTTAAGTAGAGTCTCTGGACCAAATGCAGCAGCAAAGTGTAGTGCAACCAGGCAGGCCAAAAAGCAGGGTCTCTGAAAGGCTGAGTAGGAAAGCTGCATTCTCGAGCGCATTGAAAGCAGGAGAAAGACCAGACCAAATGCTGCAGTTAGGCAGGGAAATGGTGCCTCATATAGCATCAGCGAGGCTTCAGTGGATGGAAGGCGGTCCAGGTGGCCATAGGCATCATATAAGAGAGAGAATGATCTGGTGCATCCAGCAGCTAGCAAGAACAGGCTGACCAGAACAAAGTAGCCACATCCTGATGGGCATCGGAGTGGCAGGCAGAGCAGGTTGAGTGCTGAAGCCAGCGTCAGCATTGCAAACACACAACCAAGTCCGTACACATGCACCTCCCAAGCAGGACCCCAGGCTGCCATGGCACTGTTCCAGTCTGTGTATAGAGGCACCAACATGGGTGGAGCAGGGATCAGGAAAAGATTGTTTGATTCATTCATGGCAGTGTTGTTTTGTGTAGGTTTTACATCCACAGAAACTGTTACATCCCAGGTGACAGACATGTTACAGATTCCTGTCCGTTCCTTGTTGCAGTCTGGAAGAAAAGTAATGTCACTTTCAGCCGGGCTGGATATCCAATCTGTGTAGGTTGGGACATAAGGGGTGTCTGCAGAAACAAATACAAAACAGTGTTAGTTTAACCAAAAGCATTATATTACTGTGGGCTTAGAAAATGAAATGAATAAAAGCCACAACAGTCTATTTTAATCTTAGAACTGGACACAGAAACAAGCAGGAGGAAGTGTATCTCAGAGGGAATATTTGTTAAATCGGGTCACCGCCACAAAGCCATATTTCTCTTGGATTACGTAAGCCATCTAGAGTTTCCACTCAAGTACAATTTAATTATGACTGTGACTCTTGGACGTGTTTGAGAGCTGCAGAGGAAATTTCTGATTCAAAGTGTTTGAGCTTTGGAAATCAGGGAGTGACCACTGTATGTGTATTATTGAGAAGCCTGGAAAACTCATCTGTGCTACATGGTTTTCCAGTGAGCTTTACACCATCATCATGACTTTGTTTTTTTCAATAAGACACAAGTATAAACACATTCCTGCTATCTTTCCACCACATGAAGGCGTGCACCAGGGCTTTTAGTCCTAATAATAAAAGCAACTCACACAATTACATACATAGGAGAGGGCCTATTTGTCATTTGTGTGCACTTAAACACAGAAAAACTCTTCCATTAACGTGCAGGCTCTGTAATATACTTCTGGGGAGCACAAATGAGCTTGATAAACTGACAACACAGCACATGGCAGCCATTTCAGTAAGAAAATACTCTTCAGTAGCCCGAGGTAACAATTGTGAGTGTGTCTTAAAAAAACAACCTGTATAGGCTGTAGCAGAAAAGCACTGCTGCGAGTCCAGATTTAAAGACAGTTTGAAGTCTCAGCAATAAATTTCACTAAATAGTAATATTTAGTCTAGTTAACGTGCAAACAACCAACCCACAAAACCTCTAAAGCCATGCACAGTTAAAGATTCTAATTTATACTACATAAAACTTAAAAGGCGAATTCATGTGGTGAAGAATTTTTTTTCAAGTCCTTCTCAAGTGTTGTTTAATGTATATTTATAGTCCTTGTGTTTCCCATCCCACTCTGTCCTGGTCACTTATTCCCTCTTTTGTTTAACATATCCCCTTTAACCTTCAAAAAAGGGAAACTCCTATAGGTGGCTTTGTTATTTTAGAACATGCTCTTTTTTTCCATGACATTTAATGGTTTCCTCCCATGGTTTTCTGGGTGCTACTAATCCTATTTTGTTTAACATGTCAGTCTGTAGCAATGATAATATACAATGGTGGAAAAAAGTTTCCCCAAATATTGCATTATGAATCACTCGTAAAGTCAAGACAACCAAATATTAATTTTATGATGTGATGGTTTATTTATTTTTGGTTCAGTTTTGAACACATTCACTGTTATTGACTTTGACTACAAGGCTAACCTGCTTCAAGCTGCATAAATTCATTACAGCAAATCAAGCCCGGGCTACACTTAGGCCTATACAGATATTTTTTTTATATACGTTTATTTTTTATTTACATTTATAAAAATATCCCTCTTCACATCTCTGTGGTTCCACTACAAACGCACACATCACCACAAGATGGCGGTAAACTCAAACCGCAGTGTTACATTCAGAGCATGCGCAGTGAGTCTGTTTGGTTTGGCCTTGCGAAACACCTCTGAAAGTACCAGCGATGGAAAGTCTTAGCAGCAAAAAATTATTGGTAGACCTATGGGTCAACGACGACGAGGTAGATTTGTTAAATGTGTCTTTTCAATTACGGTAAAAAGATGAGTCGTGCAGTTAGCTAGTTAGTGCAGAAAAGATGAAGATCAAAATGATCTGGATTCAGTTTTATTTTGCTTTAACCTTTTTTCAAGATGACCTGGATAACTGAGAACATCCACAGACTAGTTAGTGCAGCAGAGTGAAGTGACTTAATAACGTAATGTATGCAGTGATATGTAGGCCTAGTTCTAATAGAATCAGGCGAAGGTCCCAGTTTTGAAGTTTGAAAATCTGGTCACCCTAGTAAGTAGCCTACTATAGAGTATTCACACGTGCTTGGCTAGCATATTCTCTTAACACATTCTTCAATGTTTAGAACAAACTATAATTTTTTTTTTTCATTGCTCTTTAACCCCATCGGTAGGCTACTTCACTCTAGCCTGACTGAGCTTCTATACACAGGAACTTCTTGCTGATACAGCGAGGAGTGTGTCTTATGATCAAATGCCCAATTACATGGACAAAAAAAAGAGATCTAAATTGTTGACTTACAGAAATTGGTATTTGTATATGGCATAAATAGGTATAATGAAGATGTTAGACGACGCCGCTAGCATTTAACACTTTGAATGAACTCTGGCAATTCATCTGTGCTTAAAAGTAGAATCACTGTATTATGACAGACATCTAAATGCAGGAAGTGTTTCTGAAGCGTAAAACAAACACACAGCGCCAGGCGTCCTGAACATGGGGGCCACTGATAACGAAGGTGGCGTTCAGCCCAGTGTTATGCTCTGTCTTGTCTGTCTGTCTGTGTTTATTTGCTTTCCAGGACAACGATGGCGATCCCATTGAGTTAGACAGTGGCAACGTGAGTGGTAGCTTAAGCATTTTGTTATCCTTCTGATTCTACATATTCAGGCTGTCAGGCTGAGCAGAGCAGACTGGACAGAGTTTGGTATGAGATGGATGCAGTACAGCGACGCATCAAAGCATTACGTTCCACTGTATGTTCCACTGTCCAGTCAGCTGACACATTCCTGTAGGAAAACAAGCCTCGTGCTAGGGACAGTAGATGCCAGTAATTATAGCATATGAAAATGAAGAAAGAAGAGAATTGGAAGAAGAGAATGAAGAGTTGCAAAGTATACTTTATACAGTATCTTTCTTTTTAGTATGTCAATGTTACAGCCCAATAATTCTTCATTTCACTGTTGTTTTAATCTAATTGCTTTCATTTTCAATTTAGAACACTTCAGAAAAAGCAATTTACTCAGAGCCTATGGTGCTGGGTCATGCATATTGTAGAGAAGTAGCCTATGTGTCTACAGCAGGGTGAGAGGCACAGATCCCCTTGGTCTCACGTCGTCATCCAGTGGCACATTTGACAGGTCTATTTTTAAAGTTCACTTGACAATATGTGCTATTTTGGTAGAAGTAATTTGGGCTACACATGATTCTCTTTGACATTTTCCCAGTGTATTTCAGCAGAAACCATTTGAGCCACAATGACCTAATACTGTATATTCACAACACTTTGTATGAGGAGATTACACCCTGTTGTGTTCCCTTGGGGTCAGACATCTTGAACAGAATTAAGTATCTACTATTAGATCTAATTTGTGCAGTACCACAGGAAGGTGGAGAAAGTTACATTACTTACATGATTACTGTAGCAACTGTAAATGGGTGGGTTCAATTAGACAACAAGTCATTTAGATACTAGGCTGGTCACTTGCTGTTTTTGCCAGAATTGTGTTTATCCAATAGCATCCCCAGACAGTTTATTCTGGGTCCAATGGTACTCCTCAAAGAAAGTCCCACTGAAATCCAGACTCATTTTTTGTATGAAATAGAAAAAAATAACTGTAATAGATGGCTTGGCCAAACAATAGACTGACCTTTCCAATTGGTCATAATGTTATGGCTGATTTGCATGTTGAAGTTTGTTCTTATTTTATGCTAAAACTACTCATCTTACAGACACAATGGAAAATTTATCTCAGTATTTTACTTTCCTATATATGAATAAAATAAGTTAGTCCACAAATTTTCATTAAACAGTTTGTCTGTGAAGGTTCTCAGTTATCCAGGACATCTTGAAAAAAAGGTTTACGTAAAAGCATCTGGACTCATGATGGACCGAATACTTAAACCTTTTTTTCATTAAACAATTTGTGTAAGTTATGTTTGCTCACCTGTGCTCATTTGTTGTGACATTGTTACCGGCTTAGAACGTGCCGTAAAAATGTCTGTTAGCCTCGTGTTACCATCCTGTTCTGTCTCCATAGGAACCACACTTGCAATCTCTACATCCTTGTCTTCATCCGGCTGATCCTCTTCAACTGGCAGCTCTGCAGAGACACATGCAGTTTAACCTCACAGCAAACTCACTCTAAACCCGGATAGAATCAAAGCCCAGAGTAGTGTAGAGAGAGAAAAGTCTGGGAGACACAGATTAGCAAAGAGTAAGATGGAGATTGGCAAAGGAAAGTTTAACCCTCGCTACTCCTCGGTGAAAGATTGTGCAGTGTATTTTCTAACCCAGTTCTGTCAAAAGGATCTCCTCTGTCATCCACTTAGTTGTGGCTATTCATCCATAGAGAGTAGTGTGGTCCTCTGTAGCCTAATTTTATTGACAGTCCTTTCTGTGTGTGGGTTTTGATACTTCGCCAGACATTTTATATCCCAGTGAAGAAAAGGTGTAAAAGACAGTATTTTGAAAACAAAATTTCCTTCTCATATTTTGGTCTGACAAGAAATAGTGTGTTTTACAAAATGGCACAGTACACGTAAATGAATAATGCCCTGGAAAAAGATTTGTGATCATTTAAAGTGAGCAAATCTTTTGGGATAGAGTTAAGTTATGAAACAATAGATGCCAGAAGTAGTGCAACTTTATTGCTACAGATTTAATATTAATACAGGATGGCATGTGGGAAAGACTGTTGCCAGGAATAATGAGACATTTTACGTGCCCCAAAGTAAACCCACCTGATTATAATGACCTATTGACCTTCAGTTGTGTCAGTCACAAGAGAGGAGAGTAACACACAAAAAAGTTATTTAATTATTTAAGAAGTTATTTGTTAAGTGTTGTCCCAATTCAGTTGTGGTTTGTTTAGTGTTGTAGAAGAGGGAACAACATGATCTTGCAACACATACTGATGCACTAAAATATGACATTCAGTTGGATCTGCCACAACTAAGAGACTCTAAATGGATTAGAGAGGAAATGACCCAATTCGTACATTAGAAGTGAAGTGAACGAGAGAGAAAAACAGTCACCCAACATTGAATTATCTGCTAGTTGGGCTGGACAATATTGAAGAAAAAAAAATTATCACAATATCAACACATATGCATCAATTAATTCTGTAGATCTTCCGGTGACAGTATTTTTACACTATATATCATACATTGTGTCTACCTCCTTGTGTAACAAACTGTAATAACCTGTATATACATAGTACATACATAATAACATTTTGTGTTCTTACACATTGTAGGTAGGGTTAGGGTTTGTATGTACGTTACATGTAATTACATGTGATTAGTTTGTTACACAGTGTGTTACATTGTACTTAATGAGGTAGATACAATGTATCAAGTATAAAATAATATGTTACCCATATTCCTAATATTGTCCATAAATGCATCAAATTGTTTTTGGTGCTGTAGCATTTTGTGTCAGCAGCTTTCACAGTGAGTGTAAATTTGAAGCACTGTGACCTTTTAAGGAGTCGATGTTATTCAAAGTGTAGTGTTTTAGAAGCTCCCAATTGTCTGGGGCTAAGAAATAAACACATGCTTTGTAACAAACTGCCTAAGACTGTGTAAGTGCACATAATAACAAAGTTACAACTCATCTCATCTTGAGTCTTCTATATTTACTTGCACAAAATTATATCATACTTACATCATTTTGTTCATTTTTAGATTGTTATTAGGGTTTGTTTGTATTTTTTTATTGTATGAAATATGAATGACATGAAACAATACTGGATTAGCAACCTCTTCTTTAGATGTCTCCAAGACTTCACTTCTGATGCCACATTAGCACCAATAGAGAAGTTCTTAAATGCCCAGCTAAGAAGACAGTGACTTGCTTTTATGTGCTGAATCAGATGGATGCAGTGGCTGTTTTAGATGTGATGCAAATGTGGCAGACTGAATTAGTGGAAGTGTAAGGGACTCACTGTGTTTGGTCATGTGTTAAAATGCAATTATATTCTTGGAAACATGGGGAAACACTGTCTCTACATCTTGGGCTGTAGAAACAGTAATACTGGCTCAGACTCTGAAGGAGTGTTCGACATCCTCGCATTAGCTGTGTGGAGAAACATTTTCCTGTCCTGGATAAGCGACAGACCCCCCCCCCCCACACACACACACACACACAACAAACGAGCACATATATGTGATACTCATATCACACACCTCCTTACAGTTATTAATGTAAGAGTATGTCATGGCCATACTCTGGCCACAGCACACTTCAATAAAGAACATAGAAAGATGTTTTCTGGAAGACAAATTACACTACTGCCTTGTATTCACCTGATGAAAACAATTTCAAGGTTCTATATCCTTTATCTCACCACTAATAGTATCCCATTATCCCAGTCCTATATCTTCTTAAACCTCGGCCACAAGCTTCTATCCACTCTAAATAATAAATTGTCTGTCCTTGCAGAGGATATGACAACACTGCAGTTTTAACACATATGCCAATCTTCTCAAGGGCAATGCCACGTACAGTGACAACCCACTAATCTGGAAATCTAATGATTGACTGTTGAAAATAATCAAAATATATCTCTGATCTCTTTAGGCACATTTGGCCTTTGGGGCAGTACTAGCTACATTACTTGTCAGTGGCAAAAACAATGTGCAATTGCAAAAGCAAGAGGCAACAAGGAAGGGAGGGTTGAAGGGGACTAAATGGCAAGCACCATGTTCAGCATCCATGAAGTGCGACTGTTGAGCACATGGTCCCAAAGGAGAGTCGCTGTTTTCGCTGAGTGTGCGCTTAGAATACTGATCCAGAGCCAAAGTAGTCCCCACACACATCCACCAGACCAAGCCCCCACTTGCCCAATCCTGGCTGTACACAGGAAAGCAGGGGCAGACATAACATCAGGCGCCACAGACAAAACACAGCACCTAACACAACAACAAATTCAGGGGTGCCATAGAGATACAGAAATGACTACATGTGCTAACTGTACAAATGAATTTCACCCCTATCCATTGGGATATGTGAGCAAGCAAATCTGTTTATTTTAACAAGGGTTTTATCGAGGTTAGATAAGGGATTTTGTATGTTTTGAGAATAAGGCGCTGCAGGACTGAACCTTATAAATGACTTCTCAAGCCTATTTCATTTGTTTTCCTTGAACCTTTGTTGCTAATTTAATTTACAAACTGATTATATCTAATATCTGGAAAATACTGAAAAGGCCTAAGTCGGGTACATTTCCCTCATGCATTGCAAATGAAAATTGCCTGCAACAAAAGACATCTAAACATGACTTTACTTTGCAGCAGGAAAAAGCACAGCCACCAGTCTAAGAATAATCGACTTATCATTTCCTGGTTCAACCTCTAACCTTATATGATGGATGTGTCTTTAGTTTAGAGGATGCCCCTGACATTTAGCATGCAGATGGTGGTCTACACTGGTGTTGGGGGATGGGCCAAGGAGACAGAGGTGTTGCCTCAATGTCATGTTGGGAATAGGGCTTTCCCTGTTGTGGAAGACCAATACCCACACAAAATCCAATGTAATGCCTTTTTTTCAAAGACATTACTGCTTTCAAAATGACCACAGATTTATTGTTAATATTATTTAGAGTGGTATAACTTAATAATAGATTGAATTTAGTGTATGGAAAAGGCCAGTAACCAACAACATAGCACTCAACAAAAAGCTTTAATTTTCAGAATCAGCTGTATATTTAGATGCTTCCCAAAGACCGCTGTCACATTAATTTCATGTTAATCATCCTTTCAACATTTGAACATTTACAAGGCCCTAACACTAATATTATGCATGCATTATGTGTTGCCTTTGACCACTTACCATGTCAGAAATGTCGCCTTTTGACAGTTGTCTATTGAACACTCAAGACCTGTCCACTCATGATTGATCACATCTATTGAGTCAATCCAGACACTATTGAGTTCTTTAGCTTTGCTTACCTCCTGCTATCGGGAAGTTAACCTTTAGGCTCTGAGTTGTGCTTGTTATGGATTCCAGCCCTGGTTTGCCATCAATCCCTGCAGTAGTTGTGAGGGCCCCTTGTTGTTCTTCCAGGTCTAGGTCAGTCTCAGTTTGAGTGGGAGGAGCTTCTGTCATAGTTTTCTCAAATCTTGAGCCAAAGTCTTGTCCATGTGTTACAAACATGTTTTCTGAGGAAGTAGCTGGATTAGATGGCTCTAAATAGTGCCTGCTCAGTGTAGTCCCCTCCACTGAAAAGGTCACTGTTGTGGTCTCAGCTAGTGCCCATGTGAAGACAGTGGGAATTGTAGTTTTATCTGCTAACTTCAACAAGATCTTCTTTGTAATATCGGTGTCCCCTGCACTGTCAGTGTGTTCTTTGGGGAAGTGTTGTTCAGTGGCACCCATGCTGGTTCTGGCTGTTAGCACGGTGCCCTGTGTTGTGTGGGTATGTGTTGGACTGTGCTCAGGAGCATTTGTGCTAGCAGGACTTGTGAGCAGAGTGTTGGTACTAGAGATGCTTGCAGGAGAGTAGGAGGCTGAGACAAGACTGTCATTGTCAGACTGCACTGTACTGCTATGTGGTAATTTGGATGTTCTTGTGGGATGTGGCTGTGTTTGGTTGGTTAAAGGCCCCTGAGTCAAAGTAGTGGGTGGTTCAGAAGTTTCAGAAATGCTTCCATCTCCTGAGTGTTCTTGCGAGTGATCGATTGTTTCTGTCAGCCATTTGTTGGTTGTGGTCAGTGTATCTTCGTCCTCATTTCTGTTGGAGCTTCCACCCCAAGAATATAATGGGATACTGATAGATGGGAATTTGTGCCAGGGCCACCAGTTAGAGTTCTGTTTATTTTCAGGTGTTGCTTTGGAGGGCGTGGATCTAGTGGGTCCCCAGGGAGCCTCTTCATCAGCCGCAGACTGAAGTAGCAGGAAACACCAGATGAGAAAAGTCAATGTCTGGTGGAGGCGAAGCATGCTGTCAGCAGCTGTGCACAGATCGGTCACATGTTGTGGCTCACTCCGCTGCTCCCTAAGGAGAGGTTGGCTGGTTTTCTCCTAAAATGACCTGAAAGAAAAGGGCACAAAGAACATCCAATGACACACTTTAATGAACTCTTTAGTCTCAGCTAAATTTAAGAAGATGATAGTTGATAGATTTCACATCTGTTGACTCTCTTTTCATGTAACATTTTTAGTCTGGCCTTATATTCTGACCTGATTTTATAAACACTATAAAGTAAATCAAGCGGAAACTAAGCCACTCAATGCAAGCAACTGCTGAAGTTAGCCAGCCAAAAATAACCACAAATCGCAACAACAATTTAAGTGCTATGGACACCCCACAATTAGTGGTATCCTGTTAGATGTGGTGGTCAGTATTTATGTCACACTGTTCACTTACATAGTGTGTTGTAGAGATTGGACGCCCATGCTGGCTGGCCAATTAGGTGAAGAATGTCTTTCCATATGCATTCTGCTCAAAGAATAATGCGTGTAAGTGAGTCTGGGGGAGATTAGTGAAGAATTAGGCTCCCAGGTTGCCAACGTAAGAATAGAAGGAGCTCTTTTGTGAATCTCCATGTGGTTCAAAGTCACTAGCCTGTTGCCTCAGTGAAAAGCCTGAAGCCCCAAAGGAATTTTCCCTATGAGAACAAGAATCTGGATTCTCTAGTTGGGCTCAACACTCCCACTGACTCCCCTAATCATGTGTTCATCGAAGGAAAACCACAATAATGCGGATTCTATGACGTTCTTTATAATTGTCACTTCCAACTTGTTTCACTGTCTCTTCTGACAAAGTTAAATCCCGGCCTATCATCTCATCTTTGTGCACACTCAAGATTAGTGAGTCTTAAGCTTGTTCTCAGTCACCAGGAGAACTATAGCCTGACCTGCTATGCCCACTGTGTTCCTGCCTCGAGGGAAAGAAGCAGCCTGGTTACACGAATACACTGAGATATGAAGACTGACTACTGGGATAGGGTCAAACATCAAACTTCCCACACACTCTCTAGGTTTAGCACCATGACTGAACACTGTGAAATCCGTTTCCTAAGAGGTGAGCTTGTTTTCAAGCTCAAACCAGTCAACCCACACATCCCCAGATACAATCTAGATTAGATTCTGTTATGTTGTTGTGTGCTTGTTAGCCCACACGCACTGATCACTTTGAGGACACAAACCCACACACACATGCTGAGTTTTAGAGGACATTTACCAGCTGTTTCAAAAATTCTGCTTTCAAAAACACTGCAAAAAGAGACTAGCTAATGAATCATGGTTTATGTTATAAATCATATTAAATATAACTGCCAAGGTATCTTGGGTGGTTTGTAAGCATTACTGGTAAATAATTAATACAGGAGAGGGTTACTGTTACTGTCGTGCACTGAGTATAAGCTTGTGTGTTGAAAGGAAAGTCATCCCCACTGCAAGTGTTTACTTGTGTTGTGTACACTGTACATATATAATTAATTATATCTTTCATGCTCTTTTTATTGTGTTAAAATGGCGTACAAGCTGTGGGCCCCTCTGTCGGTGAAAGGGTTTGTGTTGGCTACTACTAAATAGCACTAAACATAAAACCATGCTATGTACGGAGTACAAGCAAGAAATGAGTCTCAAATCATAGTCTGACTACTTTTATTGGGTTGTTCTTTTAACCCTCTTGTCACAACTGATACCACTTCAACTGCGGGCCTGTTTGTGAACACGTTGTCTGCGCTGACAGGCAGCTGAGCAAGTGGAAAGAAACTCTTAAAAGTGTCTGTGGGGAATTTACAAGTCCAATCTATTATTTTGCCGGCGTTTTGTCTCACTACGATTGACAAAAGAGGAGGGGGAGGGGGAGTGGGGGCTGGCACTGTAAGAAAAGGCAGAATAGAAGACCAGAGAGCAGAGGCAAGACCAGTAGAAAAGCAAGGGCACAAAGGGTGTGTATTGACATTCAGTTGTGGCATTGTACATGTAGAAAAGTCTCACAGCGGAGGTAGACTCCATAATGCTCATTTTGTTCGTCCTTTATTAACTTATAAAAAGACTCCTGCTTTTTAATCTGCTCAAGGTCTGTTATGCACCCCACTCAGTATTTTCTCCCAAGAACGTCAGCCATCTTCATTCATATCTGTTATCATCCTGCCTTCACTGTTTCTGTTTTGAACAACCCTCACAGCAGCTCATTACCTGCTTGTGACTTGCTCATAAGGGCACTGTTTTGAAATGCACAGTGAGAGACCACTAAAGGAGTAGAAAAACCGACATAAATAGACTGTATGTCGTTTCTATTTAACAAATCTCCTATGAGCAGCCCTACTAGTATCAATGACACAGTCCTGAATAATGAAGTGATTGACCCCCTTCAAATGGCCACAGCTCGCTGCTCGGTGACACTCTGCTGGGTGGGTGTGCCTATTTTCAAGCTATTACTTAAACGCTCTACTTTCGTGCTCGAACATGTAAGTGTGTATTTATTTGTCCATCCTTCCACATGCTCCTTATATCAATCTAAGATAGACTTGTTTTTTTGGTCTGCAGTTTCAAAAACATGTAGCAAGTCAACTTGTGATTATTTTCTGTCGTCCTTTCCTGACTTTGATGCTAGGCAGAGCTGCACCAGATTCAATCTGATTGGATGCTTAAGGCCAACAGGGATTTATTCTGTTTAAAACAGGACAGTTGAAGGGCTTTATAAGGTGTTAAGAGAGATTAGTGTACTTACATGTCCATTAATAATGCTTGGCAAAAAGCAATTCTGCATATGTGCAGTAGGGACAAATTAAGTCAAATTTTGTCAAACACAGATTTTTAAAACAAATGAACTTGTGTGTTGATGTACCCACATGTACTAGTGCTAAATGCTGCCAGTCAATAGTTCCTATAGTGAGAGCTGCTCTCAAGTCCAGCAATAACGAAACCCCAGTTGTCCACTCTAGATCATCAGAATTAAAGGCTATGTTGTGAATTATGTGTCTCTCGGATCCACAACATCCTTAGTCACGCTATTTACAAACAAGATTAAAGCTGCGCTAATCAGAACTGTGGGGATTTCTCTGCTCACTACTATTTCAAGTGTAACAATCTTCTACACTGCCAAAAAGCACCTGTTGATTCTCAATTTTCACTTTTTTGTGGGGTCAGTGGTTGTTGATTGTAGTCTGAGTTTTACTTGGTTCCTAAAAACTAAAAATGATCACTCTTTGAATGAGCAAAATGTTTTTTGCCTGAGAATACACTAATTGATCTGTGATATATCCACCCAACCCCTGTAAATGCTAATAAACAACCTGCTTATTACAATGAAGGAGGCTCTCAAACATGAGCATTCCCCCATCTGCCTTTGCCATGGTGACAGCTGAAGCCAAAGATGTCTTGCTAATCCCCTGGATTTGAGTACCTTTGCGCTTTTCCACTTGTAGCAATGTGCCACACACACCGAATGCAAATGGCCAGTCACACTCAGACACAGCACAACAGTCCACACCATGCTTATAGACCCTGCAGAACCAGCACAAACATATGGTAGATAATGAGCTATATACCTGTACAGGAAAATGGCTCAAATCTCATTTAAGACGCACATTCATGTAAGGTCATACATGGACACTCAGCTGATAGATTTTGCACATGTTATCTAAGAAACACGTCAAGTGACAATTGAAACATTGCTTCTTGTTATTTTTATTTGATTTTTCCATAACATTGCTTATTTGGTGCCATGGATTTCAGATTAGCCCCAAGAAGGCAACATGTCATTATGTTTATCTATAGCTGCAGCCACAGTGTACCTCTCACTGTGTAACAGCAGTATAGTCAGCTGATTACAACATTCACAGTTTAAAACCAAGAGCCAGTGTAAAAAGGACATAAAACCAATGCACTGCTTACCTAGAGAGGAATGAAAGAAGATGGAGAATGTGGCCAGTGTGTTCCGTGCTGCAGGAGAGACTGTCTTTCTGAGCCGGTGGAGGTTGGTAGGAGTGGAGCTGAGTTCCACACGCTCCCTCCCTCCTATTCTCTTTCTCTATTGGTCTCTCCGGCTCTCTCTTTCACTGCATCAGTCGTCCACTGTGTGGCTTCCATCACAATGCCTGTGCTCACACCTCACTGAGCAAATTGTTCATTAGTAGAGATCAGCTAGTATGGTGGTGGGAGACACACTTTATCTCATAAAGCATACACTGTATATACTGTATGTTGAACCTGAAAATTTAGTTTAATGCCAATTTCTACAACTTAAATGTAATGTTTAAACCACACTTTTCCTTTCAGTTAGGAAATATGAAAAATGTAATTATGCTTTTACCAGTTTTAATAAACACTCAGCTGTCCTTTGTATTCTTATCTTTAATGAACTCTTGTTACATCTACTCAGGCTAATCCGACTGTTATTGTTCCCCTTCTGTGATCCTGAGGAATGCAACAGAAATAGACACAATCCGTGATCTCCCAACCAAACACACATCATTTCCTGAATGGCGTGAAGCTGTCCCAGCGTCGCAGGCACCATCAGTCTAATAGTTGACCTTGACTCTCTTTGTTCTTCCTTGTTTCTTTTAATAAGATAAAGAACACTTTTGTTAAAACATAATGTATCTAAAGGGCATCTTTCTCTTGATGTCTTCAGAAATTCAAAAGGCAAAGATCTGCATATTCAGATATAATAACATCCAAATCATTGACTTGGAAGAAAGATAGATAGAAAAAAGCATGAGCTTTGAGGCTTTTGTTGCTGTGTAGGAACTTGCTTTTAATTGAAGTATTGCAGAATGCAGTAGATATTGTGTATTTGTTGGAAGTGTGCTTTCATTAAAGAAATGAAAATATTTGTGTTATGAGGCAAGCTTTTCTGTTGCAGCCAAAAGGAGTTGAGTAAGGCATCTTCAGGAAAAATACCTTAGATTAGGATCTCAGAACAGATTTGAACAGGTATTTGTTCATTTAGGACAGGTAACCTTAGAGCCAAAAGGCAGACCTGTGGAGAACTGTTATCCTCTGTCTACTGCCTTCTTTCTGTATTCAGCTTTTGAGAAGGTTTGTGTTTTGGAACATACAGTAAATCCTTCTTTTAATTTAAGGTAACCACTGTTTGACCGGGTCACGCACTTTCACATGGGGACCTGTGTTATCAGCGTGACTGATGGCAGTAAACTTCACTGTGTCAGAGGGTCTCTTCCATGGGCCCAGGTTGGTCTGGCGTCCTGGCGACAGGCTAATGCAGATTGCTGTTCCCTAGAAAGTGCACTGACAATTCATTTAATGTGTTTAAAAGTGTGTGACTGCAAACTTTTCTGTCCTTGCCCGGTCTATTGACCCCAGAACACGGAAAGTGAGAAACAATGGCAGATTGTAAAAGTTGTTGTGTCTAAAAAAATCTATCTGAAAGAACAGTAAACTCTAGCAATGGGTTTTTGACCGTGCATTCTGTTTGGACCTCACCATGAACTATTTCTATTTTTTATCCCTGGCAAGGTCAAGAACCTCAGCCACAAAAAGCCACTGCCTGGTCTTAATTTATTGTAAGTCTGTTTTTTTTTTCATTTTACTGCAACATATTACACCAATATTTTCTAATAATGCATTTAAAATTATGTAAATAATAGTCAACACAGTATGTCATTAACTGAGGTCTCAACATATGGACCAGCCCTCTGCATAGTAAATGTGACCTTTAACAATCCATAATGACCTTACGACAAGCTGATAAATCCATATACACAATGTTGCGCTTAACGCAACACAGTAACTCATGTGTCAGAGTTTCATGTCATTTAAAAAATTTGAATTTAGTAAACATACAGTGTCTGTGTGTATGTGTTTTGTGACTGTGTGCCCCAATACATTTGATACAGCTGATTAGAGCTTTGAGATAATGGATAAAGGATTTCCTTGGTCTCCTTAGGGACAATATTGTTGCTATGGTTAAATGAAAATACTATTATACTATTTGCATGAATGCTACCTTAGCCTGTTGTATAAAATAATTTAAATATTTCAGATGCTCCAACAAGATGACAAATTAAGTTGGAAGCAATCAGGCGTTTTGCGTAATCAATGATTGTATATTTATGTATTTCTATACTGACTGGAAGACTGATGGGATAACACAGATGATGCTGCCACACCTTCTGAGCATGTGATCAATGCACATCACACCTTCTGTGGAGTGAAATAAAAGCTGGATCTGTAAAATGAGACAGACTGTATGCCAAGTATTGTGACTTTTGTTTCTGAAGATATATTTTAAAGAACTATATATTTTAAATATACAGACATGTATGGCATTAGGAAGAAAGGGCTACAGCCATACATTTTAACATTTCCTTTTGTTTCCAGTATTTAGTTCAATTTATTTTCTTAACCTCAAGAAAGGTTAAGAAAATAAATACACATGAAGTATTTATACACTTCATTTATACACAGGAAGTGTATAAATGTTAGTTTTTTTCTGCCTAGCAAAGAGTCTCCAAGACATAAAGAGACAATTGTGACTGTACAGTTCAAAAAGG
The DNA here is from genome assembly GCA_024349245.1 of Neodontobutis hainanensis. Classification (NCBI taxonomy): domain Eukaryota; kingdom Metazoa; phylum Chordata; class Actinopteri; order Gobiiformes; family Odontobutidae; genus Neodontobutis; species Neodontobutis hainanensis. Next base: position 896,943 of record JALDNG010000062.1, read on the forward strand.
AAAAATATTAGTAATAACCAAAGGAAAGAATTTGGAAGCTTCAAAGGAATATCCACGCCCTGATGTGGGTGGACTTCTCATGCCCAGAGAACAGGCGGTTCCCCTCCTCCTCAATGTTTTTTCTATGCTACCCCTCCCTGGTAACTTTTTCCCTTGGCCAGGACAATAGAGGCTGGGATAAAACAATATGAAAAGGAAAAAGCATGGGGCAGTCTGAGGGGCTAAGAGGGGAACACTAGTCTAACAGAGAGAAGGAGGGATCTAAAAATAAAGACGTTGGCCATTGTTCAAATGGAATTGAAACTGATGGGGGTTGCTAAAGAATGACGTAAGACAAGGCTGAGGGGTGTAGAGGTTGTAAGTAGCTTTCATGAGAGTACATGGGCAAATGACGGGGTGGGGGACCCTGTCCAGTTTCAACTTTTTTTTTTTTCTTGGCTGAGTGAGTCTCAAAATGACCACACTATTCCAGGGATAAAAGTAGGCTATTTCCATTTAATAGGCTACATAATGTTTAGCCATATTCAATCCCAAAACATTCAAATAAAATGGGACAGCAGTATGACGAGCATATTCAAAAGACAATAACACCATAAAGCCTTAATGACAATTGTTTTAATTACTTTAAATCAATGTAAAAAATGTACATCAAATGCAGCAAGAATATTTCTGTCAACAGGCCACAAGTTAATTTGTATGTGGCCACATGATGATTAATGCCATATCCCAAGACAAACCCAAAGCAAGTGCTGTCAATATATCTCTGTTGTTCATTCCCAACATAATATGCTTGATTACAGAACTCTCTGTCCAATCTTTTTTCTCACTTGTTGTTTATAGCACAAACATCTGTTATGCTAGGTCTACTGTCTTTTGAAGGTATATCATGACATTAGACCATTGACGGTATAAGGGCCCTTCTACAGTCATTGTATTAGACTGAAATTAGAATTTGTTTGAGCAGCCTGCCAATAACTTAATATACAATAATATACAGTAGCCTATAATATTAATAGTTAAAATAAACAAAATGCAAGATGATTATTTCTTACTAAATCAATAACAAACCATTTCTTATTCCAGGGCTAATCTTAGTTAGGGCTAGTTCCCAACTACCAGTTTAAATTTCTCAGACTTTACCCACGATGAAGGTCTAATGTTATTGCAATAATGCGTGCATTAGCCTCTGGCGCCATCTTGTGGCCCGGGCATATTGGCAAACACAACTGTACAACGTTCAGAACAAATACACAATCTGGGCTCTTCTTTGTTTTAAGTGATGAACAGTTCATTTGCAAAAGCAGATAACTCCGTTTTAATTATTAGCTAAAGGTGATATCAGGCAAACCAAACTTGAGTGGCTTTGTGGCTTTGAAAACAGCGCCATGAAAAGAATAAATTACAAACCTCAGTTACCTGATCTCCAAAATGGCATTTATATGTTTTTGCAAAATAACTCTCAAATTCATGTTGTATAAATACATAGATAGGGAATCCTAGGTCTTAATAGAAAAGGTGCTCCGCTACGTTGTAGTCTACCACTGATAGTAGGCTATAGGCTATATAATTGTATAATTGTCGTAGGCTCCAAACCGTCAATCACTTGGCCCCATCTGGTGGCAGTAAAATAAATTGCAGTCAGTGGATTACTAGGTCAAAAATGCGGTCTGTCCGCACCGGTCCGACCGGTCCTTGGGCCCTCCAGCGGTCTCTGGCTTGGTCCCTGGTTTCTGTCTGATCTCGCTCAATGATTTGAGGTCCGTGGCGTGTGAACTAAGGTTCCTTGCTACATGATGCATATTTCAATAACATGGCCCTGGCATATTTTGGAGGCTTGTTTTTAATAAATTTCCCGTTATGGTTATACGTTGAATCCAAAATAAACAATTAAAGACAGTTTGACCAAGTAGTATTTACGTTTAGTGCCTACATTAAACTTATACTTAAAGTTGACTGACTGTGACTGACACACGGTTATATCAGAGGGCTTTGAAGCTAGTGTTGGTGGTATTGATACTTTCCAGATGCATTTACTTTGCCCATCTTGTTATTTGTTAACCCTTCAAGTTCCAATGGCAAAACTGCTAACAATATATTTTTTTTTTATTGGAAGATTTGATGAAATGTATGAAAAACTAAATTTTTAGTTTCCAAAAACCTTGGTATCTTTTGGGCTACTTTTGCCCCGTGTCTAGAGACCATTGGACAGGGCACTTTCATTGGACTGAGCACTTACTGCAGGTGTCAATGGTGGTCACTGTGGTCTCTTAGGTAGTCTCAATGGTGGTGTGGTCAGTAATAATAATATCATTTAGGCTTATAGGCCAAGACAATGTTGTGATGTCATTTAAAACACAGCAATTTCCTAAAGCCCAGGGACCACCATTACAACCAGCTCTGAGACCACAGTGACCACAACAGAAGGTCAACTGGGAGTATAAGTTTAATGTAGGTAAGACACAAAAAACATATATGAATATTAATAAACTACTAAACGTAAACAACCGCTGGAGGGACCAAGGTGCGCGGACCAGTCCAGCAGTCCTTGCAATGGTCCGGACGTGGTCCTAGTGGTCACAGGACAGACCGCACTTTTGGTCACGACCCCTGCTGGAAATAAACGTAGCCTACATGACCTTAATCCAAACATATTTATATAATAAGGAACATGACATTATTATAATGGCACAGACACTTTCTAATCCTGCTGCGACTACAACCTCTAGTTAAAGAATATCAACAAGCTCCTTCATTAAAACCAATGTCTTTACAACCTAGTGCAATATAGCTATAGCATTTTAGCTAAATTATTGAATTTGAGTAGCAAAAGAAGTTTGAGTAGTTTGAGTAGCAATGTTTTGAGCTTGCTAAACGTGTTTATCCGGGGGCGAACGGGGCGAACGTGGCACAGCTGCAGTAGTGTCGCGCGCGCTCACACGGGTTGATGCGTCATAATGTGGGCGGAGACAGCCGGCAGCGAGCAGCAGACTGGTGCAGAATTTTGTTGGCGTGATAGCTCTGTGTCCCATTTCACAGGGAAACGACCCAGTCTTTATTCCAGGCAAAGAGCGGAGCCGCAATTGTGTTTTCCAGCCTCACACATGGGGAATATGGCGCTGTTCACCGGGTAGGCTATGTTACCAGGATGTTGCTAGTGTGTGACCTTCCTTGCTATCGTCACAGGGAAATAGGAAATTGATGCAGTGCTGCAGGGAAATAGTTCAGCTAAAGGGTGATATACGTTAGCCTAATTGTATTAAATTGTTTTAAACCAGTTTATCGAGTTTTTTTTTTTTTTTATAATAAATGTTTTTTATATGCTTTAGCCCTTTTAGGACCAATATGACAGGACAAGTCAAAGAAGACAGGTTTGTAACCAGAAAGATCAGCAAAGGGATGACCTATTATTACACACCTGTTAGAGCAGCCTGTCCTGCAAAAGAATTTGAAAACTCCATCTCACCGGATACACCTGCACCGGTGCCTCACCCTGACTCTCCTTCGCACAAGCCACTTCTCTCAGATCATCACACATGCAACTCCATCCATAGCCCCGCGGGCCACACTACTGCCTCTCCACCTCTACTGCTCCTTTTCTCCTGGCTTGGTGCACAGCCCGGTCCCCTGGCTAAGTACAGAGACCTATATCTGGAGCGGGGCATGGATGTGCTTCTTGTTCAGAGCAATGTACTGCACTTCCTGTGGCCCAGGTGGGGTCTTCAGTATGGCCTGGAGGTCCTGAGAATCCTGGAGGAGCCTCCGTTCTCTGGGCGGTCTGTGCTGGTCCATGCCTCCTCAATCGGCGGATATACTTTCACTCAGGTACTGACTCACATTTCCCAGAAACCACAGCAGAACGCAGACCTGGCCCAGAGGGTGATAGGCCACATCTACGACAGCTTGGTGGTGGGAACCTTGGAGCATATGGCCATAGGTGAGTGAGAGTGATCGGTCACACTTGCATTGGTCTCAGATTACATTTGTATTAGGTATGTGTGTCAGAGTTTTAAATAATTTATAAGCAGCTGACCTAGTACTCCACTTACTTTTGACTCCAAAAAGCCCTTTGTCTCCAGGCTACAGGCAGATTATGTTAGTTCAGAAGTGTGTAGTTGTTAGGATTTACACTTGAAGGTGTAAACCTTATATGTGACTATACACATTCCACGCCACAAAAATATATTTGCACTTTTTACACACTTTTTACACAAAAAATAGTAATTACAGCTACAACACAACAGGTAGAGAATGTGAGTTGAACATATCCTGCTTCTGCAAGAACAGTTAATTGTGGTATACTGAATACCCTAAAGCAGCAATTCATTTCAAGTGTACTCATAGTTGTGTGTCCCTAAAATATTTTTCCTCCTGCTTAAAATGTTAGCAAAAATCCACCTTAATCAATCAATGTTTTAATTACTTTGGCCAGACTTTACAATTTAAGGACTATTTGTAACAACTTGTATGAATAGAGAAGTATCTTAACTTGTAGTATAATAACAGTTTTACTATACAAAATTTGTGGAATTGTGGCACAAACATTTATATTGCTAGGCTTAATATTTTGCTTTAGAAAGAGTACTCTTCCCTAATTACCTGTAGAAATGATGAAAACAAAGTTAAAGGAAGGCACAGAGAAACATGGTTGGGTAAGTAATAATGCCATGTGCTGCTTTCCCACCAAATGTGGGTTTAGAGGATACTGTCCGATCTGACCAGGCAATTGTTTCACATTCTTTCAAATTAGATATGGCTGACTGGATAATAATAATAAACTGTGGAGTTCCTTCAAACATCATTATGCTCTGCTTTGGATTAGCAACGCTGTTCATTTTTAACGGCTTTTTTTTTTACATTTTCCAGACGTAACTTTTAACAGCAAAAAAAAATAAGCAAAATTTCTTAAAAACCTTATGTGTATTCAAAATCACAATAAACCAATACACAGAAATATTAAGACAGCCAATTTTGTGTTAACACAAGTCATGCTTTATGTTGCTGTATCAGTCATTAAAAACTGTGTTTTATTTGTGTGTGCAGGTCTAGGCAAGACACTGGTGCCATGTTTGGAAGGTCTGGTAAAAAATACTGCCTTGCTGTACTTCTGGCTCTTCAAGTCCCACACAGAAAACTTTTACAAACAGAGTGTTCAGGTTTTCCACAACATTCCCATCAGCGCACCAGCTCTGTTCTTCTACAGCGAAAACGATGCCTTGTGTGACCCGGTTCTGATGGAAAAGATCATTGAGATCTGGAGGAGAAGGGGGGTGGCAGTGCACAGCAGAAAGTGGAAGGAGTCTATACATGCAGCCCATATGAGATGCCACCCGAAAGACTATCTGTCAGCACTGGAAAAGTTCTTGAACTCACTCGCTTTCCAAAAGCTCTGTTAAAGCTACAATATATGAAGCATGATTTGATTTAAAAAAAATTACCTTTTCTTTTGAAAATATTATATTGAAATGAAAGAAAACTTTCAAAATTATTGTGATTTTTTTTTATTTTTATTTATTTTTATTTTTTTTGTCTTGCTACAGTCTGAATAAGAAGAAATTATTTCTGTTTGGCTGATTTGCACTATTTATGGAATGAGCATTAGGTTGCTCATGTAGATTTTTTGCTCGATAAAATATTTATAGATGTTAAGTGTGGTGTGTGTTAGTCATGTAAACATGGCTTGCTTGCCAGGAGACCTGTTAGGTCTCATTGCACAACAGAACGGATAAGCCTGCTGCTTAGGTGTTGGTCAATATCCATTACCTGCACAGTCAACACCTAAGTGTCGTGGATAATTCTGAAAAAAAACAAAAACTAGAAGCAGTCAGAAGCTGTTTTAGTTTAATTTGCAAATGGACTTACAGCATGCTTGGACAGTGTTAATGCAAGTTGTGAGTCAAATATGGATTAACCAGATGTACTGTAAGACCCACCCTTTAAGTAAATTCTTTTGTCGTTATGCATTTTTTACTGTTGCAGAAAATTCTTTCCCATGTGGGTCTGCACTCAAACCCATACTCTTTGATGATATTAACAGATCCTTATCCAAATGTTTTATGAGGTACTGGGTGTGCCCCCTGTAAAGCTGACAGTATCAAAGACTTTGTAACCAAGACAGAACAAAAGATACCATTACATTAGCTACAAATTATTAAGTTATGTATATCTTATACATATACGTGCAATACTTCAAACATTAAAATAAAAAAATCCACTATTTGGAAAATCACTTTTTTGTTGTTTTCTGTTCTTAACTAACTAATTTCAAATGTTTTATTGGCACAGTTAATTGAGCACTACAAGTTAATTACAATTATATACACACACATTATTGTTATATTATGATGACTTTATTGTGATTTAAACAAAATAAACTCAAACACATCATAAACATATGAGAAGCTAAACACCTCATTAAACAAAATGTGAACGCTGCTAAAAGATTTAAACATGAAATAAAATACACATGGATTGAGAATAATTTGTGCAAATAAGCATTTTTCTGGAGGATTGCAAAATGAGTATTATAAAAGGGTCAGCAGATCTTGAGCTGGTTGTTTTTGTACCGTAACTTCTCCAGATAGTTCTCGACTCTGGACAGGGTGTGGTGCAGGTTGCTGTCAGGAAACAAGTGAGCTCTGGTGTTTGCAGTGGGCTTCTCCAGGATGGGACAGTTAACAGTGAGAGCCAGAGAACGCATTCTTCCTTCCAAACTGGAAACATCCATCTTGATCTGGCTCAGATGAGTTGTCTGCAATGTCTGTAGTTCATTCTCCAAAAGACCCAGGTCATGGATGATACTGTTCAAGCCTTTAATGGAGGGAGAGGATACGTTCTTTTGTGAAGTCATGCCCAGCTGAGAACAAGAAACACAGTGAGCTCCGTTCATAAAAGCTGGACACACTGATTATTGTTTCCACTGAAAAAAAATGTTTCTTGCAAACAAAACTGGGAATACCTCGGTCTTAACTTGTTTGATATGGTACAGTGTTGTTTGAGCAATTGCTATTATATGGTCCTCTATCTGGGACTGACTGCTGTAATCGGGAGCCACAACCAAAAAGATGTAGAAAATGAAGTACATCCTGAAAAACAAGGATAACTAGTTTCTAATAAAAAAGTGAAAATATGTTAATAAATTAAATTTTGGTCATTTGAACAATAATATGTAATATTTACTGTTAGGATGACAGTTTTAAAATGTCCTTGTACAGTAACTATACAGTCAAATTGGATCAAATTGTATAAAATACAAATTGTATTAAAATAAGTAACACAAAAAGACATTTATAAAGTGCAAACTAACTAAAATAAAACTACAGTCTCAAATTGTCTGTTACAGTTACATTGTAGGATAAAGTCTTACCTGGGTTTTGTTGTGAGAGGATGCTCTGATACACTGAATGAAATACAAATGACTCATAACTACAGCTAGTTTTCAGATTTAAATAGTCAGAACTACATTAATATAGGGATTGTGTTGTAATTTTGTCTACTTCTTGCTCCACCCAAACCAAGACCCCCACAGGTTGCACTGGGCATTCACTGTAGTTCTTAACAAAATATCAAATGAAAAGCATGTGACTCAGTATGGTCACACTGCAGAGAAAGGTTGCTCAAATCTAGAAAAAAAAATACAAAAGAGGATATGTGTCTAAAGTGACAGATTTAAGTCAATTTGAATATGTCTGTTCACACAAATTATATGTTTATTTGGACATGTGCCCTGTGTCTGACACACATTTAGCTCTCACAGTTTAACTGGGAATTTCCACATACTTCTGCAAAAGTATGTGCAGTCGTATGTGAGAAAAAGACACTCTTGTTTGATGCAGGAATGTACCTTTTGATCACCTTAATAAAGTGTTTTTCTAAAGGGTTTTCAATGGGTATCCTCTAAAGACAAAGAGAACCCCTTTGCATCAACACAGACATTGTGCTCCATTACATGCACATTCTATGTTTTTTTCTTTTTTGTTTTATTTATTTTTTCATGGGAAGTGGATGGGATCATTTATTGGAAATACTCTTACTAAATTCCAGTAAGTCATGGCATCAAGCCAACTTTAGATAACATTCTCAGCAACCTGAACAGGAAGTTGTGGTCATGAATGAAGAATTCTGATTTTACAGGAGACATAGGACATGTTCCAAATTAACAGATGTGATGATGCCATACTTAAAAAAGGCCTGGAATCTTTCAAAATAAGATAATTGTAATAACTGTGTTGGAGCAACGATGAACTGTCTTCATGAATAACCTTGTTTTTTTCTTATTTTGACAGGTGCAGTCAAATGCAAGCCGACTCTGATGTGTAAAAACTTGACTGAAAATGATAAATATTCTTGTTTTCATGATGGAGCTTATTCGTATTTTTGGTTGCAGTTTTAAAAATGTCCAGTGGATGGCTTTAGTCACTCAGAGATTCACCTCGGAGAAGATGGTCCGTGCTGGTGTGTGAGGAGTACTGTATGTTCAGGTCAAGCCATATTTCTGCCTTTTTCTTGATAACCAATAAGGATCTATTGTTTTGTCACTGTCTATGTATATTGCTAGTTTTTTCCAACACTGAACACCTCTGACACCTCTTGCTTTTAATTAGCTTTGTGACATATGGTATAATGTTTTACATGTTACATTCCTTGATCCCTGAATAATTGTCTAACACTATCTTTTACCCATGACCACCAATAGAATAAGTTCTTTACACTGTGGTGAGAACAAAAGTGCAAAGACCAGCCTTCATTCAGATCTGATGACACAAATGAGGCACTGGCCTATTTTCCAGGGTCATGTGGATCACAGTGGCTGATATCACTGTGAATCTATCTTTTCTGGAGGTCAATCAGAGATGTGTGATGGAGCATCTTAAAGGAATTAATTTGGCTTAGGCATTAGTTATAATTTCTCCACCAACATGTCTTCATTGTTTTTTTTTGTTTATGTTTCATTCATTCATTCATTTTCTACCGCTTTGTCCCATTAGGGGTCGCGGGTGACTGGAGCCTATCCCATCAGCTTTGGGCCTGAGGCGGGGTACACCCTGGATAGTGGCCAGTTAGTCGCAGGGCTGACATTTAGAGACAGACAGTGACAGACATCATTCTCTCTCACATTCATTCACTAGGGACACTTTAGAGTTGCCGATTAACCTGTACATGCATGTCTTTGGACGGTGGGAGGAAGCCAGAGAGAACCCACGGTAACACGTGGAGGACATGCAGACTCCTCACAGAAAAACCGGAGACGGCCGAGAATATTTGAGTCGGCCGGGTTTTGAACTCACAACCTTCTTGCTGTGAGGCAGGAGTGCTAACCACTCTGCCACGTGCACCTCGTTTATATTTTAAATCTTAAAATGTTACTTCAAAAACACCTCCCTTTTTAATTTATTATTATATTTTTAGAGTTGGTGTTGTAGAGCTAAGACCACTTTTTGAAGGGTCTGTCTAGAAACTTATGTTATTTTAGAACCATTGGTGACTTCACTGTATGATGCTAGCTTGTACCAAAAAGTCTACCATTGGTTTCTGAAATTTAAAAAGTATTAAAAGCATTTATCATGCACTGGTCTTGCTTGCTCTTGACTCCATCTTTTAGTCTTGGCTTGGCTGGTGTAGTCTTAACCTAGAACTCAAATGTTTTGCACAGATTCTTTTATTTGTCGCAACTCAAGCTTTTCCCTGAAACAAAGCATCAAATGTAGTATAACATACAGAGACTAAGTGAGTAAGACACAGTAAAGTTTATAGTAAAGTGTGCCAATGTGACATGACTCCTTTGTATTTGCCCACACAGTTGCATGACCCATCACTCACACACATTAAAAGTGCTTTGAATAGTACCAGCACCCGAGGTTTTGATGTACAAAAAAAAAAAAAAAAGACATTGTGTATGCTCATGGGTTTGGAGAAATAATCATGTTTATGTAACACACGGGATGTCAAAGGCTTGTAGCTTCAAATATACTATGTCCATACAGTATATATATATATATATATATATATATATATATATATATATATATATATATATATATATATATATATATAGAGCATCATTATGCATGTGTGTTTTAAAAGGCTTTAACATTTATTGCATGTGTACACCGACTTATGTAGTATGCAATATACTCACAACCACTAAAAAAAATAAACTATTTTTTACAATTATTGCTTTAATATCAAGAACAACATTGCAATAAATACAACTATTATTAATAAAAAACATAATTTATACCTACACTTTTCAACTTTCAGCTACACATATCTATCCTTAACTAAAAAAACAACATGTCACAGTCTACATATTTCACAACAAGTGTGTACAAGTGTGTGTGAGAATAATTCCAACATGATCTACATTACCAATGTGCAGTTTTGAGTAAGGGCAACTTATTTCTTTGGTCTCTATTGAATTTCTCTTGGGTTGTCCTCTCTCAAGTGGACACTCATTATTTTGCTTGAGCCTGTAATGTGCACACTTTTTTTTTATTATAAAGTGTATTTGGAGTCATTAAAACAGAAATAAGAAACACTCACTGTAGCTCGAGCCATTTCCTTTGATGCCAGAATCCAGTGCCGATACTTTTTGGGGTAAGGGCTTCCTGGCTACTGCCTTAGGAACAGCAAGCCCAGACCGCAAAAAGACCCACAAAGGACAAAAAACTTTACAGCATGCTGCAATAGTGGTCATCTCAGCAACTGCTAAAATAAGAAGAGGCAAATCTGATTCAGATCTGATTCAGAAGAAATTTCTAAACACATAATGCTGTGTTTAAATATACTTTGGCATTGTATTTTTAAGATAATGGTAACTATTTAAACCAGTGATTTTAAACCACATAAACTAAATGCAAACTACATAAACAAATGAAACAAACAAAAAAATACACATCAGTAATGAGCTCTAAAATGTTCACAGATACAACAACAACAATAATTAAGGGACTGGTGCATTTTACACATTCAATTTACCAATCTCTCAATATGTCGAGGTATGAATAGTTGGATTTAATTGCGCCTTATGCCAGAATGTTATTTTGAAAAACAACACCCTTGACTGACTGGTGCACACACACACACACACACTCACATCTCGGCACTTTTTCCTCACAACTTCCTCAACAGCTTCATTAAATGTTCTTATAATATCAGAGCAAATTGACAAAGGACAAAACAAACATACATAAAAAATACAAAAATACTATCAAGTTAAGGATTTTTCTAAAATTCAAAAGTACAGTTGCAATTACAAATCCTATAAATTGCTTGTTGCATTGCCAAATATGAGTCTGCTTAAATTGATCACATGATGCCAGCAGTGTGATATGTTTATCAGGGGGGTTTTACTGAAGATCTGATTCAACAGCTCACTGGTTTTGATAAATTGTCATTTGCAGTTTCCACTTGACATGGTGTATTCGGCCATAAATATGTTTGTTCTGTTTTGACTAATTGAAAGTGCTTTTTTCATTGTAAATGATATGTTACAGTCTTTCCTGATTGTAGGACCTGTTATGTGAGTAAACTAAACTGAGAACTGAGTTTAAGAAATACTTTGTTCAGTCTTAAAGACATGCAACTGCAGGCATCTTGGGAGACATGTTAGGAGTTTTCTACACCACTTACATACAGGCCAGGCTAACCAAGCCTCCTGTGCTTGGGCTTCTCAGTGCAAAGGATCATTGTAAAATACAGTTTTTATAGATGAAGGCACAACACTGTATTAATAATACAATGCTAAATCAATTTGAAACATTTTTTTCCTGAGACATCAGAGCATTGTTTGTAATATATATTTCTTTTACTATGGAGTTACCATAAAGCACACGCATCTTTCAAATAATATAAAAAGAGCTTTAAATATTTGCAGAAGTCAAATTTTACACACTAGAAACCTCTTCTGACTGTGTCGATTGTCAAATGCCTACATTACACAGAAGCGAAGAGGAAAATGTTATGGTGTAAGCATTATTTTTACATTTTATTTAAACTTACTGCATCAGTTTTGTTTTTCTTTTTTTTTTTTGTCTAAAAATGGATTTGTTTTTACAGCATTCAGTCAGTGTATGTTAACAAAATAAATCATTCAAAGAATATTTGTGTTTGTATATTGAAATGTGAATTGATCAAAAATGTCTCCTGGTGTATTGTGAAAATATTTATCCTTTTATTAAAGACATAATTTTCACTATATTTTATGTTAGATGTAGTTGTTCAGTGTAGTGCATAATGTAATGTTGGGAGACGTGCCTGGTAATAAAGCACACCTCAACTCTGGCAAGTACACTACAATGGTTAGGATTAGGTAATCTTCAATACTTCTCATATTCCAAGTATGAGCTCCAGATATCAAACATAGAGCCTTTTCATAATTAAAAGGGAGTTACAAACCAAATAATGAACTCCTAAGCTCATAAAAGACAAACTTGGGTTGATCTGTTCACCTCCCTGGCCTGCATTGTAGCATTCATGCCCCGATAAAGTACAAGTTCACAAAGGCGTATTTAAAAGGGCTTAGCGGTGCATATTAAGGAGGCGTGCACTGCACACGACCACATCTGGATAGGCCTATGCCAGTATAAGTGTTACGTCAAGCCCAAGGCGGATAGGGACTAGCAGACTGGACCATCTGTACACGTAGGCATCTGCCACACTTACCTCACCACATGCGTCATTTGTGGGGGAAAAAAATGTCACATCCCCTACTGCTCTTTCTCTAAATACGTGCTGCTTTGTCCTACCATAAGCTTTATTTAAATAAAGTGCGCAGATGCTTTTATACGAGAAGCGAGTGGTACGTGTGGTCTTATTTCTGTGATGACTCTTCTGTAGGGCCCCTATACAAGATTTTAAGATAGGTCCATGTTTTGAGCAAATGAGTGATCAGTCATCAGTGCAGTCCCGAAGACATATGTCACCTGCCCATTGGCCTGTAAACGCATGATGTGTGTGAGAGCTCTCCTTGGTCCTGAAATGCATTCGGAGCTGTCCATGGTTCAGCTCTTGCCTCGTGGTGAACGCCCTGCACTGGAGCCCAGTTTGAAAGTGGAGCTTGGAAATCGGACAATAATTAACACGACAAAACTGAAAGGATATGTTTAAACAGCTAAAGCAACATTTTAAATTTAGCCTTTTTTGTGACATAAAAAGACATTTTGGGACATGCCAATGAGTTACCTTAAGATGCATTAATCGTACATGAATCGGCACTTGTTGCATTCAAAGTGTATATACATGTTTGCATGTGATACTTGTTCCAGTAGAAACCTTAAATCTTCGCGATTCCACGCTTAAAGAAGTACTTCTGTTCAAGGCTCCACGCGCACGACTACCCCCACCCTCTCCACATTCAGCAGTCCTGACACACACAAACATACGACTATTAAAAAAGTCCTGACGAGCGGCATTCAAGCAGTTGCATTTGGACTGCTTATGATCTGATAGCACTTAATAAATCTCACAGGTGCCGTTTACATGACACTGTTCAAAATGGTGAGTGACTGGCATTGCAATTTGACGACACTCCTTACAAGTGTTGCTTAGAACTGTTGTAGTATTCTGGAAATTGGAAGAGGTGGTTTTCCTGGACCAAAATGCAATTTCCTTCAATAAACACTCATCTTAGCCAACGTATCTGGTTTTATCTATGGTAGGATGCAGGATTTATATTGCATCGGAACAGCAAGGCTAGAGACGGAGCACGTCCACCGCTGCGGTTAATGATAAAATTGCAAAGAAGTCGGTGGATGTCAAAGCCAAATCACTTTTACTTGTTCATGTTATCTTTCTAATATCACACATTCACAGATTTCTCCCGGAAAAAACTGCCTACTGACGCTTCACCGTCAAACTCGGGGCTAAATTTCTCAATGGCTCTCTATATGGCAACAGTCTATAAGCAAGAATACAGGATTGCAGCTTGTTGTTTCACTCACTTCAACTAGATGCAAAACGGCAAATAATAAAAATAGAATGGTCTCACCCAGTCCTCAGCGATCCCAGGAAGCGCGCATCATTTTTCTCTTCCCCCCTTTTCCCCTCCAATAATCCCTGGGAATTTGAACGGCACCCATTGATATGCAGCAATAGGGTCCCCCCCTCTCCTCCACCACCACCACCACCACCAACCTCTCGCCCTCCCTCCATCCTCTCTTCCCAGACGTCAGTCGCATTGCCTCCCATACATTCCGCTCTACATTTATTTTATTTCTGTGTAGTTCTTAATCTTTAATCCATTTTGTTCTCCTCCCTCCTCTGAAAAATGCTGCAAAACCTCTAATGGAAGCCACTCAATTCCTCCAGTCTGCTTCTTGCTGGTGACCTGCATTGACGTCATTGCGTCATTAGGTTTCCCCTGGAAACACGGGAGAGCCAAAAATAGAAACACATTAATTCAAACCCCAGGCTGGGGGTGGGGGCTGGGGAAGGGGGTAGTTGACTTCTGTTTTTACTGACTATTTCTTTATACCTGTCCCCTACCAGCCCACCCCCACCACCACTACCGCCTTGGACACACAGACGAGCGCACGCACGTAGCCTACATAAAGAACACACCCGTTTTATTTGGCATACTTTAGCGATTTTACTGTTAAGACGCTAACACACAGTCACAGATTGAAACCAAAAGGACAATCTCACTTTAATATATTTTATACAGTTTTTTTTTTTTTCATTTATTTTCACAATATCACAATAATATCCTACTGTACACCGACGCCTGTTAGGTCTGTAAGGGACACCTTTGAACTTTTAAAAGACATGTTACAACCAACTCTCATTTTATTTTATACCATTTTATTTTGACAATGTATATGTACCAACCATCTGTTGGATCACTTAAAATATTTTGTCATTTAAATTATGAGACAGTGGATTTTACACGTGAATGTGTAGAATAAAACAGTTTTATAATACAGCATTTTGTTAAACTGTATTTTGTATGCCTTTCTTTTGATGTCCAAAAACCTAATATTAATATATGTACAAGCTCAAGTTTACAGAACTGTTCAATGGCCAAACGCTAAAAGAAGGCATCTGTAAATAGTTTTGTAACAAAAAAATATTTTGTCCCTTACTAAAGGGACATAGTTGAGTTCCTCAACTATGTCCAGATGCCTTCTTTTTAACTCCTTAACTTTATGACTACCTGGATGACTGAGAAGCTCTACAACTTTTCAATGGTCAAGCCTGCACAATGGCAGGGCTGCCTGTGAGCATCTATCATTTGAAAATTGAACATTTGATCCACAGGTGTCTGTCAACACGGTGCTTCCAATGGACACTGCAAGGTTTAAATAACATTAGATGTTTTCATTACCACTAACTCCACAACATCTTTTTAACTTTTATTTGAAGTGACTAGTTACACAAAGAACATTACAAATGTAAAAATAGGATTGTGAATATGAAATTAATAATTTAGACTCTGTTAGTGGAGATTTTCAGTCATACAGGTCACAGGTTAAAAAGTTCCTTGGAGATCTTCTTATGAGACTGATGATTTGATTTAGATGTCTTGAAAACATGCAGGGAGCATAAGCGATAGTGCTGAACTTAACCTGAAACGTCACAATAACATTCTGGCATAAATCTTGACATAAGTAGTATTCCTGCTTTGTGCTGGTGAACTGGCGAGTGGAGCATCTACAGTGACTGAGGCTGGGGCTGTGGAGGAGGGGCTCCGCGTAGAAAGCAACCGTTCAGCATCCATTCATTGTTTCCACGTTCATCCGGTCATTCATAGTTCTCCCTAATCCATACAGGGCAGCCACCTTGTCAGTGACGCACAGCCGCTCTCCATTTAATCGCTTTAGCCACATCTATCTGCTCTGATGCTTGAGATCAAGTGACGCCAGCACTGCGTGCACTCCTCTTTTTTCCAGTGGGATCTCTCTTTGCACGCTCCACCGCGCACTCACACATTGCCCACACACGCACACCATTGTGTACACGCAACAAGCCTCGTGACCCGGCTCGAGGCACGCGCACTGCAACCAGTGAGCCTTTAAGGCATAATATTTACGGCAACATGGGCTGAAAAAAAATGTCTAGGCGATTTAACGTTTTAGTTGTTTGCTGGTTGAGCGCAAGAAGTGGACAAAAATACGTCTTAATTTCATGCTTTGCTCGAATAGGCCAATTGTGCTGACATATTTACCGCTAAACTACCTAATGCATAAATATATGAAGTTATGGAAACTATACACACTTTTTTGGAAATGGCCAATCAAAACTAACTTTTTATTGCGCCCCACGACCGTCCCAGCACGCATAAACAGTTCTCTGGGACAGCTTCAGCAGCTTAAGTTGAGCACCGAAAGCAGAATAGGCTACTCAAGCAATTTAGTCTATATAAGGTCAAATAAATCATTTACAAAATTCAATGAATGTATAAAATAACTGTTTAACGATACTGCATGTAAATTACATTTTATAAGCACACCTGTAACCACTTTAGAGTCTAGCTTGCAAAAAAGGAAGCGATGGACAAAGCTACACGTGAAGCATGTTAGCAGTAGCCTATAGACTGGTACTATAAGTAACGGCATAGACAGTAAAACAAGCCTAATGAAATTCAATTCGGTTGGATTTAGGCGACTGTTTCCTCAACTTTTACTCGGACCCCCTCCTCGATGCAGAAAGGGGTGAAGGAAACTCTGTAAACATTTATCAGGTAGGCCTATGACTTGGTTTTTACAGTGGTACTGGGTGTTTCAGAGAACAGGGTTGTGTATTTGCATTAAACGTAATGTTACAGGGGTTTAACATAGTGGTTGAGTCTTTGTAAAAAAAAACAAAAACAGAATGCTTTCAAAAACTTTAACAGTCAATAGTCAAGTGCATTCAAAACATTTTATTAAATTTATTAAATGTCTTTCTTAGTACTGCGGCTACTGCCAGTTGATGCATTTTCCCATCTCACCTCATTAACGTGGTCAATATCTCATCTTGTATCACTCTAACGTTCCTATTGATCACAGTGGCAGGTTTTACAGGGCAAATCCGATTCTGTTTCTTTCTCACACATCTTAGTTACCAGTGTAACGCTAGGTTAAAGACCTTTTGTAAAGGGTATGTGTGAATGAAACAAAATGTGGGTAATTGTAAAGAGTTTTCATGATGCCCTTGACAGTGTTTGCCAGTGAAGGGCAGGCAGTGGGCTTTGATGCTCACGGCCCTGGCTGCTGATGCCATCTGCTGGCCAAAGACCTCTACTACAGAGACACTATTGAAGATGCTAAAGATAATTCAGTTATCAGCAGCGCCGTTATTGTAGCTGTTCTGTGTTAGTGTTTAGTTAATAATAATAATGTGTTTCCAAAGTGCCAATGATAGAAAATCAAACAAGCTTAAAAAATCTAAAAGATCTTTGTAGTCGACTACTCACTTTTACTCAGGCCACTGACACAAAGCCAATCCTTAAATAACTGGAAAATTAATTTTCTTGAGTAATGGGAAATATTGTAATTCATTTTAATCTAAATGTCAGTCTCTGCATTTTTAAATGAATGATTTTTACCTCCTCTCTCTATTTCTGCCTCTTTAGAATTTAAATGTATACAAAGATCAAAGCCACGCTTGAGAAAGAAATGGTGGTGCAATAAGAAGAAACCCTCAAACTTGAAAATCATTAGCCTCTCGTCCACTGTGTCTCTGTTGCAAACCACCACCAGGGGGCAGGAGTGCTCAGGCTTTTCCTCTATCCCTCTCCCGAAGGCACACAGTTCCTAAGTCTTTGTCTGCCAAGTGTAAGTGCACCGTATGAAGACAAGCTTGTATGCTGACTGACAGATGCACAACAAAAAGAATATAAAATAATAACATAATTTGAGAACTGTATGACATTATTATTAGAAGAGAAACGCCTGCAGTAAGGGCATGCCACGGTAAAGCCTGTGATGCTGTGAGAGTTTGTCAGTTGAACATGCATGTTTTTGCTTTGGTCCTGGGACATTTTGCTTGGATGTGGCCTCAAACTGACTCCACAGAGACCATGACCTCCACGTCCCTCACCACACATCGCTCCATCTCTGCATCAACATCTACTGACTTCATATTCACACCACGCTGCTATTAGCTACTTATTAATTTCACAGGGAGGCAATCAAGCCTTTCTCAGGAGGCTACCACTGATGTCTAAAATAACCTTCAAATTATTTTCAAGTGGACCCTAAGCAATCAGGCCACAGCATTGGTGTTGCAGAAATGGGGAAACAAGGAAGAGAGAGACAATAACTGCCATCTCCACAGCACGCTTAAAAGAAAAATGTGTGTTAAAGAGAGGGTTGGTCTGAAACGGGCTTGCCCCAGTAGCTGTATGAGGATCAGAGCCAGGGAGCAGTGGACCTTGAGGACCTTGAGAGGGGAATTGAATGCTTACATTGCAGAAGTCTATCTTCAAGGCTCTCTGCCTTTTAACTTTTTAATTTTTTATCATTAATTATTTCTCTCTAATTGCCAGGATTAGAGAAGAGGGAGAGAGGAAGGGCGCTCTCTAGAGTCTGGCCTCAATGATTGTGTGCGTGTTCTCATTGATTATATACTTTGTACCTCTGGACAATGAAATAAGCACAAATTAACATCCTCCGTCAGCTAGGTTGTTAGCACATATTTAGCTTATTGAACAATATAACAACTTTTGGCACTATTAAAGGATCACTCTGTCCCATTAGTAGTATAGTCCACATAGACATAAAGCAATGACCCACAAGCACTGCTTGTTCTTCAGGAGGCATTCAGTTTGACAATATTAGTTCACATAATCCATTTGACATGTCACTAAATCTACATTCTGTTGACTGTATCTACTTTTACTAATGGTGTTGTTGACAGTGCAGCACATTCTGGCTTCAGACCAGGCCCCATGGTTTCATTAATAATAAAAAAAATCCTTGACCTTGTGGTGATGAATGAATCTGTCTTGTGTTTTACTGTTTACCCGATGCCTTGTATGTAGTTTGTTGGAGTCATTAAAGATACAACTCTTGCAGCAAGAATACTACTGTACTTGACGGGCACTGTCTGTCCAATAATAATAAGACTGTTTACAACATGTCAGATAATTGTAAGATAATTTGTTACTTTGATAAATCTGTTGTGCACAATAGTAGACCATGTTTCCCAGTAAAATCGATGAGGTTTAATCTAATCTTAGTTACCCGTGCTACTAAATGCAGCTTATAAACCTAAAGGAGGGCATTCTAAAAACAGAGTGCAAGTTTTTCAGTCACTATTAATTTTTGACATTTTTAGGTCAGAACCTGTGTGCGGTTTGTATACCGCTGCCGTCGGAAGGGCACCAAAGCACAGCTGGAGCATTAACCTCATGCTGTGCTCAGGGGAGTTGTGATTTTTTTGGTTGGCATGTTTCCCTCTAACTTCTGTTCTGTCTGCTCTCCCAAAAGCACACAGACATTTTAGCATTAGTGGTTCTGTCAGAGTGTGAAGGAATCGAGCCTTCCTGCCGACTGCCTTCTCATTGCGCCCTGTCGTGGATGTTCTTTGGGTTTTCTGGTCTCCTTTAGCCTGCTGCCTGCTGTGTATTATTGAAAACAAAGCACACCCATCTTTAATATCTACCTAAGAGTTACAGGTGAATGCAGAACCCTGACACAGGTTGTAGAGACTAAAGAGCATAGAGCGCAAGGGACAAAATATATGTGCATTTATACCTTTGTGCTTTGTATGCTTAAGTGATTCGGTTTGGTATTAGCTTGGGGAGAGTACACTGTGTATGGGCTACGAGTGCTGCCCTGCGCTGCCTGGTGTGTTTAGTGTCAAAATACTGTGTGAGTGCAGAGATGAGTGTGACATGGCTGGGTATACCCCTTGCACTCCCACGGGGCTTTTGGAAAGTGCACATCTCACCAAAATGTCACTTTAACTTCAACGAGACAACGTTAGACGCAAAACCAAGTCTGTCTTTTCACTCTCCTCCCTTTGTCGTCTTTTGTCACATTTTTTTCTTCTCTTCATGCACATTCAGTCCTGGTTCTTCCTCTTCAGAAGCATCCGTCAGTGAAATGCCAAGTCCACTCTGTTGAACAATAATTATCAGCTTTCAGTAGAACCAACCCCGTGGTTCGTATGTTGTACATTTACTTGGAATCCATTCCACACCACTGAAAATCCATCCACTTGAAAAGACACGGACAGTTTGGTAATTTTCTTTGAAATGCAGTTACAATACAATGAAATAATGAAATTAATATGATGTGAACATTGGGTTATTGCCTGGGATGACAGCAATTTCTATATACACTAATAATACTTTTGACAGCCCATCAGCCAGACCTCCCTAAATTAGCTTTGGTTCCAGATCAGCATTTTCCTACTGTTGATAGCAATTATTTCTCTTGTTTTATTACATATACGTAGGGCCTTTTATGTGACGCATAGGCCAGTTAGTTGCAGGGATGACATTTAACAACAGACACTGACAGACAACCATTCACTCTCACATTTATGCACTCAGGACACTTTAGAGTTGCCACTTAACCTGTTCATGCACGTGTTTGGACGGTGGGAGAAGAGAACCGACGGTAACACGAGGAGGACATGCAGAGTTGGCCGAGAATGTTTGAGTCGGCCGGGGTTTGCGCTCATAAACTTCAGTGCTATAATATATTACTTAAATATTACATTTACCTTTACTTATTTTCCTAAAACCTATAGCCAATACACATTTAAAGTCAATTCTAAGCTCCTTCATTGCCACAAAGTGCGTTGACAAGTTGAAGTTTCATAGATATTGACTTGTTAAAGAAGTAGTGCAGTGAAGTGTTGAAATGTGTGTTGAAAGAGTGGTGCGGTAACTCTTCCCAGAAGACTAACTGAACTGTGGCAGAGTGTGAAGTGTGTTCAAGGGCACCCCGGCTGCTGTCAGGGTGCTTAACATTTTCTACCAGCCCCAGTTCAAAGCATGTGTGTGAAATAATAATCTCATTTTAAAGACATTGATCTCTTGATTTTAAAGTCAAATTTGGTAATCCTTTCTTTGTGTGTGCACTGCAGTGATATGTTGTAGTCTTTGTGTGATGCTGTTGCACATGAGATGAAACTCAGTGTCTAAGGTGTGTTTGAATGGATCTGTGTGTGTGTAAGTAAGTGACCTCCAAGCTTTAAATACCCTACTTGACAGTGTTTGATCTTTTATCTCCCAAACACAAAGAGTGAACAGCCTTGTACGTTAGGACTACAAAGAGATTAGCTCTGAGCTCAAACAATATTGATCCAGATGCTATTTAGAGTGAGGTCCTGCAAAGCACATTGATCAGTCATAGCCCAAGCCTTTCGTTTGTAATTAATAACATTAGCTCATGTTTTATTTCATATCCTTCACATCTACATTACACAGTACATTTACCAACCTCATCCACTGTTAGGCTTAACCAATTGTGAGCACACACCAGTCATCTCATAATGTATCATGTTCATTTCCATTACAAACAAGCATGTGTCAACAGCGACTTAACATTTACCAAAACATGACATCCGCCTCGATCTGTGTGAGCCCGTGACGCGTTTCTACAAGAATCTGAACAAATGTGTCCAGTCACAATCTGAATGTGTTCTGACATAGACTTTTTTTTCTGGCTACTTGTGATAAAGTTCCTCTGAACAGATTGTAATGTCTGGTCTGAATAACACTGCTCTGCTGTGTACAAGCCAGATGGCTCTCTTCTTTAATATGAGACATACTTTTAAACACACTTACAGTTCCTGCTATTGTGGCACCACGCCTTTGCTGCCTCATGGATTAAATCCAATTTATGCACGTTTAACTGCTGTTGGATTAGAATGATCTTTCTTGGCCAGATACTCTTCCCATTTGGTTCTAATATCTCTCACATTTTTGTCCTCCCTTTGGTCTGTCTATAGAGTTTTTTTGCCATTCCTCTTCCCCTCATTTGCAATTTTATGGCAATCATATAATGAATTAGAGGATTGTGTGTAATCACATCTTTGAGCTGAATGCTCAAGCCTAAATCAAAGAATCTTTAAAATTGAGATCTTCTTTCTTCCAACCTTCTATGATCAGTGTGCCCTAATGTTTCACACTCATTCAAGTCTCTTATCACCATTCAATTGAAATGCAAACAAATTCACACAGAAGTCCGGAGTAGTACAAGAGGGGACAGTTCATTTTCCTTTAGCTGAAGGTGAGTATGTAGGAACAGCAGAAATATTTAAGCAGCAGCAATGGAGAGAGACCAAGAGGAAGTTGGATGGGTAGAGATGGTGAGAGAAAACAGCTGGTGAGGTCTAGCAGTGCTGTGTTTGCAGAAAACGTAGGCAGCTGGTGACCCAGAAACATCCTCTCCTCTTTACAACACAAGCGTTGGTGCAGTCACTGCAGTGAGAGAACTGGAAGTCACTACATATTCAGCTACAGCTCATAAGAAGCGCTGGAAAAGAGCTAAGCATTCTCACTCAAATCCTCTTCTCTGAAGCTGAATAAAAAACCCTTTGGATAAACTGTCAAGGTCAAATTTATCATGATGCTGTGAGCCAGAGGGGGGTTTGAGTCCATGAAATGTGACTTTAAGATGTGGCCCTTGCAGAACAGTAGGTGAGAGTACTGCTTTTGGTCGGTGTCTGTTTCCTGGTTTTGTGAATTAAAACCACAGCATTAACTTCCTTCTATAAAGTTTACACAACCAACACTAATAAAAGTGTCAGAAAACTTTATAAACTGTAAAAAATTAAAGGCCATAAACTTATCTCTTTAATATAAAACACCCTTTTTCTTTGACAAACTAATTAAGTGAATAAAAAAGTTTAAACTGACACATTGTGACTCATTTGCAGCTTCTTTAAGCCCATTAGCTACACTAGGTATGTGTAGACTACAGCCCCACAGCTGTTTATCTTCTGTACTGTTTTAGTTCCGCATGTATATAGGAAAGATTTTGTTTTGATAGGCTGCTTAATCGGCAAATGAAAGGAACACAGAAGAATAAATTGTAGCCTGTAAGGAATTTACATTGCAGTGTCTTAGCTTTTAAAGATTTTACGGCAGGATTGTTTACCTTGCAACTTTAACTTCAACACTTTTAAACAAACCAAGGTAACCTGATTTAATTTAACAATGCATTTTGTTTCATGCTTATCCTTCTCTGCTGTTTAGTTTGCATTTTGAAGAAAAGGTTTTCTGATTATTCTATGTTTGACTATTAAACCGTTACTTTCTTTTTCTTGATAATAAACAGTAGTTTTGCAGTTTTATCTGTTGCTTCCCAGACCCCTACATATTTTCTTGTAAATAATATATATTAATAAATCCCACCCATTGTCTTAAGTTTTAAGAAGCAAATTGACTTGATTTATTTCGTTTAAAGGCAATTACATGTTTCTGGGAATCCTTCACACACAATAAAACATGTTGGAAATGTTAGGATCATGATGTTGGAGCCTGCAGTAAAGCTTTGGTTTAATAGGAAAGGCTCTATTGAAACATTTATTTAAAGAAACTGCAGATATTCACATCAATTAATTTGCACACGTTACTTTCAGCCACTAGTGTATTTGTTGCCATAGCTACTCACTGTTACTCACCCTCTCCTTCCCAGAAAGGATTTGCAGATGTCCTCTCTTTTTTCTCTTTTTTTCCCTCTTTTATATATTATTTTTAGCGGTGACAGCCTTATTGTTTTTCCTTCTTATTCACGCTCTTCCATCATTTTACAAAGAAGTAGTGGTAACAGAATGTTTTGCTTATAATTGTATATAGAACTATTCTATTACCAGACCTTTTATGAGCTTGACCTTGAGTCTCATCTCTGAACCTTCATGTGTGTCTCCGTACTGTGGTATGGTCACATCTCTATCATACAAACAAAACTAAGTCTTTTCTGTGGCTGTATTGTTGTTTTTTGTACAGTGGTGCTTGCCCTAGTCCCACTGTCTTTCTAACATTTCTATTTATCTTTTTCAGCATTTTCTCCAATACTCTTACTTGGCTCTTCACTGTACCTTATCTTACCTCTCTGTGAGTGCTTTACTATCCTTCTTTTTTCTTTTCTTCTGCACACAACTTGTGCAAACATAAACATTTTGTGTGCCTGCCCTGGGAGATATCCAGTGCAACTCTGTCACCAGAATCATTTCAATGCTAATTTTCTTACTATCTTTGATAAATAAACAGCAGTCATCAGCTTCACAAGGATTGTTTTTTTATCCCTGCCACCCTGACTCTATCTCTCTTTACTAAAGCAAGGCCATCAGTGTAAAGCACTTTGCTTTCAGTAAGCACACAGACGTACACACACAAACACACACACACACACTTACTCTGAGCAAACATGTGTGAACTATACTGTACATAAAACTAAATTGCATGGCATTCACTGGTTCTGTATCCACAAACAAACATTTCGGCTGATGCCCAGAACAAAAGCAGTCATTCACGCGCTGAAATTCAGTGCCTAGTGCTCTGTAGGTGCTCACAGTTATTTTTATCTTTAATGAAACATTTTTATTACGTAATACAAGGTATTTTGGTTAGAAATGAACTTAGCCAATGTGTGAGTCTGTATGGGACACACACACGCTAAGTACTGCAGACAGACACAGCCGTGTGGGCCAGAGAGGAGGTGCACTTTGTCTCTTACCACAGTTTGTATATTTAGGGGAATCCTCTGCAATGCAGCACTGATATCTCACCAGACTCCTGCATATAACCAACACAGATGTATTCTGTCTCCGTCAACTTCCACTGCATCTCCTGTCCTATGATGATGTTGTATGTTACTGACACAATGTACAGTTTGTTAATTTAAAACACCGGTAGTGATTACATTGTCATGACCAAATAAAACAGTTCACCTGTTAAATAACTCATCTGTAGCATTTCTCTGTGCTCTCTGACTTTTGTTTTTTCTGTTTTATTTTTTCCATTATTCTCTGTACTTCTTTTTCATCTCACTGCTCCATCTCCTTTCCCCCAGAGGGATCAGGGGCCAGCCACTCAATATCTCCCACCTTGTCAAGGTGCAGGAGGCCACTACCCTGCCTTTGTTTTGTTGACACGTTGATCCGCTCTTCCAAACCACATAGGAGCGCTGTGTGCATATTTTCTGCAGGAGGCCAAGTACAGAAATGGCAGATTGGATGAATGTGTGCGTTCAAATATATGGCCACCAGAGATTCCTACTCTGTGTTTATAGCTTAGATTAACTGTTGTTGTCTGAAAATATTAACCAAATGAAAGTTTGCCACACAAGGGTTAATCAACTATGAGGGGTGCAGCCAGTGCAGCACATGGAATTGCTTCATGCATAGGCAAAGTGCCATGCTCACTGCCAACAAATCACTGTCCTTATGCATTCAGATTTATGAACGTACTGACGTGTTTTATTCCAGATCTCTTGTTGGTGTTGACTGCATGTGTTTGTGTGCACTTTCTGCCCCTCTCCAGACTGTTAATTAAAGGAGTGGGCAGTACAAATAAGACCATTTCCACTTGGGAATACAAGCAGCCAGCAGTTGGAAAGTGTTTCCTGACTTATATAACAGGTTCAGTTTTCCTCCTCAACCCCAGTTGTCCCTCAGAGGACTCTAAAGCCCAGGCCTGATCACCGTCATTGCTTGGGTCAGACTCTGGTGTGTGCTTGTAAACAGACACAGCATTTTTACAGAAAGACTGAAAGGACAGAGAGAAATAGAAATGGATGGGATAAAGAGGAAACTGTCAATGGCTTTGAAAGCTGCTGTGGGTGAGTTGCAGAGTGTGACCCCACAATGAAGGTGAAGGCCACAGAGTCAATACACATAAGCTTCTCTAAAGCCAATTGTGTGAGCACAGTCTCGCCTTCCTGTAAGCACACAGGAGAGTTCAGTGTGGGAGGACCCAGCAAACTTTAGCTCATCTTATATCTAAGCTCTTAATTCTGTAGATTTAGAAACTCACTGACACCAGTAAAGACATATCCTTAAATGCATCCACAGCCTGTTGAATGTGCCTTTATGTACACTTTTGTCTCCGATTGTTTTTTTAAATGTGACTCAAGGTTGACACTGAAGTCTGCAGTTTAGATCCTGGTTATTTACTTGCCATTAGCTTCCATTTTGATTTCTTTGTGTCTTTCTCTTTCTCTCTCTCTCTCTGGCTGAACTGTTAGGCATGACCTTCAATGCTTTTAGCCTCTGTCTCCTCTCCTCGGCAGACTATAGATCTGTCCTCTACACTTTTAGCACAACTTCCTGTGACAGTGTTTACAGTGCACTGTGTGTGGCCATGTCCTCTAACTGTGCTCCATGTAGAAAGCTGGGTGAAGCGGGATGCTGCTGTAGCAGCAATGTGGCTTCAGGCTTTCAGTGCCATACATTGTCATTGTCAAGGAG
Organism: Neodontobutis hainanensis; assembly: GCA_024349245.1. Taxonomy (NCBI): domain Eukaryota; kingdom Metazoa; phylum Chordata; class Actinopteri; order Gobiiformes; family Odontobutidae; genus Neodontobutis; species Neodontobutis hainanensis. The sequence goes on from JALDNG010000062.1 coordinate 923,289, forward strand.
CCTGAGTGGAAGTGTGTACAGACACACACCCCTACACACACAACCACATGCACACACAAGAACACATCTGTGTGCTGTTCCAGATGGACTGTTTTTTCTGCCAGTAGTCTGACCATTTCACCTCAGTTGTGCTCTCACCTCCACCTTTCTGCACTAGTGCTGCCAGAGACCAAGAGCTGACAAGGTGCGTCTGCACAACTCTCTGGAGAACCTTTCATTAGTGACTCTGTCAAAGACAGTACTTGTTTTCTGTCCTTTTCTCGTCTCTCATCTTGTAACTATACATCTACTCAGCTTGTCATATAAATAAATGACAACTATTCAGAAGATCTTGTCATAATGTTTTGATGTTTTAATAATACAGACTCCTTTTCAACCTTTATTCCCCACAACAATGGTAGTAAATACAATCAACAAACTACCAGAAGTTACATATTTTATTGCTCAAAATTGTCAGACAATAACAATCTTTCAAAGTTTAAAGTATTTTTCTACTTTTACAGCTTTTCTACTCATATCTTTGCCTTTTGTCATTAGAAGGAGAAAGGTGAAATGAAGGGCAGTAGAGCTTGTCTTGGTAGTGTTTGTACGTGAACGCCCTACAGAGGCCAGGTTGTGGAACAAGGGAGCTTTTTGTTTCAACTTCAGTGCTTAAAAGATCAATATGGCCCCTTGAGGAAGGGAGATAAGAAGAGTAATATACAACAGTAAGGTGTCATCCTCACTAAACTTCTGATTACAACTGCTGCCACCAATTAAAATCATTACTTTTTCTATTATTTATGGTCCTTGCCCACTGTTGTCTTTATTATGTTTGACATCTAACACAATGGTGGTTCTCTCTTTTGCATCACTCTGTTAGAAGTGCTTCAACATTTGCAAATGTTTTTAAGGTTAACCTTTGTGTCCCTAGTTCTTTTTCACTTTAGTCTGTTATTTCTATAATTTGACTTTTGTAATGCCTCACACTCAGGTCAATTAAATAACAAACAGAGGCTGCCTCATCTGAATATTTAGGGAGCCTTCAGCCCAGGACTATGATTTTAGCACCATCTTTAAAACTGCAGATCTTACATTCAGTACTGCTCATTGTCGTGACTGCTTTTAGTTCTTAGCTGTTCTTAATAAGTTGTGACACAAGAACTGTTTGGCTCAGGGAAAAGAAAATCCTGTTACTTTATGTTTTATGTAACATTGTGCTAAACCTTTCTGTCACTACATTTATTATGGCCACAACCCCATCTTTCATTTTGTATGTTCCCTACTTCAAACTTTGATTTATTTGATTTATTTGATTTATGGCTTTGTTTATATTTAGTTTAGCGTCAGTCTTAATCATTCCTGATATTGGTCTGCTCCTCATTGCTGCCCACGGTATCTTCAGGGCCTCGGGGATGACAAACAGTCAAAATACTGCCCATCAGTTGGTTATTCAGCTAATGCAATAACTGTTATGTAGAGGAAACATGTCAGCAAACTCATCCTGTTTGTGTGCACCTGAACATTTAATGGCGCCGTCTGAGGGGCACTGGTGGTGTGTGTGTGTGTTTTTGGGAGAGAAATTTTAATGGCGCACTTCCAAGTCAGCACATTTCCCCAGGCACTGGCGACTCAGGGGCAAGACTGTAAGAGATTGCAGGAGCACTGTGCTAAAAATTGCCTCAGTTCAACACTGTAATGTTTAAGCAAAAAGGAGCACACCACACACACACACCTTATGAATAAGGTCCCTTATTCCCAGGCCTCAACCAAGTGTGGCTAGATGTATAGTTAATGCACTTACTGTCAAACTCTACAATGGCCTTGTTATTGTTAGAAATCAAAGCAAAAGAAGCCCCCGTCAAGCCATACTGATGAAGAGTTCTCTCTGTTATCTCTACCATGACTTTTATCAAATATGTTTTATACACAGCTACAAAATAATGAGTGTTAACTCCTCCAGTAAAGCTTTAATGTGTGCTGTTTGATTCACACAAGTATAAGCTATACACATGCCTTCTTCTTCAACCATATTAACATATCATGACCGGGATAAATTTGTACAAATCCGTACATCTTTGTTTTAAGCTAGTACTTAAAAGCTTTAATGTGTAACTTTAGGGATTTGTTAAATTGTTGAACAAAAGCTGTGCCACTTTCAACTTCATAACTGACATGTGTTAGTCCACTTTTAGTTTCATTGTAGTATAATCTCGTAGGGTTACATGTATTCTAGTTGTAATTAACAACACAAACTGAATGTGTCATGGTCCAGAGATTCCAATCCAGCTCATTGAACGGCAGAACAGCCAGCTTTTTTCTGACCTGCTAGTCAAGAGCTCTTTGATCTGCCATTAGCTTCAGTCTTGGATCTCTTATTCCTTGTGAGTCCATTTCCAGCCTTCACCCAGAACTGCTCTGCTCCAGTTCCTGCTGGTGGTGTCTTCGGCCCAGCTCCAGTCGTCCGGTCCAGTTCCTGCCAGTATCCAGCACTGCACCAGTCTTTTGGTCCAGCCCTGATTACTCACACTTGCTCTTAGCAATAAAGATCAGCCAAAACTCTGTGTTATCCATTTGAGTATTGTGCCTCACATTACAGATTATTATTCAGGTTGACACATTAATCAACTCCAGGATCACAACGAGACAGAGATAAGTTTAATACTGAGAAATGCTATGTTAATGTTCATTTTAAACCAAGGTCAGTAGGTACACATTGGCATATGACAAAGTGTGATAAAGCTCCACTCATTCCGGTGAAGCACTGTAAATACATTTGTACTATAAAGAAAGACCTCTTAAGTGCTTTGGACCACCTTACTTGCCATTTTGAGGCTTAGACTTTATATTTTGACAACTTGCCTAATGACAATTTCATTCTGATGATGATCGTCCCTCCATGGTCTGTTTGTGTTTCTGGCTGTATTCAGGCAAATGTTTCCACTTGTGTAGAAATCCTAATCAAACTTTGCTGACCACCAGCTGGCTCCAACTGTATGTTTGCCAGAGTCTCTTGAAAATCATTTCATGAGGAGTGCAATTTTATTTTGTGCTTAATCTATAATTTAACAACTCCTTTTATCCAAGGTAATTTACAGAAGAGCGTGCAATCAAAGCACCCTACAAACGCAATCATACTCTTATTGCAGCACAAAGTATCTCTATGTGTTTCTATCTTCGAGCAGTTGACAAAGCTATGAAGTGTGTTAAATAAATCGCATGAATCAATATTTGTGGCATGCCACTAATGTTGAAAAAGTGTGTTTATTGGCTGGCAAAAAGAAGGAACAATGTTTTTTTTAAAACCTTTTTTGTCATATTTTGGATGTTCACTTTTATTACCCGCAAGTTTTTTTTTTTAAACAACCAGCAACATAGTCCTGGCATGGCATAGTTAACTTAGTAAACATCAGTGACGTTGAAGCTTTTTCATCTGAATTAATTTAAGTCTTTGGGGGAAGAGAATGATTCATCAAAGTCAAATGGTGGGACAAGATCCTTTCTGGCATGACTGAAAGTACTGGGAACAGGGTCATAATGATGAGACATGGGGTTTGGGATGTGGAGGAAAGAGACAGAAGTGAGACGAGAGAAAATGAGACATAATGAGAAAAGTGTGAATGATAAATGGAGGAAACTGGGCAGATGTTGTGTAATGTGTATTCATGCATATGTGGATGAGATGAGAAGGGCCTGGTGCCGTGGGTGAATGTCCTAATCAATTCTTTCTGTGCTATTTTCAAGCCCGGCCCTCACTCAGCCTCAGGGATATATTTATGTTTGCCTGCAGAGTGCAACTTAAAAGACACTCTGAAAAAAAAACTAAAATTTGCAAAAGGCGTGCATACATGAGCAACAAATGTATGTAGAGAGTAGAGAGTGGCTTTTCTCACATCCATCACTCAGTCCCTATGTTCAGTCCGTGGACCAGGGAGTAGAAACAGACAGGTCAGCCTTTGTGTGAGTAATGTGCACTCGAGTAGTGACTGATCCAAAAGTCAGTGTTGAGAAGGCCAAATCTTGACCTAAGAGTGAGGTCAATATATTTAACCAACCAGACCTAGTATAACTATTATACTTTGAGTGTTGAATGTCCATCTTTGTGTCTAGGGCGCACTGCTGTGTCTCTTGGTGTTTTAGTGCTTTCCAGGTGAAACCATGTAATGGAGGCTCTGCAGAGCATTTGGAGTCTGTTCACAGTTAAGCCTGTTATCCTCCTGGTGACTCTGAAAGCTTGGAGAACTGACATCTACTCATAAAACAGATGTTACATAAGCATAAACCATGACATGGCACTAGTCTCACAGAAATCTCCCTCCAGAGAGAAGGATGAAACACTGGCAGAAGTGGTACCAAAAAGAGACAGGTTTGGGAGTAAAAAGACCAAAAATAGAATTTGAATGAAAACACTGTTTTGTTTGCTTGAGGCTAAACACTTGAGAAGGAGTAAAAAGGGGGATGTTGAGAAACTGTCAGAGCTTGATGTAATAGAGGACTAATGAAGGCTCATAAGCCTTACTGTGCTGCACCAAATACTCAAACAATTTAATATTTTGTTATAATTTTCTTTGTGTTTTGGATACCTTGCACAATATTTATTATTCTAACTTATTTACAGTTGTGCTTAATTTGTCAGATTTTTTTTTCTCCAATTCTTCAGAGAATATGAATGTTATTCACTCATAGTCAGTGGCTGGGTGAAGCCATTTATTGTCAAACATCTGTGTTTACTCTTTTTCAATCATAACAGAAACTACCCAAATGACCATGATCAAAAGTTTACATACCCCGGTATTTAACATCAATGACAGCTTGAAGTCTTTTGTGGTAGTTGTGGATAAGGCTCTTTATTTTCTCAGATGTTAAAGCTGCCATTCTTCTTGGCAAAAATCGTCCAGTTTCTGTAAATTCTTGGGCTGTGTTACATGAACTGCAGGTTGGAGATCTCCCCAGAGTGACTCAATGATGTTGAGGTCAGGAGACTGAGATCAGTCCAGAACCTTCACGTTATGCTGCTGTAACTCCTGTAATGACAGGTCGACTTGGGCTTGTGCTTTGGATCGTTGTCATGTTGGAACGTTCAAGTACGTCCCATGTGCAGCTTCCCGGCTGATGAGAGCAAATTTTCTGATAACATGCTGCATTCATATTTTCCTGGGCCCTTGTAACTCACACATCCCCTAAACATCAGTGATCCACCTCCATGTTTCACAGTTGGAATGGTGTACCTTTCATCACAGGCCTTGTTGACTCCTCTCCAAATTCAATGTTTATGGTTGTGGCCTAAAAGTTCAATTTTGTTTGACAATAAATGCCTTCACCCAACCACTAACTATGAGTGAAAAAAAAGTTTTATCATTCATTTTCTCTGAAAAATAGCCAAAAAATAGCAAATTCTGCCAACTTATGAGCACAACTGTACCCATTCTCAGTTCACCACTTCCCTCATTAAAAAAAGTCTTCTTAACAGTCCTTAACAGCTCGCACTTTCTTAAGCGTGCTTTACCCAAATCTTCCTCTTGACTCAGCTCTGTTTTGTCAACACATGTAGGCAAGGGAGCTTGCTTTGCAGCATTTTCCCCTTAGCATCAAAGTTTTAAGGCAGATTTTGTGGAACTCAAGCTCGTGCTGCTGCTGGTGGCAGGGGTATTTGAAATGTAACAACCTCCTCTTCTCCCCTTCTCTTTGTCTCTGAGCTGTGCCCGGCGGATGTTTGTCCAGGCCCTGGGAGGACTGGGCCTTCCACCAATCATACTCTGCTCCAATACCAACACGTAAACAGAAAGCATCTGCCAAGCTGCTTCTGCTAAACCAGTGAGTGGGTGTGCCTGGATGCATGTTTAGACCAATTGGGATTACGAATGATGGATAAAGTACAAAAAGTGCTTATTTTTAATGGTGCATGAGAGAACAAAATTGACATAAGTTGTTTTCTAGATACTGTGTCTGATTTTCACAGAGTGCTAGAGTTCAGACATTTTGATTGACAGTGTCCTCTGTCATGTGTTTTCCAACTGTTATCTGACACATATTCACCAACATTATTCGGGGTCTGCAATGCAAAGTTGCTGTTTTTCTAATCTGTGTTCAGTACACAGGGAGATTGGTATTTGCATGTGAATTGCTTTTATGTTGCCTCTGATGTGGGGCATGATAGCATGCTGAATAAGCTCCCGATGGGAAAATAAACTTCCTCTTTTCCTTTCATGTCTGTCTCCTAGGTGAAAGAGAAACACTTCTGCTGCATTGCTGCAGTAGAAATATATTAGGTACAAAAGGGGTAAAAAAAAAAAGTAATGTGTGAGAGGGAAAAGTATTTGAGCTCAATGCACAGCTAGGAAATTGAAATAGACCTTCTGATGGTCCCATCCTTCATGGTATTTCTCCTTCTACACACTTTCTTATTTCCTCTGCCATCTTATATTTATCCACAGATACATCTGCTCTGATCACAACTTTCTGAGTGGCATTTTCTCTCCTCTTTTCCTTTCCAACCTCAACTTTCCTCCTCTGTCTTCCTTGCTCCTCCCCCTATTTGAGAGCCAGCTGTGTAACTCTGCTAATGACGCTGAGAAAGCATGCTGTCAGCACATCCTCCAAGCTGCCAGGGCACGGTTACATAAGCTGGTTAGCAGAGCAGCCCACTGTCATGTCAGCCTCCGTCATTATTAGCCAAAAAAGAGACAAAATAAGAAACAAAATCATTGTGAACTTAGACGGTGATCATCTTATCCAGGGCCCTCATTAGAGCCATCAGGTAATTAAGCACAATCAGGGGATTAACTATTATGTTGGGATAAAAACCAAAGACCTCCCACCACCCCCCGAAGGCACAAGCAGAGCCCCACACACACTTTAATGGCTTCCTCCTTCTCTCCTCAATACTCCCAGTGCTATTTGGCTTCAGTGTATCTTTTAAGATCTTTCTTTTCACACCACATATTCTGTTTAAAAATCTAAATCCTCCAGTTGTATGCTCCCCCATCTATTTTGTAATCCCTTACGCAGCTGAAAAAAAAAGGTCATATAGGACACCCTGAAAAAGTGTTACACAAGAAAGAAGAGAAGAAAAACAACATTATAGCCTTCAAGTGGGTCTCTGGCTTGGAGAAACAAAGTCCTCTTACTTTAACACCATTAGGGACCTAACAAAGAAAAATGAGCTACGTAAATGAAAGTAATTAGAGCGCCACCTGTGACAAATGAAGCCTTACAAATGTCACCAACCTGACATGATATCATATCTTCTATGCTCATCCCTATGTACATACCAGCTTTAGTCAAATTATGATTCTGTGTTGACCTCTATTTGAGAGCCTGGGGCTGCTCATTGTTACAATAGCAAAGGCTACTGCACTTTTAAGTTGGGAGCTTGGGATGCAAATGCTTTATGAAAATGTATAAATATCCATCTATGTGTGTGCTTTATAGTTTGAGTTTGTGACGTATTGTTAAGGGAAAAGGAGTGGGAGTATAAAGCAGTGATACACAGGTGCCAGCCTCTGTGTACTTCTTTTCTGCAATATTATGTAATAACTGGAACAATGAGTAAAAGCAAAACTCTAAAGGGAAGAAGGAAGTAAAAGAGAGAAAAAGGCTGAGGGAGCCAGACCTAAATATTCTCATATGTATTGCATTAATGTAATATGCTTTACTACAATATAGAGCACAGACATTTAGGGAGGTGCCTTTGTCATTAGGCAAATTAAATCTTCTTAATGTTCCCTCTGTTTAGTAATGGAGGCCCCTCTGTCACCCCTCCTCTTGTGTCTCTCTTTGGCGTCCCTGTGGTGCTCAGTATTCTGCAGTCAGCTTTTGCTGTCTAGCATACACCACTAAAACTCTAAGTACATCATTCAAAGACTCTGTACTTAGCTGTAGTGCTGTCACTGCATTGCTGTAAAGCTCCTACTACCCAAGCACAGCAAAGTAGCAGAGCGGGATGTGTTTCAGCAATAGCCCACTCTTTCCTCTTTTACAGAAGAAGTTATGCACAAAATCAAAAGTAGCTTCACATTTGAAATAGATTGGTTTAAGTTTGTTTTTAGTGGCAGATCCTAAGAGTCCTCAATAAGTGCTTTAGGTGACCACTAAAGATGTAGACCATGTTACTTTAACAGAAAAACAAAGTATCACAAGGAAAGTAACCCAAGAAGATGTTTTTGTCACTTTATTAATGCAATTTCTGTGTTGCACTGAAAATGTGGTGATTCAAAATGTGACAAGTGTAACTACATTTTGGATGTGTGTCAGTAACTGAAAAATCCACTCAGTAATTAAATGTATTAATAACTTGAACAATGCATTATCTATTCAGTTTTCAGTGTGGGCAGATTTATGCTGACAAGGCATGTACCTAGCATATACCCATATATAGGGTATACATTACTCTGTGCTACAGCAGAAACAAAGGGCTGAACTGGCAACATGAACAATGGTAAGATAATTGCACAGGGACAAGGAAAGCTAATCATGAGAACTACTCTCTCAACCACTTTGTCACTTCCTGCAGAGTGTGCAGGTGCAGAGGTTTGCCTGAGTGGGGCAGCAGAGATGCAGCTTTCCTATGGCTAAATTCTAGGCTTTAAACAAAAAAATATAGCAACAATATTCTCTCTGTCTCTCAAGCAAACTTTTATTTCCATTTGTTGTTTCCCCTTTTAGAATTTGTAAACAAAGTGAATGAATGTGTCAAATGTATCCTCTTTATTGAACGAGCTATAAACGTACATACTCCTACAGAGCCTCTTGACCACCTTCATGTACACTTGTATTTAATGCAGTGTCAAACTAGCAGGCAATCTGCACTGATGGTGTGAAAGCACAGCTTGTAGCGCAGAGTAATTGGTCCAGATTGTCTATGTACTGAGTGGTGTTGGAGGCGGCAAGGCCAGAAAGCATGGTGGAATATAATGTACAGTATGTTTGAGGGCTTTTCTCTTTCTTAAAGGTCTCTTTAATTATTATCAAGGGCATCCTGTTGGTTCAGCACCCATAAAGCCTTGCTCTTGCTATGTTGTGAGAAGGAACATGCACCAAGGTTTTGTGTGTTCTGTACTCATGTACAGTGTATTTGTCCAAATGTCCTTTTTATGCTTCACCTTCACGAAAGTAAAGTCATTGAAAACTGTTTTCTTAGACACAAATTAGCTTAAAGTCAAATTCTGCCCACAGCAAACAGGTCAACTATTCTACATCCTTACACACTACAAATACAGCCCTTCAGACATGCAAATGGTATCCAGATGTGTTCAAGTGGTAGTATGGTTGACCTCTATCTGAAATGTCTGTATCACTGCCAGAGAAGAGCCATGGCCCAGAGGCAGGCCTCAGTGTTCACTGATTCATCAGGACATGGAAACACAGACGTCAGAGCTGGCATGAGGGGTCATCCCCATTCCTGCTCCTTGAAGAGATTACAGCCCTTCATCCAGAAGAGTGTGTCCATGGCTGTAGCGCGTGCTGTAAGAAGAACATGTACGTGTGAGTCACAGGCTGCCAGGCCAGAGGCCACACTGTATACTTCATATGGCAGTCTGAATATGCATGGGATGTGACAGAGCCTTTCATGTGCACCACATGGTTATGTCAGGTACATGTTATATCTCCTCTAGATTTCTCTTAATCAGTGTAGAGCATAATCTATTTCTTCCCTTTCACTGTCACCAAGTCAAACTCAAACTTCTGTTTCATTTTTTCATTATTCATTTTTATTCACAATGTAGTAATAAATTGGTAGAATTAAATGTTGTTAATATCCCACATACCTGTTTGATGAGTGTCCATTTCAAAGTGAAATGTTCATACTACAGCCAAACTGCCTTTGCTCTGCTTTATTCTTCCTGAAAACAGAGGCTTAGTTTCTTCCATGAGTTAGATTATGTAAATTAAATGTGTCTCATTTGGTTATTTTAAAGCCTTATTCCACTTGACCTAGTGGGTCTGGTTATTAATACTGCTGGGAAACAGACAAGAAATATGGGGCTTTTATGCTTCTTTGCTCACTTCATGATGTGATTGCCAGTGCCCCCTCATGGCTGTCCTTTATTGGAGCCTTGAAGCCTCAGTGGGATGACTCAGAACAAGTTGTCCCTCCAAGGAACAAAGCTCCCCTCTGCCTGAGCTGTTTAGTCTGGTGTTAAAATCTGCCCAGCTATCTGTTGCCAAGCTTGTCAACACAACAGGTTTACAGTGTAAATGTTCAACATGAAGCTAGATATTGGCAGATGCTGTGTTGCCCTTGTTTAGGATCTGATTTGAAGGACAATGGGACAGCTGCACAGTGGTCTATCAATGTTTGGGCCTCCGTGATTAGTGTTAAACGCTGGATTTACACTGGTATAATCCAGAGAATCAGAGGCGTGTAGCTACAGTCGATGTTGGTATCTGTTCGAGTCTGGACAGAGGGCAGTGCACAAATCTGAGCTCAGTCAGCTTCAGCTTTCTGATACATACAATCTTAGTAACCTACTGAGTTCAGAGTTTCTGCAATTACACCGGAGCATGGAATATCTCAGTCGGTCTTTGAACAGCTTACCAGTTCATCAGTAGTTAAAATAAAACTCTATTTAATGATTCTAATGAAGACAAAAGACTTTCCATCTTTATCTCTTAACATGCAACAGATCCATGATACATAAGCAGGATATTGTCTTAAAGGAAGTGCATCTTAAAGATTAACTGATCTTTCTTTTACTGTTTAAACGTTGGTTCCTACACACTGCACATGTGTATCAAGGGTTAAATAAACTTGATTTTTCTTTAATCAGAATGCGTGATACAAGTCGAATAGGCGAGTTCAACATCTTAGCCTCTTTGTTGTTTTCCAAGTAGGTTGTTACAGAATAGTTAATGTTAATGTTTATCCCATTTATTTATTTGATTCCTTGGATAAACAAAAACATTTTCACTACTGAACTTTAAGTAGCACAATCTTCCCATTTTAAAGCATTCCTCGGCAAGACCCTGGTGTGCGTAATAGGGGTGCTTTGGAGGAGCTCTCCCCCAGCTGCCGTGCTAATTGAGGCACAGACACAAGCCCCCGCCAGATGGAGGGAAGATGCCGCAAATTGATTCCTCGCATTCGTCTTCATTAAGGTCCCGGCTCTGGGGCTGTAAGTAGGGAAAGTGTGAGGCAAAGGGAAGGAGGGGAAGAGATAGGGTATGGAGGGCAGAGGAGACCCCCCTAAGGCGCAGAAGAGCTGGCTCTGACGAAGAAACCTCTCACTAAATGTGTGTGCGTTCACTTTGTAGTGTATGTGTGTTTGAACAGAGAAATAAGGTTAAATGTGTATCACTGGCAACATTTCTCCAGATAGTTAAAGATAGTGGCCATCCACTCTTATCATCCCCTGTACTTACTGTTTTGTCATCCTCGTCTTCTGATTACCCCCCGCCTTGTCCTAGCCTCCAGCTGTGCTCAGCCAGGTTTCTGCCACGTTCAATTATGTCTTTGTAGCCTCTACTAACGAGGGCCCAGAAGGTGCAGTGCACTTAAAGGCAGAGAAACGGTGGATACTATTATTGGCCGTGTGTGACAACATCCCACTTGTCAGCCACTGGCAGCCCTCTGACCACTCTTCTTTTAAGTTATGCATCCTATATCTGTCTCACTTACAGCATTTATCAGACAACACAAATAATGATCTCCCACTTCAACAAATGAGATTGCCCATACTTAGTGGGACCAGTGTTTATATTACAGGATTTTCAAATCATCACTTTTCCAATCTGTGTAATGCCCAGGCAAGTCCTACCTTGTTCCCAACCAACACCTCTTGCTCAAACAAATGCATCACAAACATATCAGCGACTTTTTGTGTCACAATATAAAATAGCAATATAAATTCTCTGTTCTTTTTTGCAGAAAAAGGGGGATTTGTCAACTGTGATAAGCTTTCTGAGCGTGCTCCACACTGGTAACATGAAAGGGGATTTTGGATGGGATGGGCTGGCTGGCAGACAGGGGTGCAAACACTATAGCTGGTTAGCTGAAGGTGGGTTGGCAGGGTGGGTGGGCCGCCGTTTGATGTTTCATCTATTATTCGTGCCACGATACCTGGATTATGAGCTGACGGACTTGGAGGGAGTGTTACTTAGTGCTGTCACTGAGCCTTCTGAAAATACTTTTGCATTTTGCAGTCTGTCTACATCGCCCCCGTTCTTGTCTCAACACATACTCCCGCCTTTATTTATCTGTCAGCCTCACCCCTCTCACCCATCATGGGACATGTCATCACAAGCTCAAATCCCTGCTTTTCTTTTCTTCACAACGTCCATCTATCCATCCCTTCATTCCCTCTCATCTTCCATCATGCTCTCCTCATGCAGCTCTGTTCTGCAGTGACATTAAGCAGCTTACTGCATGTCTCGTTTGAGGCTTACAGTGTGCCGGACGTAGAGTTTTACTGTCACTCTGTATATACAGGTACTTTGTGAGTCAGAGTCTCTGTCACTACTTCCACTGTGGGCTTTCTGGGGTTTATGTAGCAGACTGGTGATATCATGCTGGGAGATTCACAGCATACATTTCTGAGGTGATGCTAGGATTTTTGGTTTCTTCTATTCCCAGGATCAAATACTTCTTTTATCCCATCTCATGTACCACTTTGTCCAGTTAGTCTGGACAGGAACAGACATGGTCTGATCTCAGACAGGCTATGTTATAGTGCAGGAAACTTATAAAGGTTACAAAGTGTATATGACACAACAAAACACATGCCCCATGCAACACACTAAAATGTTTCAGGTGTTTATATATTCACTCCATTCCTAAAACTTGTTCTGAGCTCAGAGTTTGGAGGCTGACTTCAGATTGAACAGGTATATAAACATTAAACAATTACAAAGCTTGGCAAGGCAAGGCAATTTCAAGTGCTTTACAGAAATAAAAGACAAATTAAAAATACATACATAAAATTTAGAAACAAATTCTGACATATTTAATGAATCACCGAATTTAATAAAGCATGACTAGAGAAAACATCAGGAGACACTTGCTTTTCAACTTGGCTCAAGAAAGAGTAATTTAGCCTTTCTGTGTAGACATAGGCAGATGATAACACGTTTCATAGTATACCTTGGTTTTAAAATGCCACCGTTGTTATGGCATTAAAAGAAATTAATACTGTGACATACTATTAATGGTGTGATTTTTTTTTAAGGTTATCCTGCTGTCAAGTCTCATTCAGCCCTCATAAGTTAAACATAACACAATTTTTTTCTGCTGTTTTTAATGGTTTTTATTGCATTGTCTCAATGTTTAAGTTTAGGTTTTGTGTCCTTTTTTCTCTTACTTTTCTCCTCTAGCTGGTTTCTTTCTTCCTCCATCTTGTTCCAACTGTAAATGCTAAAGCAGAGCCTAGGGCGCAGATGTATAGATCCTGCTGGTGCATTTTTAATTTGATCTGATCTTGGGCCTAGGGATTTGACAGCCGTTTCAATGCAAAGGACCACATGCCTATGCCTTTGGAGCTGACCTCGGAACAGCTTTGCATTCTCCGAGGGCCTCTTGGCCTGTACATAAACACCCACCACTTCCATACCCAGAAGGGCATTAGGGCCACCTATACCACACTGCGTACTATGAAGTTAATTAAGCACCTCTTCTTCTGCTTATGCCAAGCTTGACATTTGCCTCCCACTGCTTTTCCCTCTTCTTTGTTGTTCCTTTTTATTCTCACCTGCCCCTCATTTGAAAGCTTAAATTTGTATTAATTTCAAGTAAACTCTCTTTTATCATGTTTCCTTGTTTTTTGCTGCCACTGCTCGTATCAGACAGTTAAAGAGGACTGTTTGAAGTTACTGTAAGATAAACGTGTTCTGTCCATCATTCCTCTCTGCCAGCCTGCATCTATTAACCTTTGCACATTTCATTAAGTCTGCTATATCCCAGTTTCCATTCTTCTTTTTTGACATCATGTATCTTTTTCTGCACCACTGCTGTTTGTAAAAGAGGAAGACATACAACGCATTGAACAAGTCTTATCCAGACCCTTGCATGTCTTAAGGGAATCCTCAGCTACTCCATCAGTAAAAGGAAAAAAGGAAAAAAAAGTGTTTTCATGCCTACGGATTCTTTAACAGCTGATGCAAAAGTGTTAACTTTAAGCTCACGAGTGTAGCCTGTGAGGATCAACATACAGGGCAACATTTTAAAAACAAACAAAGGCTTTAAAATAGAGGGGTTGCATAAAGGGTCACTGTTTATCTGCAAATGTTACATTCAAGCTGACACCCACATACATAGTGTAAATAATGTTTGGGTTTCCCAGCAACATAACTATTTATTTAAATATGAGGATGGCTGCAGTCAGAGACACACATCTCTCAACATTATGCCTCAAAAGCCCTCAAAAACAAACAGGGACATTGAAAAGTGACATAATTAGTAGGGTAATCTATATGCAATTAACTGTGCCGCCTCTGCTGGAGAAACAGCAGACAGATGTTTCATTAGTGTTGATGAAGAAAACTACAAACAGACACTGAGGGTCAATAGTCGGGGGAGAAGTACTTTATGACGAAATAATGTGCATTGCAGATTTCTCATTTATGCAAAAAAGCTGTATTTACATTCATATCAATATTAGTACATTTTGTTTTTAGGCTCTAAAATGGTCAGAAGGCTATACACTTTTCAGACCAATAAAATGCAAGTGGATTCAGTAATTAAAACATAAATCTTTTAATCATTATTCCTTACTGGTTTCATTATAAGAAAGCAGTATTAATTCATCACCACATTCTTCTCTGACCTTTGAAACTCAAATTAACCTGGCTGGCTGTCGTAAGGGTGGCCAAAAGACGTCAGGGTTTCTTTTTCCAGACAAAAGATTAAAACAAAGTGCATTGTTCTCAAGAAAACAAGAAATTAATTTAATGAAAAGTTTTTTATCAAATATTTACATTCTGATGACAGTCAAATAAAAAAATCCAGAAAAATCCTTTTACACCGGAAATCTTTTTTTTCCTCTGCATTTAATCCATTCCAGTGTCCACCAACCTTCCAGTTAGTGGACAGTTTGCCATACCTCTGAGCAACTGATGCCCAGTGATAGACACACACTTACTGATAAAAGCAACAATATATTCTCGGACACTAACCATGAATATACAAGTTTGCATGTGGCTGCACTCCAAACCACTCGATAGACTTCACCCTTCACCTTTAAATGCAGTGAAGTGCTCCCACTGTGTAAACCCAGCTCCTGCCCACACACTTGATTCAGTGCAGCCTGCTGCAGAGAGCGAAGCAACTTTGTAAATATCCCCACCACGCAGGAGGTGTACTTCTTTGCAGTGAGTCACCAACATTATTAAAAGTAGATTTTAGGACCCAGATGAAACGACTTCTCTTTATGATTCCCCCAAATGCTGTAAAATGTTTACTGTTCTCTGTGCCTGCTAAGCCCCTAAAAAGTCTGGCCATAATCAGTGTGGAGGGTATGTAAAAGGCAAGAGGAGCAGAGGCTGATAGTATTCGTCACAAAGAGGTCAAGTTCAAAGATGGCAAAGACAAAGTGTGTAACATCACTAAAGATCACACAAAAAGACTTTTTACCAGAACAATGTCATTATTTTCCCTCCATTTATTTGTTCCTTTAATGAACTTGTTCTCATTTTGTCAGTTTTATTGCTCTTATGAGGCTCTGATATATTTAGGCTCATGTAATGTAGTGCACTGATGTCTCTCAACTGCATTTGACTCCTAGTTTGATTTGATGAGAGCATCAGCCAATGCAGCAAAACACTATTGTGCACTGACACTTGACAAAGAGTGCAGATTAGAAGATAATGGAATATTGGTCAAAGAAGGCAAAAGTAATTGTTTCTCAAAACAAGAAAAAAGTGATAAAATACACTTAAGATAATTTCATTGAGTATTTGGTTTAAAATATTATTAAAAACACACACATTTGTGACGGCTTTATTGAGAACTGTATTTTTTTTTTTTTACTCATTTAACAGGGATTCTTATTGAAATATAATATTTCTACTGTTTAGGGAAGTTGACCTCTATGGCCCTCTCAAGTAGATATACATATATTTTAAAATTTTAGCTCATTGTACTTGTAAGTTAGCATGTATGCTGTCATCCATGTACTTTTATTTAGTTAATTCTGAATCTTTAAAAGGCACAATTTTCTGAGTCAGACTTATCTAATATTGCTTAAGTGGCTCTATTTGAAAATATTTTTTAGAGTGTCCGGCTATAATCAGTGCCTCTTTGAATGGCTTTCATGCTCCTCTTGATAAATGCCCTGAGTAATCACTAGGTGAGAAGCTCAGGCAAAAGTGCAACTGCAAGTTTTGCACTCTAATGGCTATAATTTGTCCCTGCCATATTGGGTGGCAATTGAATATGTCCATTGGGTTGATGGGAAAAAGGCCATTTTGGTACATTTAAAGTGATATCCTTTATACTGCTGCCAGTCATAAATCAACAGGTGAAAGTAGAACGCAGTCCCTATTAAAATTCATCTTTAGACTGGGTCCCTCCAAAACCAATCTGTGTGCATTAGTGCTTGTAATCTGGTTAGACTGTTACTTTTCCCATTCAGTATGGCCAACAGCGCTCTATCGGTATGCACTTGACAGTGAAGGTCAATATTATTACTAAAGAAGACACTCTCAAATGCACAATGGAGTGCTAGTGCTTACTTTAATCCTAAAACACATGTAAAGAAAGAAGCTTTGGTTTATTAAACACTTTACACGTCAAATTTTAGCACAAAAACATTTGTTTTATTATGACTGTAAGAAGAACTGAGATTACAATAACACTATCTCTACCCCCAACTGCAGTCTACTGAGCTTTGTGGTCGAACCTTGGTGCTCTTTTGGAACATACTGAAAGTCTGATAAATGGAGGCACATCATCATGGCTTCCTTGACTCTGGTGGTAGTATTACAGTTTATGTCAATGACATACCACGTGGAGCTGTCTGTTGTAAATGCTGTCAATCAATATCCCTGGCAGTTTCTCTTACAGCGGCTGTTGAGTAACAGTCAGCTGACCCTATCGGCTTGACCTTCACCAGGTCTGACATCCACCCACGTACCAGACCAGACTGACGAGTGAAAACACACACCTAAATGTGAGCTGTGTGAATGCAGAACCACTGTGCCAAGAATGATGAGCTGTCTGCTTCTAGGAGTAATGAATTTATATCCTTCATCAGCATCACTGAAGGACAGTGACAAGCTGCAGTAGTGCTGCTCTGTCAAAAAGGACTTACTTACATCAGTAACTGTTGGTCAAGCTCTGCAGCACCAAGGAAACAATGTAGAACAAAAACTATTCTTTAATTTTTACCCTAACTGAAACATGTTTTTGGGTCTCTTTATGCTGTCATAACACCAGCAAACCAGTCAATCACTTTAAAGGAAATCCTATATTGATTCTGACCACAACCGTGACTGCTGTTATAGGGATTGCAGTTCAACACAATGATTAGTGTACTTTAGGTCTGAGTTGTATCTCACTTTAATAGTTTTGTGTTAAAGCGGGATAGGGGCCTTTAATCATGATCACACCTGCTCTGAAGGATGACATGAAGCCAATGACCTTACCTTTTTTACCTTCTTCAGTCATTTACTATTAAGTACCAATACCTGTGCTGGCGTTTCCATGGAGGGGCTAGGGTCCGCCCCTAAGGTTGAGTAGTGCAAACTAACTAAACAACTAAGATTAAATTAATAGTGGGACACATTTCTGTGAGTGACAGTTGTTGTATTTAGATGAATGATCATTGTTCATGAGAAAGTGCATGTATTTCTTGAGTTACTGCATTATTGTTAAAATGTTAAGTTTCTCTATAACTTTTCTGAACTTACTTTTCTGAACATTTTTTTTCTTTCCTGGCAGTGACAACACATCAACACAAATGCGGCATTGTCACAAGGGCCCTCTGCAGGAGCCAAGTTGATGTGATAAGTTATAGGCAGCCCCTAATTTTGAAAAAAAAAATAAAAATTCTGAGGTGAACTGCATTTAGTGGACACAAGTCCACCCGCTAGTGCATTTGGATGTGGTTTATTAAAGGTTCACGCCTCCCAAATCTCATACATGAGCATTTTTATCTTCCCCAAACTCCCAAATATCAAATATTTTCATCAATGAAGGAAAGCCGGGGATAGCACCAAGCTACATAAATAGGTTTGAGTAGCCTTCAGGACTCTTACACAGAAAACACTCGAACCGGCACAGCAATAATCTAATTGTGTTACTTACCAAAGACACAAAGGTGGATTATCATCATGCATGGTTACTGAAACACACTTCTTGTACGCACAGAGGCACACATTTAGACCACCTAGACACCTGTTTTGTCTGCCTGTGGTGAAAAAGAAGGGAAGATAATCACAAAAGAGATCAAGTAGAAATAATGAGGATTGTAGTAGCAGCTGCTGGAAAAAGATACTATCGTTGTTACACAAATCATAGACAATAAATGAAATCAGTTTAGCGTGTACTTAACCCTGCTAGATTATTTCTGTGCACAAGCTCTTCCACATGGTTTCAGTAAAATGGCAGGTTTTTGTTGGAGCATTTTGGCAGATTTCCAGTGTTCTCTGAACACCTTTGGGTCTTTTTTCTCAATTTTTTTTTATTTTGTGCCAATTTCTCTTCCTTTTGTGTCTCATTGAATCCAATCATCCTAGTCAACTTTTATCCAAGTAGCTCATCTATAACATCCGCATCCATGGCTCAAGAGCCTCCTATGCCAAATTATACGCAATGGGGAATCAATAAAGCTTTTATTTCTGAAACAAACAGAGCTTTCATTCCCGATTCCTTCCCACTTTCTTTTACTAAACTGCTTGATGTTTTCTTTCTTCTTGTGTCTATTACGGTATTCTGTAATAATGCAGATGTACATTTAGAATTGTCCTTTTTGTAGCATCTTGTTTGTGTACTGAGGTTTTTGACTAGGGCCATGTCTCAGTGCACTGCATAATGCACGTCCACACCTGCAAACATATTGATTACCACCTTATCTCTCCCCTGTCACAGCTTTGTTTCTGGTCTCAAACAACAACCTCAAAAAATCAATTGTTCCAAGTACAGTGCTGAATGGTGCCAATAGAGACAAGGTCTTGGTGAAAATGTACTTAAATGCGTGAAATAAAGCATCTTCTGAAATCAGCCTTTAACAATATTATGTGAATTCTGAGAAAACTGTTCTGCTTTTGGCTTTTTGTGCCAAACCAATCTTAAATTATTTGTAATGTTTCCTGAAATATTATTTTTGCTTGACTGACCAGGGAATGGCTCAGCATTCCCCCTGAGGAGCTGGAGCAGCAAAAGCTGGAAAGCTTCGGCAAATGCTTATAAGTCAAAAACATAATCTGACCTGTTTTGATTATAATGACTACAAGCTTTCATTTGTGTTACTTTCTAAAAATTAAAAATAAATGAATCACAAGCAATTCTGGGCTAAAAATGGTGCATGAAGATGGCTTCATTGTGATGATCAGCCATTGTAAAAAATACAATAGAGCAAATTAGACCAAGAACAACAGCAAAGACACAATCCCAAAGCCATTCAGAGCCACTCAGAGACTACATGCCCTGGAGGGGAAGCTCAGGGCCTGATGGTCAGAGGAGATGCGATTGTAATTACACTGGAGCTCTGTGTGAGAAGAGCGGCTCAGAGATGGGATCAACTCCTGGCCCTTATTGAGCCTGGCTGCTCCTCAACCAAGAAACTGTTGTTTAAAAAAATAGGTCTATGTGGTGTGTCTACGTAGAGCACTGTATGTGCTTGGAAGATTTAGCACAAAGATAACAAAAACAGCTATGATATCTGCAAAAGCACATTACATACTTATACAGCCCAAGATAAAAGAAATTGAAGAGGAGCACGTGTGCATGAAGGACTGCTGGAACCTCAAATAGATAGACTGTCCATTTACAAAAGAGATCGTAAAAGTAATTTTGCCATTTCCCTTGGCTCTCAGTGAGCTGAGCACACTCAAGCACAATGTCTCAAATTTGTGCAAACAGATTTCATTTCATAAAGCTTGCTTGCTCAAGCAAAACCAGCTTATGCTGGCCAACTATTGTGACTATAGGATTAGAGTATTGCAGCTTTATATATTTACCTGCTGAAATAACATGACAGGCCTGGAGAGGCCTATGGCTGACAAGTGCTTATCAAGTGGTGAGCTACTTAGAACTGGGTGTGTAGGGTGAAAGTGAGGAGGATGTGGAGTGTACACTGGTCCTATGGCAATGCTTTAAGGCTGGAGGTTGAGTCAGGGGGATATTCTGTCTTTAATGAGCTACTATTATTGCACACACATAACTCTATTCCATTTCAAAATTCTAAATTGTCAGATGGTGACAGAAGTTTGCAAATCTTGCAAATGTGAGTATGCTGCACTCAGCGTCTCAACCATAATGAAGACCAACTCTGCGAGACATCTAGACACAGGGCTGAGCTTGTTGAATCACATAATGTTGGCCTGAGCAGTAATGAATGACTGTAAAACAAGACGGAGCAGTGGCGTGATTGGCTGATTGCCAAGGAAATTGTATATTATTGCTGAACATTCTCACTCCTGGTCTCCTCGTCTCATTTGTGATCCCAACCAAACAATTATTTAAACATTTTTGGCACCCAACATGGGGCCCCAATAATCTGCTTCCATGTTCCCATTTTTTTTTCTCACCAAACGGACCTGACTTTACGCATAGTAAATCCCCAAAACTGCGTCGTTTAACAGACGGACCAGGTTCCACATGGAACCTATGTATTGTGATCATACGTATGATTGTTAATCTTACGTAGATATATCTCGTATGAATTCCTGCTCTATAGACAACTCAATATCACAAAATTAGAATTCTTAAAACAGGTGGTCTGGGAAGGGCAGCATTCCAACTCCATAAAAAACTGACTTTGTAACATTATTATAGTCTGTCAGAAGACTTAAATAAAAAGCTCCATGCCACATTAAAAAGAAGGAAAACCTATGTGAGACGCAGAAGAAGAAGAAAAAAAAGGCTGGTCATTTAAAAGAAAAAAAAACATAAATTTAAGTGGGAGCTAACAAAGTAAGTCCAAAACTGCAAATATTTACAAAAAATGCATATAAACTTGACCAGGAGTGAGAGCATTCAGCAATAATATACAATTTCCTTGACACTGATGTAGTCGGCACTGTACTGTAAAACTGGAGTGAGGTTGTTTGTGGCTGTTTAGGGCTCGTTTAATCAAATTTGTTGTTAAAAACAAAAATGTTTTATATTTTAGATTATATTTTCAAAATACAATAGTGGTCAAAATGATTTACAGTACAGAGAGTACCACTGCATCCTTGCTCTTTATCTATGGTAAATAATCTACTAGCTGATAGCATTACTATATTTTGACATTTGAGTTTTCAGGTTTTTAGCAGACTTTATCATATCCACATGTTTCAACTAGAGAGCTTTACCAAACGTATTCCCCAGCCTATCTCTGTGTGGATCAAGTTTTTTGATGGGTTGGCCCTGAGAGGTGCTGTGCAATCAAATGCATCACTGAGTAAGGCTGCATAAAATGTCCTGGGAGGGAGTTGGGAAGCAGGGACAGGCAGGAAGAGTGAAAGGGTGTGTGTGAATCGATCACACTACAGTGCTTTGAGAGGCCAGAGTGACCAGCCATGAAATGGCTAATGTCCCCAGAGATGTTGCCACCATTATCCTCAGCTCTGCTGCTCAGGTGGGACTCCCATAGATACTCATGTACATACAAGTTATTGTGAATATCAATATGTCATCATGAAGTAGGAGATGCATAATAACAAGCACATGCACATTTCCAAATGAGGGATAGATTTCCCTAACTGCATGTCACTCATTTTCCTTTAAAGAGAAAGCAATCTAAAGTAATCAGGAGCAACCTTACACATGGGACCCCAGATGAAAGTGTAATTATATTTCAATGCATAGTTTTTACTTGGACGTCACAGCATTTACGTTACATTTTAGGCTATGGTAAGTACACAATGTACAAGTCTACAGTATAAAGTATGTTTTTCTTTCACATTAAATTACATGAAAATGTTCCCCAATGGTCATTTTTATACATAATAGTTCAGGGGCTCAATTAATGATATTGTGTACAGTCTACATTATCATAATCTCCCACAAATGCTTTGCACTGAATTTACTAAAACAATCTTTATTTTACCATTGCTCTCCTATTATTGTTTCACTCCCTCAATGATTGGTCCTGTGGAGTCTGAACAGATACATCTCGATACTGCCAGGGCCTGTGCTTATCTTTTAATGCATACTCCAAATGTCTTGTGACAAAGAGGCCTCTAACAGTAGATAAAATTGAAGAAACATTTCTACACAATGCTCTTTTAGGGGGTCTGGGCCCCATGGGCAGATAATCTTCCTCTCTGTATGCACACTATGCCATGAATAAGCCATCTCACAACAGGACTCAATCCTCACATTGAGATGATTGAGATTTCACTGGGCCGCTGGAGCGCAAAAGTGGCCACGTAGTTTCATTTCTGATGTATAATATAGCAGCAAACTTTAATGGAATGAGGGCTGTGCAGAGGTAACAGTGGTGGTATTTTTAAAGCCCCCCTCCCCATACACCCAATCACATACGCACCATCAATAATCTTTCTTCGCTAGAGGTGTATTAGGAGATATTCAGCCTGGTGGGAACATTTGCGTCCTTTCAGTCCATTCCTCTGTTAAATGCAGTGATTTTTGCATCTCCCTCTTCTAAGGTCATTGTATTGAACATTTCATTTTCAATCACTTGGGATGATTTATTGTTAAAGGCTCTCAGGGGCAAAGTGAGACTTTACGACGAAATACTTTACTTTATTCTCCAGTGTTTGCTTAATATATTTATTCTGGGAGCTGTCAGAGTCTTTAGAACCAGCTCATACTTATTCACTTCATCGTATTGTGGAAATTACAAGCCTGCCCGATGCCCGAGTGATTTGCCAGCACTCTTTTCATTAAAATAAGCCCAGAGAAAAGAATGAGTACAACAAAGAAAAGAGGAGATAGGACATAGAGGGGGGGACACACTGAAATGTTCTTTCCTTCTGCTGGAGTGCTCATAAATATTGTAATTGTGTTGTTATAGAAACGAAGCAGTTGTGCCACTGCGCTGTGATTGACTTTGAATGAATGGTGTCTCACCTTTTGAATGAATTGAACATGAACATGAAAAAGGCGAAAAATTGCCTTTGGGAATATGACACAGAAGTCATCTAATTTCTTCTGGCGACATGAAAAAAAAAAAAAAATAACATCTTAATTCCTGCTTTTGTGTTTCACTACCAGTGCTATTATTGGCAGATCTCTGACCAACAGTCTGAACCATTGTAAAGAAGCACGTATGAAATCTGCTGTGACTTTTGTTGTTCAGTAAATAAATATGAACAAAACATTTGGATGTAAATATTTAAATAAGAGAGAAGTGGCAGTGTCTCTGGTAAAATAGCTCTTCATGGTGGGTCCAGCTAACACAGATTGAATTGGTTTGGAAATATCTCATGCACAGTTAATTACATATCTTTCAGATTAATGTGTAATATGCTTTTTAATTCTCTTTGATATACACATTCTCCAGTATTTGGATCCTCACTTTTCCTAAATTACTCTCTGATATAAAGACAGAATCTGACACAGCTTACAATGTGAACCTTTCATTAATCTCTAAAAGCATAACTGCAGTCAAATAAATGAAACTGTAATACATATCCAAAAAGTAATTACGTTTATTTGCATCAAAAGCTTATTAATGCAACATGTCTCAGGATCTCTGATTAAGCATCTGATGCACAAGTTAAAATGCATGACCACACTGCAATGCAGGTACATGAAAGTTGTTAAGGAACATTTGAGCTGCCCTTTGGAGCTTAGAGGAGTCACACAAGAAAAAAACAAAAACAAGATAAGATATTTGGAATTTCTTTGGTATTAGAAGTTTATTACCATCAAAACGGAACCTGGAGACAGTGGACACTCAACACAGTGTAGCATCGAACAGCAAGTCTAGTATGCTTCCAGAATACATAAGCCTTATAAAGCCTTGTATTGCTTTACACCATGTCATTACTGTCCAGACTAAACAGGCAAAGACACTACAGCTGCAGCCTTGGAGCTGATTGAAGACTATCTCTCACAGGGTGGGCTGACCTAAATGAATTAGAGGATGAGGGGGCGCAGTGGCTCAGTGGTAGAGTGCTCGTCCTATAACTGGATGGTTAGAAGTTTGATTGGGTATTTGGAAGTATTTTGAGTGTCTAGTAAAATCAATTTACCATGAACACACAGATGCACACACTGGCTGCTCCTCAACCAAGAACTCTTGTTTTTCTACATATTTTGAAATGTGTCTTTTTCAGTGCATAAGGACCTGTGTAATGCACTGTATTCTCTATCTGTGCTAGCATAATAAATGGCACAAATGGACTTTTGGCCATGAAGTTTGGCCATGAAGGGTAGTTTATGTCTGCTGTATATACACATTGGTTCAGTGAATCACATAAAGCAGTCATTTTAGAAGTCAAACACAAATGTTTGGTCTGAACATAAATCCCACTGATGGCAAAATTGAGCAGTAAGGCTTTCAATCTAAATCTAGCTAGTATTCTTTCAACCTTAATCTCACAAAGACCCACAACTTATAACCTTTAATTTTCTGGTTTACATTATGACAAGCTTCATTTTTTTCAAAACATACATATTCATAGCCACACACAAAAATGAAAAAAAAAGAAAATATGGGAGAGCACATGAGAGAATGAAAGCATAGACATAAACATATACATATAAATTGCATCGCTTTATGCTGCACTTTCTATCCTGCAGGGAAATGACCCTATACATTTGCACATCTCCATTTCCACTTACTATTTGTGTGAATGTGTCCTTGTGTATTGCAGTAAATGGCCACTAGTGTGGACCAGTAACTATAAACATGTTCATTCATATATTCTCACTTTAAACACTTTCCTTCCAGCTGGTTCTTGCGTCTCGGATGGTAGGTGTTTTTCCTGCTGTAATGACTCCAGTGATGTTTGAAGTACAGGAATACTAACAGCAAAGCTCATCATAAACGGCAATAAAAGAGGAGCACTGTAAATGTCCCCGTGTTTTTTCCCCTTTGCCTGTGGCCACCCATTAGCATATTAGTAGATGTTCGGGTATACTATTCTGTGTATTTAGTATGTTCCTGCTGTATTTTATGGATTATTATGTGTGTGCTTTGATAGTCCCGCAGCACTAGCTTGTATCCCATGTGTTTGCTGTGAAGACTTGGTGACGTACTCCTCCTAAGGGGATCTCTTCATTTTCAAATAAATATCTCTACAAAATCCAATGCCTGATGACTTGAGTCAGAACAAAGACGGCCTTCAGACGTGGAGGTAATTTTAATGAGCAATGAGACTAAAAGAGTACGCTGTTTGAGGGTGCAGAGAGACAGTCACACAGGAAAAGACAGAAAGAATTAATATGAAGAGCTGCTCTGTTCCCTTGGTGATCTGACTCATCTTTATCGACTGAGTATGTTGCTACGTGAGCTAGAATTGGTTTTCTTCACAACGTTGGGGGTCTCTGTGTGAGGTCTTGGTTTTGTGGACAATCTTAACATACACCTTTATTTATTTTTTACAAACATTGGCTCCTTTACAGGCTTAGAAACACTCACAGGCTGCATGGCAGGCCTACAGTACAGGCAGTACTAATCTTGTTTTAAATGTACATTTTTATGTTGCATCTGTATTCTTGGTAATATGAATAATACAGTACAGTACAGTACAGGGCCGATTTATAGGCATGCGTGTCCACTTTGCTGGGTCCAGGAGAGTGGACTTTGATGACATTGATGTTATCAAAGTACCACTAAAGTCATGTGTCTTCTCGAGATAAAAAATGTATTTTAAAACAGCCAAGTTTTGAAACTTGAATGCAGCGCAAACAAATCCTTATGTTTATTAGTAAGAGGCACAGCTGCTGCAGTAAACATTACTGTTTCCTGTTTATTAACAGCTTTCTAAACATTAAATTTATAGAGTTGCACCAATTTACTATAATTTAAGGACTCGATATTAGGGTCCAAAGGTTCCGCTTGTGTTTAATTGTAGACAATAACTACAGTGTTTAAATTCATGAAGTCAGAGCTGTATGTTAAAGGTTCTAAAACCGTAAACAGCTGTGGCTTATGATAGCTGCTAGCTTAGGGTGACCACTGACTATACGTTTCAATTTACCCAGGACAGTCCTGATTTTAAGCTCCCTGTCCCGTGTCCCAATGGTGAGCCACAAAAACACTAAAATGTCCAGTTTTTTGTCCTCTCGCTGTCCCGAATGTCCCTATTTTTTTAGGTTTATTATTCAGATTTTTATATTTTGATTTCCTCACAGTTTACCCTTTAAATGTGTTTCCGTTTTTGTTTGCCATTTGCCTAAAATAAATTATGTCACTGATTGTGCGCATAATTGTTGTTTAATTGTTTTGCTGCTGTTTTATTTTTTTTTTTATTTTTTTTTTATTATTATATTATTGATAAGCACTTTGTGAATCATGTTTTTAAAAGTGCTATTTAAATAAAACTATTATTATTATTATTATTATTATTATTATTATTATTATTATTATTATTTTCTGTGCCGAACGTCAAAGTTAAACCACTGATGGAGAACATTTACATATAAAGACTTCATTTTAGGTGTGTAGCCTTTTTCTAGCACCTCCTCAACAGACTGCCTTACCTTTTACCAGTTGATCTGTTTTTAAGACCTCCATTGCTATTTTAGGGTTCACCAATATGCTATGTGAAAATTGGATTGAGGGAAAAAGAATTGCACGCAATGAGCCCTACAGCTGAAGCAATCCACAGGCGTCGAATGAATGTATTTATTGGAAAGTGACAGATCAAATCCAATTGCCTCTTCTGTGACTTTGGACAGCCCTTTGTGTCAGAGAGGTAGGAGTTTAATGAGGTTTTGACTGCGGGATGATTCTTTGCAGATGAATGAGTTCCAAAATGTAGAGGCACTGCGGTATTGGACTCAAAAGTGTGCATCCAGTGATTTTATGCACATACAGCACCAGCACACTCATGCAGAAAGAAATCTGACTGTTTTATTTGTTTGTACAATACTGCTCACTCTAGTCTTGTTACACAGCGCAGCTTTTGTACAAAAAAAAATAATGTTTGGCTTTGATTTTAAGTAAAACATGGTGGCTCTCATACTTTAATCTTTGTCTCTAAAAGCTTAGATTTTTTTTGCATCCCACAAAAAATAAATATGTCTAATACGAAATCATATATCTTATGTGATTTGTTGTCGCAGGCCTTTTTCTATTTAGACAATTTCACATTCACTATATCTTCAGTCTTATTTGTTTCAAAGGTTGTTTTTATTTAATTTGTAAAGCCCAATGTCTGTCTTCATATTGGTCTTCACTGAACTGCAAAATGAGGTTTGTTTTAACAAATTATCAAAACATTTCATATCCAAATCAGTGTTTAGTGAAGCAGGCCCTTTCATACTTAGCCCACACATTATCTAATTGCCTTTTGATTTCACATGGAGAGGCATATCTAAGTGAAATCAAATAATCTTTTAGAGCCTTCACACCACCATCCACCTCCACTCCAAACATTAGCCAGTGGATTCCCAGGCAGGAGGTTGAGTAGACTACTAATGCACTGCCAATTCAGATCTTAAGTGTTCTTTCACACTTTAATCAAATTGATAGACTGGTCCTACTGCAAGGGCAATCTCCCTGTCCTCTGCTTTCAAAATTCTGAGCTTTGGGTTTCTTTATCTCTTATCTGTCTCTGTTTCACTTCAATTCAATTTCAGTCAGATTCAATTCAATTAGCCTCAAATTGCTCTATTGAACAAAAGCCTTTGAGTGGCAAAGCAAGTGTCTGATGAACTGTAAACATTATAACAGGCATGTGTAGATGACTGCATACTGTAGCCATATACTTCACCTCATCCGTCAGGAGATGACAAATTCATTTTGGTTAATATAAACATCCCCATATTTCCTTTATCCTCTCTTAAAATCTTCTGTTCCTATTCTCATCTGTGTTTCTCTGATGTCTGCTGAGGTTCTGATCGGCTGTCTTTGTGAAAAACCCACCTTTCACTGTTTGAGATCAAAGAGTGAGTTTACATAATGGCAAAGGAGGAAACGAGATGAGAGTGGCAGAGTAAAGCGCAAAAGTGGATTGAAACTGTGGATTCAGTTGAAAACTCTAAAATGAAATACTGACTTTTTTTTTCTTATTTAAGATTCTTAAAAAAAGAAAAAACTTTATTATCCCCACGGGTGAAGTTCCTAGTCAGCAGCCACAGTCTGAAGGAAACAGGAGTACACGAAGAAAACCCACCTAAGCACCGGGTGAGGACATGCAATCTCCATGTCTGTGAGTCGAACCCTGCACCGTCTTGCTGAGAGTGGAGCATGCAAACTGAACCGCCTTCCCATTCATGACCAACTAAATCTAAAAGGTAGTCATTGTTTTATAGTCTTTTATTGCTTTGAGTATAGAACCATAGAAAAGTACTCATAAATTTCACAAATGAGTGTCTGTCATCTGTCCGACTATCAATAAGAGCAAAAAAAAACAAAACAAAACAAAACAAACAAAAAAAAATATATATATATATATATATATATATATATTGTAATTCCTATTGTAAAATACTGTGTGTCGTAAATAATATTTATTATTAGTCTTTTAGGTAAATTTTTACATTATATCTTTTTGCCAGCCCCAACCTTTGTGTGTAGAGTTTGTATGCATCTAATCACACGAAGGTCTCTGAGTTACAAATCACAGTTAAAGTAATAGATGGAAAATTGAGTGAAACACTTGTATGCTCCTCTTGGGGAAACAGCATTGAAATCTTTTATTATTTTGCAGCATGGTCTAATGAAGAGTGTGAGACTTCTTAAATCTTTTTTGGCAACCTTAATCATGCCATAATGAAGCTGTTCTAAGCAGTCAGGTATTAGCTATAAACACATTGGACAGAAAAGGACAAGACTATCACCACCATCAACAATTTTTTTCCCAAGTGATATCCATCATGACAAGCTTTACAAGGGTAAGGTTATTGTGTACATATTTATATTGAACATATTTGAAGTCATTCACACATCAGTAAAACCTAATAAGGTGTCAGTCAGAAATATGGCAGTGATGAAACAATGTCAATTGCAGCTGCAATATTGATGAATACACTCAAAATGACTTGTAATGCATGGATTGAGAAAGCCTCCTCAAACATGAACAAAAATTAACATGAAAAATAATTGTATAATGTATAATATATTATTTGATTTTTATACACAGTTACTCACTAAAGAAGACTGCAAGGGTGGGATTTTTTTTGGTCCCTCTGAGCAGTGAATAGTTACGAACATAGTGAGCTGAAAAAACTGAAAAAATGTCCTTGTCAGTATGGAGAAGGGAAAATTAAAATCTAAATACATTTTATAGGTAGAGAAAATAGATCCACCTCTGACAAACCCATCTCAACAATGGCCCTGCATCTGTCCCATCTGTATAATGACATCAACAGTGAAACCAGACCTGCATATTTACATGAAGCTTATGTCACATTATGCCTAATTGGTCTTTATTCTCTTTGTAAACAGCTAGTCTGGCTGTACCTGGTGGTTGCTTGTAAACAGATGACAAAGTGTGTTCACCTCAGCAGAGTAGTTTATTTCCCATTCATTGGCACTGAAGCAAGAGTGATGTGCACAGTAATACGTGTTATGGGACACGGCTGTTTCCCCCAGTCCAACAGTGAAGTGACTCCACTGCTGAATGTCAGCCACCCTCTGGGACTCACAAGTGTTGACAAGAGAGCAGCACTGGAGAAAACGTAATGCTGCTCCTGCCAATGAATAGGTTCTGACAGAAGAAAAACAGCATAGATCCAAATGCACAACCCAAATGAACCATGGGAACTTTTTAAAAGCATTTTCACTTGATGCTGTGACAACTAGACAAGTTTGTATGAAAAGAATGCGAATGCTCTCCTGAACTCTCCTTCCACATTTGAAAACATTCTTGAAGTCTCTCTCTTTCCTATTATTATCATCCCAGGCTTCTTCAGTCACTGATCTCAATTTGTCTTTCTGTTCTTCTTACATGATCATTCTTTTGCTTTTTATTGTCTATTCCCTAAACCACAGTAGCTTAATGAGCTTATCTCTCACCCTCATCATTTGTCAGCGTCTCTATCTTAGTGCTCACTACACCCCTCCATCACATCTACAGGCTTTTAGTTTGAAGCTTTAATAAATAGGTCTGACCATACTGTACATTAACCAAACACCCAGTATAATTAGTTGCATCTGGGGCCTCGCCTCATTTTTTAGAACTATTTGCTGCACTTTGTAAATACCTGTGTGGCGTGTGCAAGTGCATCTGAATTAGTGTGTCCTCACATGCCAGCTTCATTGCTCTTGGTAGATGCTGTAGCAATTTATGACTCCAGTGGGACAGGGTATTGAAGGGGAAATGCAGCAGTGGGGAAAAGGGGAAGGTAGTGAAGACAATCCCAAGCTCGGCGATCAGTGAGGCAGAGTTATGGTCTGCACGTGCAGGATGGTGGAGACACTTAGTGTTGGAGGCCTGGGGGTGCTCATTGCAGAAGCGGGTGTCTCTGAATGTCGTCATCCTCTGCAGTGCCACCGTAGTTCTGTGTATATTCCTTTTCAAGTGGGCAGTAGCCCCTTTTAATGAAATGGCTTTATCAGCCTTAAACAAAATGAAATATTAGTGTGTGTATGTGTGAGTGAATGTATGTTTTGGAGGCACATCTTAAATGAAGTCCTTTGGCTGTATCTCATTTCACACTTCAATTTGACTGCTGATGAAACAAGAAACTTCGACTGGGTTACAGTGTAATCTCTCAAGGCCAAGGAGCTTAGCTAAATAGCCTAAATGGAAAACAGTGCTGTCCAATTACTTAGACATATTGCTTTAGTCTGATTGCTGATGCACGTACTTGGTGGCTCCCCTTGAAGTCAGGACCTTAAACCTCAGTGGTGTCAGCTCCATGAGGAGTATACAGTATAAGTAAAATAAGTTGTAAAATAAGTCTGTTTAGAGCACTTTTGCCATCTTTTGGGTTTAATAAACTAACTTTTTGGTTTATCCAGTCCTTCACCTTTAGATTAAAAATTATATTATTTACTTGACACTGAATTTAATGAGAGGCCCATTTGTGTTTAACACTTACAGAGGATCTGATTGATGGGGTTGAGTGCCATCGATAGAAATCAGAGCTCCTGCAGCAGCTTCTTGTGGTGTGAAAGGGTGGTGTCAGATTTGATGACAGAGTTTAATGACTTCTCCAACACCGGGAGGCATTAGGGTTAGCTTTTTGTCGAGTCCTCCAGGTAGTGTGCAATTGTGTCAAATGATCAAAAATTCTTATCCCTTACCCTCTATATCAATTTTAGATGTCAATTGTTTCTCAACAATGGAGCAAGACAAAGGTCATGGAAGAAACTCCTCTATTGAGGTGATGTTCATGTGTTTTGTGTGCAGATGTGAAAGCATAGACACGAAGCAAACTGGCTAAAACAAGGAAAGACAATGACATGAAAGACAAATAAAGATAGAGACAAACAGTTTTTTGAGCCAAAAGGCTAAAAGAGTCTGACAGGACAATAAGAGACTCCTCTGAGCTCACACGGTTTGTCTGTCTCAGCATTCCTTTGGGAGAAGCTGCTGAGTGTCAGGACCCAGTCAGAGAAAAAGTCACTTTCAACATATTAGTGGGAAGTAAGTAAGGACCGCTTTGTCTCCACATTGTGTGAGATATTGTGTTGATGTGTGCTTTTTTATTGGCAATGCAATGTGACGTCAGGCCATCACAAATTCACAGTCAAGGAGGCAGAGACGAGAACAAAAATATAAAATGAGACATGCAGAAAAAGTCAGAGGAAGAAATTCTATTTTATGTAATGGACCACAGCTGGCTTGTACCTTAACATTTCCTTAATCTTCTGTCCTTTGCCTCTTTCTATCTCCCCTCAAGAGTCACTGCCTGTGTCGTTAAACACAGCAGGTCAGCCAGGTTTCTTCTCACAGAGGAAATGGGGTTAGTTACCTCTCACCTACACCTGCAGGCAATCCACCACCCAAATATAACCTTTTATATAATTACAAATGAGATACACCACCATCATTTCTTTTCCACACATGCTATAGGTCTGTAGGTGCACCCATCAATCCATGTAATATTTTGAAAAACATTTATTTTTCTGGCTTTTCTAGGAAGACTCTGGAAGGTGCTGCACTGGCTTTTCAATTATTGTCAAGATGGTGTAGTTTAATTGGAAATTTTGCACAATAGGGCCATTGACTTGACTGAGATTAATAGTTGATCCAGGGAAGGCGATAGAGTGACTTTACCGTAACAATGGCTGCTATCAATCAGCAATGCAGCCAAGTCGCATGTTTGTATAAAATAATCGATTACAGGCGACAAAAGGATAGCGACTGCCACTCCCATCCCTGTGCATTTCTCTAGAGAACTTAATGCTTACCCTGGTGCACAAACATGTCGCAGACAAGGACAGTTGCACAACACGATGTGCTCAGGCGCCCCGACTCATGCAGCAGATTACAACACAACATCTGTGGTAACATCCAGAGGTGTACTAGATTAGCTAGTCAAAGCACATATGACCTCTTATGATCAATCTTTAGCATTAGGAAGTAATAGAAGAAGAAGAAGAAGTTTTATTTATATAGCGCCTTTCCGTAGCTCAAGGTCGCTTTACATTTCACAAATACAGTACATACAAACACTTACATATACATATATATATATACACATCACATAATACATATAGTTGCGATTATCCGAAATGCTTGTTGAATAGATATGTTTTTAACTGGGACTTAAATGCACCCACAGATGAGATGTTTCGCAGTGTAAGAGGCAGCGCATTCCATAATTGAGGAGCGTTTATACTAAAGGACCTTCCACCAACAGTAGACAGACGACAATGTGTGATGGACAACAGGCCAAGTTCGGCTGATCTAAGGGACCGGACGGGGCGGTAAGGGGAGAGTAGGTCAGACAGATATTTGGGAGCAAAACCGTTTAATGCTATAACTGTGCCTTTTGCATAATATATATATTTTCTTTTTCATGTTTTCAAGTTAATGCACCAGCCCAGATACAGAACATAACCTAATGTAGGAGAAATTAAATACTGTTGCATTATTTTGGACCAGAAGGGATGGGACAAACTATAGGGGATTGATAGATTAGGTTTATAATGGGATTTGTAGATGGGATTTGTTAGGTTGTAGAGTTGATAGCATACAATTACAAGAGATTTTTTAAGTAGGTTGCTGATGGGTAGTGGTTTTTGGAATTGATTTTATATAAATAACCTTGCCAGGGCTTCAAGTGAGTGCCAGTTTGTTTACACTGGAGATGAGGCTTACAGGCAGGGAGCCGTGTGTGCTTTTGGGTTCGGGGGTTGTCTTTTGGAGAGGGTTTGTGTCTGTGAGGTGCCTGGGCTCTGGAGAGCTCTTAATGAGTGCTGATCGTGTTAGGCATGGCGTCAGAAGGAAAAAATAAAACCCCTTCTGTTTATATTCACATCGACAGCCGATGCTTGCATAACTAGTACACAAGCGAAGACGTGTGAATATGCATTTGAACATGTTCCACTGACATGATTGAGCTCTAAAATGTCTACAGTCATGCATTCTCCATATAATCTATTTTTTGCTTGTGTATCCATGTGTGTCTCTTAAAAGGGAAACACTGGAGCGTTTACAGTATATCCTGACAAATCCTTACGAATCCCTTTTTTTCCCTTGGTTCTTTTTTCCTCATATCTCTAACCAACCTCTTCAAACAGCTTGTATCTTCTCTATTGTTGATCTCTATCTCTATTCACTTTGCTTCATGTTCCACCTCATTCATCTTTCTTTACTTGTTTTTTTTTTCTCTCCTCTATCTCCTTTACCCTCTCATTATTGCGTTGTCTCTGTAATCTGTCTGCATTTATCATTGTTGCAGCAATTTCATAAATATCAGAAAGGAGGAAGGCTCAAAAATGCTCAAAAATCTGGGAAATTACTTCCTGTTGTTGAAAACATCCAGAGTGCAACTGTTTCCCTGAAGCCAATGCTCAAAGTTATTAATTGTTGCTAAAACAAGTGAAGTCCTTGAACCATTGTGTCTTTCACAGTCTTTCTTTCTCTGTTACCATGGCGCTCCAGGCGACCAGTGCAACGTGTGTTAAAGCTACTCATTGCTGCGTTTCTTTACTGAATCAATGCAGTTGCTTTTGCACATTCTAGTTTTCTCTTACTTCTGCTTTTCTGCTCTTGAAAAATGTTCTCTGCTAAACCAAACCAAGCAAATGTGTGCTTATTTGTTTCCTTTGGCATCTGGATTTTCTATATGTATGTGTAAACAATGTGTATCAAATATAGACTTAAATGTCAAGTAATTCTGTAAATGTTTGCATTAATCTGGGTTTGCAGTGTTAGTATAGTCTGTGCTCTGACACTCAAAATATAGCTCTTGCTACTACTTTTGTTACGTATTGTACAATATTCAAACAGAAGCACAGCGTGGAGCAGGGAGTAACTTTCCACAGTGCCTCTCCTCGTTGTGGAAGGTAGGCGCAGACAGAACTAGGGAAATCTGGAAAAGGATTTTGAAAACTAGGAACAGTACTCTAGCAACACATTCATGCAGCAAACGCCTGGGAAGCTCACAGCTTTTTAATAATCCACAACCTACAAAAATAACAAAAGACTTAAGCTCTCCACCTACATCATCATATTCATTTCTAATTCTGATTCCTGTAAAATCCGTGAGAAAGACCTGCATGGACTGACAACTTGGCAAAGGTAGTGCCCACATGAGCAGACATCAGCCACCCATCAGGACACAATGGCACACAGATTTAGTCTGAAAGACAGAAGTTTAATAACAGCCTTAGCCTGTGACCTTTGTGATCTATGAATATCCAGTAAACTCATGACTCCCCCCCACATAGCCTCCACAACAGCAGGCATGTAGATGCAGGCGGCGGGTGGTGTAACTCTTCCAGCTCGACAGTCTTGTAGAGTAAGTCTGGGAATCTCAAGCCAAGCCTACTCCTGTAGTAGTTTATGACAGAGCTTGGCCTCTTGATCATAGGCTGAGTGCAGCTAAGCAGCCTGCCAAGAGCCCACATAAAATGCTCTGAGTTTGGATCTGCACACAAAGCCTCACTTGGCAATGCTCAGTTGAAAGCAGAAAGCATATTCCCCCTATGAGCGCTCTTGGCTGCCATGAGAGGGGTCTGCTAGCTCACGATCACGTGTCTTTTTCCAGATTGAAGAGAACTTGGAGAGTAAGCACTTGCATACACATATTCATTATTATTATTGTTAATTAAAAATCCAAAAGACCTGCAGACAATATATTTTACTGTATTACTTTAATCATCATTCTTTCGTCACCTATCCACCTTTCAGATTGAATTATGTCTTGAATTGAGAACAAGAGCACGCATGGCATTTTAAGTTGTAATTTCAGAAGAATTACAGCCAAAATTTAAAAATCAATAAATCATTAATACATTTATTTTGTGTAATTACTATAATTACTTTGAACAAAAGAGAGCATCAGTGAGAGGGTAGCAGCTAGCCACTAATTTATAACATAAATCCGATAACTTGATACATGAGATAACATAATGACATTATTTTGAGAAGTACATATTCCATTGCAACTAGTTTGTGAGCTGTTGTAAAACAAAGAGCGACAGAGTATTATACTGATTTGGCAATTCTCGAAGTTTAATGCAGTTTGAAAACCCAATGTATTTGTTTATTTTTATTTTCTTTTATTTTTGATCCTATCGACTCTTATGTTGATCCAAAAGAGAAGTCAGGCTATATGCCCAGATACTGTATGAGTCCCATTCTTTCGCTTGGCTGCTCCATCACGATTCACTATGACCATAGACCTCTCTCTTCTAATTTACTTTCCATTTATGAGCCAATTCCATGTCACGTCATCAGAAAAGTTTGTGGTCTCATTCTCTTTATCTATTGTAGGCTTCCACTGGAATCTGGCACAAATTAAATATATGCCTTCTTGCCTGTCTGCCCACTCTGAGTCTGCAGCTACCCATATCTTCCTATTCTAGCTTTCTCTTGAACACGCAAAGCTTGGAATATACTGACATGCTCTCAGCCTGTACTCAAAGAACACCAAGATGCACATTTGCCCCTTGAGATAAACCTTCTTTAGTACTCATTCAGTAAAAGTAAATACAGACTGAACACACAGACTTCAGTAGGACTTACACTGGAGAATCTGTGCTTTAATTCTGTATGTCTGGTATGTCTTGATGGTAAAAGATTTGTTGTGAGACTGAATGTTGGAGGTTAAACAATCTAAACTTCACTGAATTGAACCTTTCCGCATGCGCCTCTCTTGCGGATGTGGCAGGGGTTATCTAAACAACAAAGATATCTGTCACCTTTGTTTCCAGTTTCAGACATCGCTTTTATCCAATTCTACCCACGTGCGGCCATCGTTCTGCCTTGACTTTACCTCCTCTCTACTTCTCTGCTCTGATTCATTCTATCTTGTGAGGTGAGAGAAGCAGAGCCGTGCCTGTGGTGCCCTGTACATTGATTTAATTACAATAAGGCGGTAGGGGAGCTTTCTGGTGACTAATCTTAGTCACATTGATTAATGATGTTTATGAGTGTCTGAAATTAGTCAAAGATATACAGGAGTGTTTTCCTCTCTCTTGGTTTGTGCATGTGTGTGGACACATATGTGTTATTAAAACCTCTGCCTTTCGGAAATTGGTGCCTCTAGTTGAGTGAGCATCAGCAAGTCCCCTCCCTAATAACTATACAATCTTTGTGCTTCAGTGAGCTCTGAAAAACAATCCATGAATCATCATTAGTTTCCATGATAATTATGCATATTCCCAAACAAAAGCAACTGTGGCTTTCTCACTGCTTTATGAGGTACTTTTTTTAGCAAAGTCTTTTCATTTTCTGCCGTTGTCTATCGGGCAATGCCAAGGACTAGTTATGCTATTCTTCACTGTGCGTCTAAAGTATGCTAGATAAGACTGGGGCGCAGTGGCTCAGTGGTAGAGTGGTCGTCCTTCAACTGGAAGGTAGGCTGCTCGATTCCCATTAAGTAAGTAAGTAAGTGAGTGAGTGAATGAGTGAGTGACAGAAACGTCCACTCGCAGTGACAGGGGCAGGGCGTTCCAGAGTCTTGGGACGACTACTTGGAAAGACCGGTCTCCCCGGGTTTTAAAACGTGTTTTGGGGACCGTTAAAAGGTTTTGACCAGAAGACCGAAGAGTGCGTGAGGAGGAGTAAGGGGTCAGCAGGTCAGTGATGTACTGGGGGCCTGTCCATGTAGAGCTCTAAAAGTCAAGACTAAAATTTTAAAATCAATTCTGAATTTGACTGAAAGCCAATGAAGTGAAGATAAAACCGGTGAATTGTGAGCCCTTCTGTTGGTTCCAGTTAAAAGCCTGGCTGCAGCATTTTGCATCATTTGTAGCCGACTCAGAGACAATTTGTTTAAACAAATAAAAAAAGAATTACAATAATCAAGACGAGAAGAAATAAAAGCATGAATAATCATCTCCAAGTCAGCTTTAGACAATAACACTCTCAATTTAGAAATGTTTCTCAAATGATAAAAACAGTTTTTGACCAACTGTCTAGAATGACTGTCCAGAGACATAGATTGGTCAAACAGAACACCAAGGTTTCTGAGGCTCAACTGGACGGAAGAACCCAGGATGAATGCATGTGCTGCTCAGCAGTCTGCATACATCTTTGTTGTTTCTCTGCACTTTTAGTAGCTCTGGAATTATCCTCTTAGGGCGCTTAATGGAGTAAGAAAGTCAAAGAGAGGACAACGCATCCTGTCTTCCCCTCTCTTGTCCTACAAAAAGATAAGGAGATGCTGTACAGCAGGCTAATGTAAGCCCTCAAGACAAACTCACCATTTCTCCCTAATGTTCCACCTATTAGTTATTAATGGAGGAGCTGCACATAGTGAACGTGAGCTAGTGAGCTCTGGGATTGGCTACTGTGTCCTAGCTCTGTCCATGTTTTCATTTTGTATAGCTGGACGAACAGATGATATCCCTAATCCATAATCCCTGAGGGCAAGCTTTAAAAAAACATTTTTAAGCCAAGTTCTTGTCCACTTTTCTCTCTGAAGAGCTACAAAATGAAGTTGATATTTTGACTGCTCCATACAGGTTTCACTACTGTTTGACAACTCATATGTTGTTCCTCTATGTATTTTAATTTTTTTTTCTAAATCCTTTTTAACGCAGCATTACTGAACCAGGAAGCAGCTTTGTAAACGGCACAGTAATGTGGAACAGTCCTTTTATTTTTGTCATCCCAGGAGCGCTCCATCTGTGTACATTATGAATGAAGGCCAGTCTGGGGCCACAATGGGCCACGATATCTCTTTTCCACCCTCTTTTCTACCCTGCACCCACTGCCTCCTCCCCTAGCTTTCCTTTGCTTATCGGCAGAGCTCACACCTGTGGTGAGCTGGCTGCTGTCCCCTGCACTCGCCATAGGCCCTAGACAGGATAGTTGGAGATAACCTTTAAATCCAAGAAAAAAGACAGTAGGGACAGATTCAGGTTTGGCCACTGCCAGAGACTGTGGGGTCTGTTGGCAAGCAGTCAGGATGAGGCTACACTCAGACTAAGCTTCTTCCCAGAGACATGAGCCAAAGGCCAGTCCTATTAGAATAACATGGAAAAAATAGACTGGAGTGAGGTTTCTGGGTTATACAAGGTTGTAATGACAGAATGTATATCCATATGCATTTGCAATTAACTATGAAATGTTCAATGATAAAGATGGTCCCTCACAAAATATTAACAATCTGCCATTTAAAACACCAACCACTGTCTGTGATAGTGAAGTACTTTAGCTATATCAATAAAAATATTATCAGCATAAGATTATGGATTTTTTTTTTTACATTTCCAAAGGTTAAACCCAGCATCACACCTATAACACCACCCACACACAAAAGCGTTTTCCTTTTGTAGTTTCAGGTTGTTACGTCTGTCTTATATGGCTTACTTCCTGCTTTATGTGATAGTCAGGAGTGAACAACCAGTGCTGACAAGCTAGGTTGGTTCTCTAACTGTGTAATTTTATGCTCCCATCATTTTCCTCCCTCTTCTGACTGATGTAGCGTCCTGACATGTAGCCTATTTCTTTTCTGGGATGAAGACTTTTAATTTTAAAGTTGGAAAGTCCAACATTTTACCTACTCGACCATCTGCCTTTTATTTCCTGGTGGTGTTATCAATTCAGAATTAGTATTCTGACTTGGCCTTCAGAATACTAATCCCCTGCATGCTCAACAATCACAACACACCCCAGTCACTTTAGATGTCAGAATTTCACTTGACAGTCAGTCTTCCCTTAAAAAGCTTGTTCTAAATATCACTGTCAGGTGTCCTTTAGTTGTTTTTTCTAAACATATCACAAAGAGGTACAGCTTGATATTTCAGGAGAAGTGGTTGCTGTGATGACCCAGCGTAAAGTGTCCAATAGAAACTACCCCCTAGTATACAATCTTTTCTTTCTCTTCTCTGAGTTCTGAGTCATTACTCATTCATCGCAGCGCGTGCCTGCCCTCCCACATCCACGCTCCAACAGAAAATGCAGATGCTCATGAAATGTTTCACCAGTGATTTATCAGCCCCACAGAATTTCACTGCCTTTTAGTAAATGATGATTTATCAGGTCTCTGAAAGACAGTGATCCTGCACACAAATTCATTTCTGTGAGGAAAAAATATTTTAAATTGCAATTGCAACACAGTTTTGTATCTTTAGTAAAGCTTTCATCATTTTCATTTAATTACACTATTGTTGTTTTTCTTTTCATGAGTCTTTCCAGACTTGCTGGTTATCAGAATAAAGACGATCAACCTGTGATTATCACTAAATATTGAATTCCTCAATAAACCTAGTCTGCTGGTTAGCACGCCTGCCTCACAGCAAGAAGGTCCTGGGTTCGAATCCCACCTAGAACAGGGCCTTTCTGTGTGGAGTTTGCATGTTCTTCCTCTGTCAGCGTAGGTTTCCTCCGGGTACTCCGGTTTCCTCTAACACTAAAGACATGTACAACAGTCCCCCCCAAACACACATGGAGCAAGGACTCCCCTGCAAAAGAGATTTGTAATCTCAGTGGGACTTTCCTGGTTAAATAAAGGTTAAATAAAAATAAAACAAAATAAAGGAGAAAAAAAGCTGCAATGTCCAAAACAAGCACCTTGCATGAGGTATTTCAAGAGTATTATTTACAATAAGTATATGATATAAACAGGTTAAAAAACTTTTCCTTTTGCAATATCCTTCTTTAAGTAGCACAGGTTGACCCTAGAAGTAATCAAAAAAGATGCTTCTGACTACAATACCCCACTAAAACTGGACTCTCTTTAGAAAAAGGGCTATGCGGTGAAGTGGGCTCAACAGCTCCTTTGAGAAGGTCTTGATTCTTGGCAGAGTTATGTGACCAGACAGATGTTGGAGATTTATTTGGAAAACTACAACTCAAAGAGTTGTGTGTTTAAAAACAACACTTCTCCACAGTATACCACACTACTATATATGAACATAATTTAGTCCAAGCAAGATACAAGACTCATGTGTTGCATCGTTCTTGTAGAGGCCTATGAGCTAGTTCATTAAAGAATATCTGGCTAGTGAACAAAGCACATCATTTTCCTTCTTGTTTGTTCTTTTCTGTCTGCTGCTCCTTTTTTCTCAAGACTACTCCATTCTCTGGCTGTAGCAGATGACAGTGTGTGCCAGAGGCCTCATTGGATTCATCTACAGCAATTATATATGTAGCTCGGCAAATATTCTCTAACAACTAACCCAATTGACTTTGGCAACTTGAGAGAAGACTATGAGACCATGTGTTGCTTATTGTATTTTACTTTAAAAGGGGAGAGTGACTCTAGTAGAGTTAACAATGTACACAAGTGAAACTCCAAACAGATGGTGGCTGTTAACCAATAGTGACCGCTGTTAATGGACACTCTCAGTTAGTTAATATTAATGAAGGCCACATGTGAGACAAAAGGCCATATTTATTTTCATACTTGTGCAGTGAACCATGGAACCCCAGACGAGGCACCATCAATATCACTTTGCCCCGCCCGCAGGGCTCTGCTCTGTTCTTATTGGATGTTAACAATGTCTACACCTGCGTCTGTGGCAGCAGACCCATGCATTGGATCGTAGCCATCGCTCATGATGATGCTGGCCCACAGAACACCGTGCGACTGGCAGGCCAAACCAGTCGGCATCTGCTGGGGGTCGGCTGGGCCAGGGCTCTAAAGAGTCCGGCTGCCTGCAGCGATTTATTACTGGACACAAGTCGTTTCTTTTCCTCCACTCCTCTTCCTGCACTCAAGAACACTATTCTACAGGCTGAGTGCAGGCTTAATCAG
The DNA here is from genome assembly GCA_024349245.1 of Neodontobutis hainanensis. Classification (NCBI taxonomy): domain Eukaryota; kingdom Metazoa; phylum Chordata; class Actinopteri; order Gobiiformes; family Odontobutidae; genus Neodontobutis; species Neodontobutis hainanensis. The sequence continues at coordinate 964,813 of JALDNG010000062.1, forward strand.
AGCTGACATGCTGAGCGTCCTTGGGTGGACTGACGTAGCTGTTGCAGGTGTGTGTTTGTGTGCCCTTGTGTGTAGCTTTTTGGCACAATTTAGCATGTAGTGATGAGTATTATGAGCATCAGAGTGAAAGGAACAGGCTACAAACGTTTTCAAACTAATAACTTCTTCTGACAGGACCATAAACACCACATGTATACAGCCGAACCACTGATGTTATCTTGTGTTTCTAACACAAATCTTCATATCTTTATGTCTCCTCACTTGTTTAGTCCTGTCAGAATGCTGCCACTCTGGACAGTTTTCATGTCAATAACTTTAAGAAATGATCCCAAAAGTCTGCTGAAATGTTGGTCCTTGTAGATGGTTAGTAAATGGACTGACACAACTGGTTGAAAACATGCTATTGCAAGAAAAATCATGGATGGTAAAAATGTTTGCTTGCATCCTGTATTTGTTGATTTTCCATTTTGTTAATTATTTATTTTTAAATCCTCTGTAATTGACCTCTTTCCTAACATCATCCACACTTTGTGTTTTTAGCATGTTAAAGTCTGTCATTGTTGGCCAGCCTAAGCCTGATCACATTCATTTGTTGTCTTTTGATGACAATCTCTGAAAAGTGGCTATGAAAGGAAAACTAGCAAGTGTTTTGTTTGAGAGGACACATCAAGACTGTTCATGCTGCTTTGAAATGTCACATTTCTTTAATGAGTGTTTCCACATCATTTTTGCTGTTGGCAGCTTTTGTTTTCCAAGTTTTGAAAAAAAAAAAAAAAAGTAGGGTAGAATTTATTTGAATGCACTGTAGTCAGGATGGAGAGATGGACAGCCTGAGAGGTGGTGACAGGGGAGTGGGTGGCTCCGAGATGCTGCCCCATCAGCCCCCTGATTGTTAGTTGCGTGATTCTGCAGTAATGAGCCAGTCCAAATCTCCATGGTCACTCTGGACCACTATTAAAATGTATAAGCATGCTGGTGCTGATGAGTGGCCGTCAAACTGAGGGACACTAATTGGCTCTCCGGTGTAATATACCCAAGCAAACAGAATGACAGAGTGACACTGACAAAAATATGCAGTATTTACAGACATTCAAATGATACACCTGCACAATATCACAAGTCTACAGGTGACCTTTGCAACTGTCTCTTTAGAGACATGGAGGCTGAGGCGTTCTTTTTGAAAAAGCATTAAAAAATGAAAAATAAACACTAAAGTTAATGTTTGGCAGCATTGATGAGAATAATTTACCCACCTCTGCTTGTATTTACTTTGTACTTCAGTTGGCAATTCCCCATTAATTAGAAATAGTATGCTTCTGAGGTGAATACCACTGATAATCAGACTGAGAAGAAGAGACTGACTAGCGAGGCTATTAAGGTATGCTACATGGGGACTTGAACTATGACCTTCACAACAAAATCTAAGGAAAGAAAACCAGTTGGAATTTTAAAAATCCATCAATCCACCCATTCCTTTTCTTCGGCTTATCCGGGGCCGGCTCGTGGGGGCAGCAGTCTAAGACGAGACGCCCAGACTTTCCTCTTACTAGACACTTTCTCCAGCTCTTCCATATAAAACATAGTTCCTGAGCCAATACTATTCCCTCAATGTCTTCTCGAGAACCCTCCTGGGGCCAGGTGACCTCTTAAACTTGTACGTGTCTGAGTTCTGTAGCTAAAGAAAAGTTTAAAATTGCTTTAAGGGCTAATTATCACACAGTAAATCTCCCACACTGTTCTTGCGCACTGCTGGGTAATTAAATTTCCCCCATCCATCCATTTTTTTTGGTTGTTAAATAAGACCATCCGTTCTTTAAATCCTTCGCAATCAACATTTCTCTTGTGCTGTAGCCCTTCAGACTGTGTGTGGAATGAAAACTGTGAAGTTAGAGCGTCACCCATTATGATACAAGGTTCACACATTTAGTTTTTCATTGTCTCACTCGCTTCTCTCGCTTGGGCTCACATTCACACAAACAAGAGGCCTGGCCCATTTGCATTCTGGGCAATTACATTCAATTTGTAAACCAGCGCTGAACTTTAGCAGAATTAGATTTTACTAACAGGCGTAATGACATTTAATGGAGCATGATTTATTCATTTCTCTTTCATCAGGTCAAGATATGCCACAAGTGGGAATTGAATAATGGCAGATGTTTTTGTTTGTGCCACTCTGCCTGTCGTCAAACACTTGGACTTTTGTTCATCAACAGTGAACTCACCTAGACGTCCTACAGCCTGTACTTTAATAACCTCCCATTGCTTATAGAATGAACAATCCAATACATAATTATTATGCCCTGCATGATGAAGGTAATTATTGGGCATTTAACACACACCCTGGGGAAAGACTGCAACAATTCTTCCAGTAAAACTGCAGATCATTAAATGTGTCCACTCTACAGTGTGACACTTAACAAGTTTTTATCTGCAGTGAGTGAATTCAGCGTCACTGACTCCCGATGTGCTACTCCCAGTGAGAATGTTTTTATACTCTGTCTTAGTGGAATACTCTAATTACACTGTTAGTCTGGCTACATATTTATTAATCTCACCATGTAATAATGCTTCTCTAAGCATTTATTTACCCCAGGGATCAAATGCTAACAGATAAACAAAAACAAAAGGATTGCAGAGGAGAAATAAACAAGTAAAAGCATATTGTCAAAGCATGCAGGCAAGACATTTAGTTTAAAAAATGGACTCCTGTGCATTTCTTCTTGTGCCTGTGATGTGTTTTACATGTCAATTTTGGCAATGTATTTTTTTCTTTTTTAGAACAACAGACTTTCACAGACATGTGTTTAATTATTCTCCCAGCTTCCAACTCCCCGAGCACTTGATTTTCCAAGGGTGTTCTTATTTGGAGAGATGATAGTGCCTGGGGAAACAGGCATTGAGGAGATAGACAGACAGTTTTTTTGTCTTTTTGCACTTTCCCAAGGCTTTTTGGTTTTGACTCAAATGACTGAAGTTCTATTTGACATTCTTTGTCAGAGCACTGTCTGAGGCAGAGGTACGGTTATTAGTTTTGTTTTAGTTAGCTTTTTTCTATTTTACTTTCTTGGTGCTTATGTAACTGTGTTTATCAGATTCAGGAGCAGTACCTGGGAGGCATCTCAGCAGCAGTCCAAAACACAAATTGATAAATAGTGAGAACAACACTTTGGGACTGGCTTTGAGAAATTATACAATAAATTCTTGGTGGAATATACTTTGTTTTAATTCCTTTTTCCTCATTCTCACTGCACCACTCTCTTTCTTTCCACAGTCTTCATCTACATTGATCAGGCTAGTCTATTTGCACCACTCTTGTCCTCCTCCTTAAACCGTTTAATGAACTGCTGTGGCTTAATACACTTGAACAGACCCACACATTCATACCAATGAGCTACCAAAGCTTGTCCAACATCAATTTTTACACCTCATATTCACAGGTAAAGACTATTCAGGCCGGGGATTGAGGGTCTTAAGGTTCCATGATTGGCAGAAGAATTTAAAGCCACTCATTAAGTCCACATCAAAGTGACTGGGACAGTTTAGCATGACTTCACTCTGTAGGATTTAGTGGAGTTGTGGTGGGAATGCATGTAGGGTAAAAACTATTTCATCTAAGACTATGTCTGATTGTCCACTGTCCACAGACGGATTAAGGGGTAATGGAATAGATTATTTTCAATTCCTGTATTTTTGTCACAAACAAACGTAAATGCCTTGCAGCCCAAAAGTCAACATGAGTATTTTTTTTAACTGTTAGGGTTAGGGTTTAGAGTTGCAGTGATTAAATAGAAAATAATAGAATTGTACAATAAACCATGTTCTCTAATATATTCATTTTTTTTATATATATATGTTTAGGTCACGTTCTGAGTGCATATGAGTCATTATTCAATCACAACACAACACTAAACTATGCCTCGGCTTCCTTTGTGCTTTAACATTATTTTTTTTAACATAATTTGACTTTAATCACAGATAAATTAAACCATGACAGTGTTACCAGCCATACTACCAGATTGTGACATTTAGCCCAAATGCTGTTTGTCACTGAATGATAGTAATGTCCATAGGGGGCAGTGTAACTAATCAAGTTGCCTGGTGAAAGTTATTGAGACTCATTGCACCCCATCTCAAAGTCAGAGGTATAATTAGGCTGCTCATAACACATCTCCATTGGCGCCGAGGCAACGCTGTCCATTTACTCTGGTTATGCAGTTGTCAGACCTCTTTATGTGTGGCCTTACCTTAGCATCCGTTATCTCTGACACATTGCAATTAGCTGTGTCTGCTGTGATGACATTTATAACGGTCACAGATGGAGAGGGCCGTGCTTTTCAACCTGCACACACAAGCAAATTGCATATGAGCCCACACGTGCACAGCAAACAAATACCACACAAACTGCGCTGTCATCTCATGGGCAGTAACTGCACCAGATGATGGGTCTTTCCTTCTCCTGCTGTCTGCCTTTCCATTTATTTCTCCCTTCAAGACCACCTCATCCATCCATCTCTGACCTCCCTCCATCCCGTAATCTTGCTCTTAGAGCCAGTGTGAGGTAGGTTCAGCAGCTGAGAGCTTGGGAAATAGAAAACAATATTGGATAAAGTAAAATTATGGCTGTGTGTCTATATGCATGCATATCCCACATTTAGCCTTGAGTGTGTGTGTGTCGAGTGTGTTCCTGTGTGGACACTTGAAGAATGGTGGAGCACGTTAAAAAGAGAGAGAGATCCACTTGGTTCCCTTTCCATTATCACCTCATTACAAAACTCTGGGCTTCTCCAAGTGTGCCGATGAACCGCAGTGAGCATTTCATTTGAAAATGGAGCTAATGCTCAGACTCAGACTACAAATTACTTACTCCAGATTCTCATCACCGCTACAAGCCTGATCTGAACCAGTGAACTCTGACTTCTTGGATTACTTCTAAATCCACTTGTTTTGAAAAATAATGGGGTTTTTGCTTTTTGGAAAGAAGGAAAAAGTGTGCACTAAATTGGTCATTGTTGTATTTACAAAGGCTTAATTCTCTTTTGCTAAAACAAACAGATAATAGGTACAGATTGTAGGATGACCTGGATGACTGGGAATCCTCAGACACAAGGGAATTTCAGTGACCAGTTATAGCTGTCTTTTATTAACTATACAGATCTTTGTGTGTGTGTTTTTTTACCTATTTATTTTGATTGTCTGCTTTTCATGTGTTCTTGTCATGTGAGTCAGAATGGCTTTTATTTATCAATCTAAAACATCTATCAGAGATAAAATATAAAATGATCAGACCATAAAATTTAGTTAGTATTTAGCTTACTTACTCTAAAATCACTGTAGGCCAGTATAGCTTCACGGTACATATTTAGTGATAGGTTTTTAATAACTACACCCTTTAAATATGAATAACCGAGGATTATTTGTCGGTTGTTGTTTACAGCCCAAGGCATATTTATTACCACATTGTTTTTGCTATTTTCCTGGTAACAACCTGCTTTTCCCCACAGCGACCATTAGAATTTAATCTAATCTCATCAAACACAGCCATTTTGAACCAAACTATTTGGTGTTTAACAGGTTTTGGCTCATCACACGTTTTTTCCATTCTAATTTGCAGTTTACCATAAGCACTAAAAAGCCATGAAATAAATGGAAACGAAGTGCAAACAGCGTGCTGCATAAAACCTTCACATTTTCTTTCTTTTTTCTTTCTTTTTTATTTACTTGGTGCACACACCCAATGAGAAAACGATTTCACCTCTCAGGCTGGCTTTTTTTGTTTCTTTGTATGCTCTTGTGGAAGCAGCAGGAAGACCACATCGTAGGAGGTAGTGTGGGAGAAAGACACAGAAGACAGCAAGTTAAAGTACACGACTGCAGCAGAGAGCAAGGAAAAGATAAGTGTCGGATAAAGACAGCTGAAAAGGGGGCCAGAGACAGAAGGAGAATGTGATGGAAAAGTGTAAAGCGAACAGAGTGAGGTCTAGATAAGGACAGGACAGAACGTTAAAGAGGGAGAACTCAGAGCTCCACACAAGCACTTAAAGAAAGGACAAGCAAAAAGAGACGAGAGGAATTCAGGATCAGGTTTCCACATTTTGAAGGACTTGTGGAAACATTTTGACACAGGAGGAGTTCAGGTAAATGTGGTGACTTAGCAGGTGATTTATAGGTTGATGGCCTGGTCCCTGCAGTCAAGAATCCTTATTCATTTGTTCCTAATCTGTTTCATCCCAGCCAGACCTGCTTAAAGTAATGGGCCCAGCACGCTGTCTGCGAGGCCACAGTTTCAGCCAGGCACCACCTGCAGTGAACAGAGGATAAATAAAAAACTACTTCATATGATAAAAAAAAACGTAGTGGCACCAAATATGCCCTTGACTCAATGATATTAAAGAAAAAATATTTATTCTGTCAATTAATATTTGATCTGAATTTTTATAACTCTTCAAGCCACTAATTGAGGAAAATTGAAAAAGTGATAAAAACATGCTTGTATCTTTTTTATATTATACAGTCTTAAGGCAAATGTATACAAAAAAAATCAATCCTTTATTTGGAGAGGGCACCTCCAAAAGCAGGTCCTTCAAAGCCAAGGTGAGAGTTATGTGTGGAACAGGTTTATGTTGCCAAGTTACACCATAAGCTAGACGCATAAAAAAATAAAAAAATAAAAATAAACTACAATATATAATTAATTTATTCACTTATGCTTGGTCCCGTTGGTGGCTTGTATTTGATATATTTTATTTACAACTAAAGTTAAAATTATATAATTATTACATGAATAAAGGCAGCAGTGTTTATTGGGCAAACATTAATAATATAAAACATATTCAATAATACAGCAAATGTACACTTGTACTTCTCGTACTGCCATTTTTCCAAAACACTCAGGGTGCATTGTGGGTAAGGAAAGGCCATAAAAGATACACTGATACATCTTTGGTATTTTAGCTAAACAAAGAACAGTCCTTGGCAGGAGCACTTGGGCAGCAGGTGATGACCAGGATTCCTCCAAAGGAGTCCTCCCAAAGAAGGATTCTGGAGATTGGGGAATATTATTTGTCTTGAAGTTAAACTCCTGTCTCTGCTGAACACTCACCACCTCAACCTGCCTTTAGTCCACACATGATTACCAAAATTATTTTGGGGCTTAATAAGTTGCAGAAACATATCTGAAATCAAGGCGAGAGAATAAAAATAAAAAAGACTTGTGTAATGCTCAGACAAGGTGAGACTCTTGTCTGAGCAGCAGAGCAGCTCAGCAGCTGCCAGGTCTGATCTCAAGTATAAGGCGCAACTGCTTAAATACCTCACATAACACTGCCATATGTTGGTGTTAAATCAAGCCAGGGCTGGGGGATGTTCTCATAAGAACATCTTCCTGGAAATCCTGAAGCAACATGTGAATAGAGAGTAAATAAAGAGATATGGGAGCATGTCATACAGGGCAGATACAACCAATGAGACATTGAAAATACAGGATCTCAGAATCTAACACAGATGCTGTGTATAGTTGTATTGGAATCCACTGGATCCAAATGATGCTGAAAAATGATGCGATCAAGGACAGAGTGAGGTTGGAGTGTGCCGGTTCAGACTGAAGCAGAAGAGGGAGTTTCTGCAGGTAGCAGTTAAAAGGTAATGAAAGGCATGTAATCAAATCCAGAGGAGAAGTCATGATGGAAGTAAAGGTTGAACAGAGATGAATGTGGCACAAAGGGGATTTGTTGCTAAAGAAACAGTGAGTGACAGATTAAACAAAAATTAATATTACGTTTGTAGGCAAGGTCTTATAGGAGTCACTGTGTGCTGTAGAACATGCTAACTGTGGCTTGCCATTGAAGATGAACATGTATACACAAAATTTGGGCTTACAATTCAAGAGGAACAGTGTTTTGGTCTGAGGTGTCCTATAAGTGGTCAGTTGGATTGAGATCTCTGTAAAGGCAAAAGCATATGGCGCACATCATTATCCCACTGATCAAAGCCTCCAGTGTCACTTTATGAGAGGTAAACACAGGCTTTTGTCATCCTGCAGGAGACCTTTTCAATCAGGTCAGCTCCTGTGCTGTTCCTTCCCCTTCAGCAGTTATCCGTTTACCTGATTGAAGATGTTTGTATAAGAGGTCCCACTGTTTTCCCTGTTTGTTCTCTTTTCTTCCCCTTCCCCTTCGTGCTCTCCATTTGTCCTCTTGTTTGTTTGATTTGCTTCCTGCCAGAAGGACAGACAATATTCTGGATGAGCCCAGTGCTGATAAATGGATGCCAGCAGCTGCCCTGTAGCGCAGACTCTTGTTCGGAGTGGCAGATCATTTTGTGCCACGGAGAGTATGTGAAAGAGGGGAGAGAGATGTTGGCTGCCTTTTTGTCCTTGCTTGTGGCATCTGTGATTGCAACAGCAAGCTATTTGCATCGATCCACTTCAGAGAAAGTTGGGCATCTGGGTGGCCGTGCTGTTCAAATAGAACGGAGGAGACTAGTCACCTATTCAGCCACCACAAACTTTAAATACTTTCTGCACAAAACACATAAAGTAGGCTTTTCTGAAAGCAATTACTTTAAAATATTCTTATGATCCTTAGAAGGCTTTATTTGGCTCGAGCCGACAAAAATTGATTTGCAGTTTGCAGAGATGAAGCTTGGTTCTTCATTTACTTTGATTTCAGAACAGCACCACTGTCTGAATGTTATTTATTGCACAGCTGTGCTCTTTATTCAGAACCTTGGGTGAAAATCATCATATTTCCTCAACAACAGAGCTACCACTGAACGTATCCATAGTGTCATAATTATGATATAAAACAATAACAAGATACTACATGAGTATTGTATAAAATAATAAAATAATAAAGTAAACAAAGCCCTATCATTCTTAGCTAGGTGGTATTCACAGTACATAATTCAAAAGATTTAGATTTACATATTTAAAATATACAATATTTTCTGCAGCTTTCACATCCACACTGTTATTTCTTCACCCTTTGACATCATTAAAATGCAAGACAAGGACTAAGAAGTTTAATTTGGATTAAGGTTGTCAGCTTTGTCAAGGCTTGGCTTCCAGTAGATTGATTTTGCTTAAAAAGTCTTTATTTCCTTGTCTTGGACACCAAAAACCCTGAGACATCTTTCTGTCTCTGTGTCATGCATTATTTAAGACACATCTCATTGAGCATTATCCCTGAGGGTTCACTTATAACACTGAGTCTTTAAGCATTATCAAAGAATCAAGTGTTTAGAGTGACTCTAAGCATGCATGGCCATTTTAACTATGAAGCCATAATACTCACCCACTGTGGCATTACCAACTTTGATAAAAACACCTCAATACACATACTCAAATATATATTCACTTGACTTAGCACAAGCTCGGTATTGGGCCCTGCTGGATTAGTTTATGACCTGTGTGCATTTCTCACTATTAGGCTTAAAGTGACAGTGACCCAGTGCACCAAAGCACCTGAGGCAGAGTGTACTGAGTCAATAACTCCAGAATCATAAAAATGTCAGAAAGGTGTGTACTTGCAGTGCTGTGCAGTAAGAACCATCTATATTCTACCTCCATCTTTCCTCTTACATGGCGTTATTATAATGTCCTCAGTTCATCAACATGTAACTGCAATATATCTTTCTCATTTCCTTCCATTCTCATTTAACACATTTCAAGGTTTCTTGGTGAAACTATATGCTCATGTAGAGTGTTTAGTATCACTTACATGAAGGAAAGAATTCAACGCTTTTATATCATCTACATATAATGCATATACCACCTCATAACTCATCTTTAGTGCCACATCTTATGACGTGTCCTAAGCCTTCTTAAGCGTCTCCTATTCCCCATCAGTAGTCTACGCTTTAGCTGTATCGAATCATCCTTTTGCTTCTGAAATAGATTTTACTAGTTCTCCTAAATAAGTTTTATTTTTCCTCTCTCTTGCTTCATTGATTTTGTGTCCAGAGAGAAGCTGGCTGGTGCCTATTATGTGCAATATATGATATTGGGTCTATTATTCATCTGCTTTTTTATAAAACTTAATTGTTTTCTGCAAATTTTGGGCTTGGAATCTTCTATTTCATTAAAACTTAAACTTTCTTGAGGTCAAGGGAAGACGTAAGAAAAAAAGTCAGTCATTACTGTACAATATACGTTAACATCATATATGTTTGCATTCTGGCTTGCATCATCTTGTTTAAAGCCAAAGCTTATTCACTTCCCCACGATTAGAGGAGCAAGTAAAGCACTGCCACTGCACACTGTGGAAGCGTCACTTTCTGCGCCATACATAAAATATGACGGTGGTGGCCATTTAAACAAAACATGACTTGAGGATTAGTGCTTTGATGTCAAAAAGCTGTTATATTCAACCATAAAAAGGGATTTAAACTATTTCCAGTCTGACTCGTCAAGGAGAAGTACTACAGTTTAATTAAATTGATTAAGCTCATTATTTTTTACCTTACGGCTTCAGATTCACAGACTGCAAAATTCAATCTGACACCAGACTTATCAGGTATGCCATTATGAGATCATTTTGGGATGAAATGATTAATTACAGAAAGAGAAAATGGGTGCAGAGAATCTTAAAATGATGGCGGTATGCATGAATGACTATAAATAAGCTGGGGGTTTACTGTCCTATTTAGAAACATGCACAGTATTTTCAGAGCGTTATTATTATCTCAGCCACAGCATCCGTCACAACCCAAGGGGCTCCTATTTTGTCACAGGTACACAACATATTCCATTACCTCCGTGAGTGCTGCCACAAACACACAATCCATGTTTCCCCACAGAGCACAGCGGTGGTGCGTTAGCCCGCCTCGGTGTAACCTAGCTGGGCCGCTATCACTCGTCTCATCCGTTACACTCTGCTCCCATTCAATCAGAGCCCCACGCCTCGGAGGAGCTGCAGATAAAATTCTCATTATCTTAGCTCACAGAATTAAGGGGACCAGAGCTGAGGGGCACATACACATATCAACACACAAGAACACAAATGACACTAAGACGTACAGTAGACACATGCTTCAAACAGGGGCTTGTTGTATGTCTTGTGCACACAGTAAGGTTTTATTTGTGGGCTCAGTTTGTTTCCATCTCAGTGCTCTCTTAGGGAAAGTAAGCCTCAAATAGATTCTAACAAAGATCTCTGCAGTGTTACAGTACTCACAGGCTTGTTTATGTTTGTCTCTCCTTCTTTCTGTATGTCTGTGTGACCATTATCCAAATTTGTGTTCCCAGCAGTTTTCACTCCGGCACTGCTCTGTGCTGTGAGCAAGTCATTCTGGGCTTTCTATCCTTAGACATAAACATGTTGTTGCCAAAGCTTGAGAGAAAGAGTGTGAGTCCTAGTCAACATTTGGAAACATTTTGTGCACATCTTATGTAATTTAAGTGTTCACAAGATAAAAGATGAGACATTAACAAAGTTACAACAATGGTAAGATGAAAAAGACAAATTAATAAATGCTTTGCACAACAACTCAGTTCTCCTCGTGCTTTGGTGGGTTTTCTCCAGGTACTCACCCAAACATCAAAAACATGCAGGGGCAGCTGTAAATTTTCCCACAGGGTTAATTTACAGCAGAGTTGCCCAAACTTTTTTAATAAGAGGGTCAAATATGATGAGAGGAACATTTCAAGGGAGGCCAGAACAGGTCTTAGATGGATTTTAATAGGTTTTTGTTGGATTTAAACAGGTCTTAGATGGAGTTCAACAGAGAGACAGTTTTAGGAATAACATGATGCTATATCCAGAAAAGTTTTGTGGATAATGGATGGATTTGATACCCCTGTCCGCCTGAATTCTTAAAATAATATATCTATAATCTGTATTTACTCTCTAACATTATTCTCATAATGTTTTTAATTATACTGTGTTAAAAATGTGTCTATTTCAAATATGAAGGTGTAAATAGTAAAAACACTGCAAAATTAAAGATAGGAAACATTAGAGAAGGAAACGCCTGCTAAAAACCAACTCCAGCTCTATGTAATACCTCTTCCACTGAGGCTTTGTGCGTCCCACAAAGTGAGCATCAGTTCCACACGTGTGCTAGGGCATCATCTATAGAGTCGGCATCGCCGGGGGAAATTTCTCTAGCACATGGAAACCCCATTGTTTATTCATGCTTTCTAAATTAAAGTGTGCATCCCTGTATTCTCCAGGCTGCTCTCTCTTGTGTATAACAGCCGGCGGAGAAGGGAGTAAAAGAGAGGAGAGCAAACGATTGAGAGCCCTATTGAATCAGGTCTCTGTCCTTTAAGGCCCTCTCCAGTAACGGTATTAAGGACAGAAGATGATAATGAGGGCCATTTGTCCATATTAAAGGTGAGAGAAGTTCTTTCTACTTCAAATAAGAATCCAATCCAGACTACTTCAGTGCAACTGATCCTTCGTGCCTTAAAGCAATGCTTTGGATTACATGCCTTTGTATGTAAGAGTGCATTAGAGCTCTCTCATGAACCTTCTTTTCTTACAACTGTTTCCATTTACAGTTACAGTTCGGCTCATATGTTTAAATATCCTGGCAGAATTTATGTTTTTTTTTTTGTCATTTTTCAGAGAATTTAAATGATAAGACAATTTGAATGACAAAAAAACTTTAATAAAAGCCATTAATTGTCAAATAATTGTCTTTACTCTTTTTAAATAATAATGACAACAGAAACTTCCTAAATGATCCTGATCAAAAGTTTACACTTAATACCAATGTGAACCACTAACTATGACTGAGGTTTTTGTGTTATCATTCATATTCTCTGAAAAATGACAAAAATCACAAATTCTTCCAGGGTATGTAAATTTTTCAGCACAACTGTATGTCCGTGTCCCACCCTCCATTGTTTCTATTTCATCTCAAATCCAAATTGCCATGCTTTTTTTCCCCTTGAATGTTTAATCATTTAATAATGACTGTTCATCAGTGCTTCAACAATAGAGCTTTCACAAGGTTAGGTGATGAAAATATTCATTGTAATACTGTAATATAATTATAGTCATAAAGATCTTCTGTTATTACAGGAAAGCTAACCTGGAGCACGGTGTAGAATACAAATCAGGTGCTTATGATAAATGTCTTTGTTCCTGTGGCTGACGTGTGAATTGAATAAATCAGAATTGGAGTAATTTAAAACCATTACTTTTCACCTGATGATGTTTTCCCTAAAATATTAGTATCACTCTTTTTACTGGAGGCACAGCAGGAACAAATGGCTTTCATTGGCAAGACACCCTAAACCTTCTCGTATCTTCCTGTTCCTCTATTCATTAAATCAAAACTAGGTCACCTACAAAATGGCTGCCTCTTGGCCACCCTCTCTGTCCCCTTCCTGTTAGCATATGTTTCACTCAGGCCTCGGCCAACAGAGCCTTCTGAATAATACAGTCAAACAAAGCACCCTGAAGACAGACAGGCAGGAGATTTATTGTTCATATTTAATGCTCTTTTCAATATGCATTCCTCAGTCAATTTTCTTTTGCGCTGCCTTTAATTACCTGTCCTAATAGGATCTGTGTAAGAGTGGCAGGTTGTCTTTACTAATGTCAACGTTAGAATGAAGGGATAATTACACAGCCTTGGTATTTGCAGAGATAACTTTCTAAACCAAAGGGAACAGTGTTAAGTCAACAGGAAACAAAGACATTCTTCTCTTTGTCTTTACAATGACATTGTTATACTGCACAGATTTTAATTAGTAAAATGCCATTATGTTTCACAGTACTTGTGGATATGTACTTCTTTCTGTTTCTGGCTTTATGTCCTTATGGATGTTTTTGTGTTTTCTAAAGAGTTCATTTGTTCTGATGTCTGTGTCTGAATTTGAGTTTGAGCTGTCGAGGATGTCTTCTGGCTGTATTTTTCTTCTCCCCAAAAGAATCGCTCTAGAGTCTAGACTCTCTGTTGACTCTCCAAATTGTTTTTTTTTTCCCCTTAAAAATACATGCTAAAAAACAGTTGCAATATATATTATGCATTTCTATCTTATCCGTCACCTGCTACATATTGTCCCAGTGTGAGCACCCTGTTGTCAGGCCGCTCCAAAGGAAGTATGCAGCTTAATGTTAAGATTTAGGTGACACAAAGCAAGAGTTACAGCCTGTTGTTCTGAACCTGACAAGCCCCAATTGCCTGTTTGATCAGACCTTAAACGTCCCGACCTCTGTGAGGCTTCCGTTCACACTGGTAAAATTCCAGCCTGACTTCCTCCTTCTGCACACCTCTATTTGATCCCTATCCCCACTCCTGACGCACACCAACTCCCCGTTGTGTCACTTGTTAGGGATGCCTCTGTCATTGTGGAGCCATCTTGACCAGCTCCCCCCATTAGGGTTTGGGAGAGACTGGGAATAAGTCCCATGTCATGCCACTGCCCAATTAGCCAAAAGTAAGTGAAACAAATGGAAAAAACTAAATTTAATTGGAGAGAGGGTAAGGTAAAGAAAGAAAAATGGTAGAGAAGGAATACAAATAAATTAATAATAATAACAAAATAGAATACATAAAAGTCAGTAGACGGGGTGGGGTAGTGGGGATCAAGTATCAATGTGGGATGTGCAAATGTAAAAAAAACATTGTCATTTGTTTTTGTTTGTACCCTGTATGTACAGTTCTGCTCATAAGTTTATGTACCCTCGCAGATTTCGTGATGTGCTGGCCATTTTTTAAAGAATATGTGAATATTTTTTCACTCATAGTTAGTGGTTGGGTAGAGACATTTATTGTTAAACAACTGTGTTTACTTTTTTTTAATCATAATGACAACAGAAATTACCCAAAGAACCCTGATCTAAAGTTTATATACCCTGGTGATTTTGTCCTGATAACATTTCATTGGCTACAGCAGCATAAGTGAAGGCTCTGGACTGATCTCGGTCCCCTGACCTCAATGTCATTGATCCACTCTGGGAAGATCTCAAACGTGCTGTTCATGCAACTTATGAGCTGTATACCCATGTATTGTTATGAAATGCGTGTATGTCTAACCCACGCAATAGCATGTCCAATGTTTTGCATAAAAGAAAAGTTTAAAGCAAAGGCATCTGGACTCAGTTTTCCAGGTGAAGACATTTCATCTCTTCTCCCAAGAGACTTTTTTCAAATATGCTTTTTCAGTTCTTCAGAATTGAAAAAGTTTCTTGGGAGAAGAGATGAAATGTTTCCACCTGGAAAACTAAGTCCAGATGCCTTTGCTTTAACCTTTTCTTCAAGATGACCTGGATGACTGAGAACCTTCACAGATATGTTTTGCAAAATAATATTTTTGTTTTTAAACTGACGGCTCGTAGACAGGTGCCATACAGTATGAATATGTATACACGTTTGCAGCACTCAAACAATTTGCATAAGAGATGATGGTTGCATTGCATAAATATGATTTGCAATGCATAAAGCCCATGAAAGTTGTGTGTTTTACCCTTCCCTAGCACACTCAGACTCACATTCTGCTCCAATATTTTCTTTCGGGTCCTTCTTTAATTCTTGCTTTGTAATCTTTATGTTTAATAAAGGAGTTGCACGGGGCTGGTTTAAACCCGTTTGCTACATTGGTGATGGGTTGTACCGTGCATTCAAAGCCATGACTTTCTCCCGGTAAGATGTGGTAGTAGGGGCTGTTTCTGCCCTCTGAGGAAAATTGAGAGGAAGTGGTTTATAAATAAAGAGCAGTAGAGAAGATCACTTCCAGCGTTCGGTGAGGCCACTGGCAGGACAACTGGTAATTTAAAATAAATTGGAGGTTGAAAAAAGCCAGGGGGGAATGTGCTTGGATAAGAATGAATATAAATGAGCTTGGACAGCAGTATGTATGTATGTTAGTGTGTATCTACTGAGCTAAAAGTCCTAAAGTCCTTAGTGCCCCTTTGAGACTGGGGCTGATCCATGCCTGGCAGTGTCGGGAGTGAATGCACACTGAGTGGAAGTGTGTGAGAGTGTCTCAGTTTACTGGAGTTTGATTTCTACTTTAGATGTATTGATTCTGTCAGCGCTCCAGAGGCACGCAGAGGCACGCAGAGGCTCGCAGGGATCACACCTAGGCTTTGCAAAACAATGACCTTTCCTTATTGACAGCAGAAGATCTTTGACAAATGCTTTCGATATGTATCTGGATCATCAACCACTGTTTTGCATTGCCAGCATTCCCTTAGTGCCCATTTGAGTAATGCTTTAAAGCCATGTATTTTTTTATGTTTAGAGACTGCTATTCATCAGACGTATCACACAAATTGAGCTTTTTATATAACACTCCAAAGTGGTCAAGATCTCTTTCTTATAATCTATATAATGTGTCTTATTTGATGATGTAATGATACATTTTCTTCTGGTAATATTAAGATCATTTCATTGGGGAGTTATGGATTTGATGCTGTGACTCCTACACTGCTGCAGAGTCTAATAAACATTACGTCTCGCAGCACACTGTCTAATGTATTCCGCTTCAACAACAAAGTGTGCCTTCTCATGAGGCTAGACGGCATAAATCTTTAGTTTGTGTTAAGTAGATAAAAGACTGGAATGAGCTATGTGTGTAGCATACAGTATATCAGATCAGGCTGTTAGTAGGCTTAACTTGTTCTGTTCTTTGCTGTACTTACTTTCACACACCCTTAACTCCTCAAAATGCTGTAGACATTAGTCATAGCTCTTTATTTCTTTTTATTGTTTCTATTTTGCAATTCATCTTTGTCTTCTATTTGTTTGTCTTAAAAATTAGCCACTGTATATGACAAGGCCCGGTACTACAGCATTACAGAAAATATTTAAAGTATTGAGAAATATAAACACAGAGTCCTTTTAGTGTGTGTAACATCATATATTTTCTGTAACTTTTTGCACCAGGTGTTGATATGTTTGGCCACATTATCCTTTTGTTACTCACACTCTCTGTTTGAAATGTTGACCATCCTTTTTAATATTAATCTTATTTATTTGAATCAGTTAAACCTGTCCAAACTGTCTTCCCATGCTCCATTTCTTTATTAATTTTAAACAGATCCACCCATACACTCTCCTTATTTCTCACTTTCTCGGTAAAAAGCAGGCTATGGCAATAGCACACTGCCCATCTGTCACAGCACAGAGCCGCCATGAAAAGACCAACTTCTCAGCATCACCGTGTGATCCTCTTATGTGCTGTGAGCATGGCACTCACCCATCTCACTCTGAGAAGAATAAAAGATTCTCCTCCTCACCCTGTAAGGCCAAGAGACACTTTCTCAGCCCCTGGGCTCAGACCACAGGGTACAGCTTAAGGGGACCAGCAGCCTTAGGGCCTGAGCTTAGAAGTAACTCGGCCAAATTCAGGTTGAGTTTCAAATCAGTAGAGATGGTTCTGACATTGCAATCAAAATTATCAGGGTTTTTTCCTTGCTGGTCTGTGTACTCAATCTATTTATTAACTATATTCAATTAAACTGCTATTATAATGCTTATTTGAGTCAAAAATTAAAATTAATATTCTCTGCATGTAAAAAAAAAAAAAAAAAAGTGTATTGTACAAAAATGACCACGTTGCAGATCAGGTTATTGTTTTGTAGCCGTACACTGGCTACACGATTTTTTTGTGATTGTGTGTGAGTCAATTGGAAAGTCCCAAAATATATGTTTACATGCAGAAAATATCAATTCTAATTGGATTTTTGTTTTCTGATTTCTGTCTCAAGTAAACAGTGTAATCATAGCCGTCAGCGGGGATTGAGCACCAGTAACTATTTCATTCTGTATCCCACCTGCTTTTGTCCCAGAATTTTCAACATCAGGGAAATAATGGGAACAGGCTGATGTGGCATGAGGAAAATGAGAAAATGAAAATGCACTGTAGGTGAGTGATTCACATCAAATCAGATTAATCAGCAATGGGTCAGCCAGTAAATACAGCACAATATAATTGCCTATTTGAGGTGCAGAGTGCAGCTTTGGCACATTTGTAAGGGGCTCACATCCTATTTTCTATCTCTGCAGCAACATTCAGTCACTTACTCACAGACCTAATGAAATGTAAATTGTTTGCCCACAGATAATAGATATAAACACATTCATTTAGCAAGGAATCATGTTAAATAGCATTACGCAGCAGAGGGAACTGTCTGGAATGAAACAATCACAATGTATCATTAACAAAATTACCTTTAATGTACACTGCAGCAGATAAACATCCACATTTCAATAATTGCATTCAAGCTGATATTTACACAAGGTCAATAGTTTTCAGGCTCCATGTTTGGGATGCCATTGACCTTTAGAACAGTTTAAACTGTACATTGAGCTCTCCTATTAGCTACATTGCACATCCACCCTAGAGAAGCAGTCTTAGCGTTATTGGCTGCTCCATAATTTATGACACTTGTCTTACTATGAAGTGTGGCTGCGTCTGATGTGTAATCTAGGTAGGATCGATGCCTCACAGCTCAAGTTGGGAGCAGATACCTGTCCTGTCTAACCTCCAGTGTCCATGGGGTAATACAGAGGAGACAGTCTGAAACTGCAAATAAAATGTGTTGGCATCTTAATCAAAATGTCAGCTTGTTCATTCCTGTGTATCTTACTGTCCTTTTGCCCTCTCCTCTATTTCTGAAATATTAGGCTTACCCTCATGCTTAGGTGGCATGAGTAGCAAAGTAGTTAGCACCCCTGCTTCACAGCTAGAAGAGCCTAGGGCCATTCCCTGGCCTGGGTGTGGAGTTTAGAAATACCTATTCTTATCAAATACGTAAAATACCCTTTTAAAATTATTTACTATAATGTGTGATCTCTTAAATCAGCTTTATAAAACAATTTTACTTTGAAAACCTGGGTACTTTTTTGCAAGCTTTTCCCTGACAGATATTGTAATTACTGCAAGATTTGTGTTTCTTTTGGCTTCATCTATTAATCAGAAAACATTATCCATACTCAGTTAAGTTGAATCCTGGCCATGAGTGCTGCCTTTATTATCCCCCAGAGATGATGGCAGCCTTACTCTAAAGCAGGATTTTCTTTTCTGAGAAAATTCTCAGGGATTTTTGTAGTAGCTCTGTCTTAGCCCTCCTTGGCAAAGGGCTCACACTTCGCGTAGGCCACACCACAGTACAGTCCTACTCATCCCATGATCCAAAAACACCGTGCTCTTATATATGTCACTCTCACTCCTGGCCTTTTGTTTGTTGGACAAAGACCTGTGAGGAGAAGGAAATGCACTTAGTATGGATCTGGCTGTGGTTTTTTAAGAGTTTTATGCTTAAGCTGTATTTATTGTCACAAAGAGAGACAGTTTTTTTAATAAGAGGCTCCTTATTGTATTTATTATTATTATTATATATTATTTAATGTTAATAAAATTATACTGTTATATTGTTATGTTATAATAAATGTTTCAAACTCAGTTGCCTAAACAATTGAGACACTGTCAACAGTGGATTTAGATACAGCTGGTTATGTTTAAAACAGCAAAGTGGCACTGGTTAAAAAGCTTTATTAGGTCATCTTTTCCAGTAACAGCCTGATATCACAGCCCTTCACCCCAAATAATACAGACACTTCAAGTTCCCACAATCCCATGTGCTAGTGTCAAGCAGTGAGCTAACTAACCATGTCCAGCCTCACATGTTGACCACTTCCACTGACAGCTCCTCCTCATGCTTGTGTAGCCTCTCTTTTTCTTCAAGCTTAACTTTGACCATTCAACCCTCTTCTCACAGTCTCTCTTTTGCTTCCTTCCTTTGAGGGTGGGCCATCAACTGTCTTTACTCTGACTGGACGCACTGTGTGCGTGTATGGAGCATTTCTCTCTATTCTTTTAAAATATGATGGCAACTTTTTAAACTAAGTACATTTTACAATTGGGTTATATAATTAAAGATGACTTCAGGTTGTTTTAGCAATAGACACTTTTGAATAGATTCTTAAAAATGCTCTAACACAAAGTGCAACCTATTTCTAACCAGCAACCTATACACTTTTAAGTACAGAAGCTGGATTTTTTTGGCCCTCTGTCTGTGGCCCAGAGCTAAAACCTACAACCCCAATAGGTCGGCCGTCTCCAGGTGAAAACTCCAAATCAGCAGAAGTAGAAAGGTCTTCATCAAAGTGTGCCCTTTGTCTGACCTTGTCTGGTACCCAGCACTCTTCCCACTGTGCTCCTAAGGCCCTGCTGGGCCCAGCTTCTCTTGGCCCACTAAATCCACCGAGGCAGCACTAACAGTCATCTGAAGGACTCTTGGATGTCTTTCACACTGTTTGGCTGAGCTAAGTGGCTCTGTACTCAATCACACCTTCAGTTAAAATTTTAGTCACAAATTTACAAGAACATTATTTGCGTTAACATGTCTGCCATTTTGACTAAACCTCTACAGTCATTACCCTTCTGTTTTAAAATGTCTAAAGACAAAAAAAATCTAAATTGGAAATGATCCAAATAAATAATTTATTCTCTTTTTTCTCTTCTCCTGCCATCATAAAAAAATAAAATAAAATTCAAGCATGATAGGCTCCAGCAAATGATATTATGTTTGTATATCATCTGTTACTGACGTGTGCTCAGATCATGATGACAGATAGCTCCTTAGGAATGCCAAGGCCGGCTCTACCCGCCCCTTCTCCAGGCTAAGGGATTTTCTAACAGATTCATCTGAAGGTGTCAGTTTGTTGGCATTGATTGGTCCTAACGGGCTTTACTTGAAGAAAGAAGTTTGGTAAAATTGCAAATCCAACCTGACAGACTTTATGTTTACTGCTTGCTGAGGAAGTGTGTGAAGTGATTTTCCCGAAGGGAAATAAAAACAAGAAGAATCACAAAATGTGTGATTTTCATCATTAGTTTACATGTTTTTGACTTTGGACACTTCACTTTCAGATTTCAGGCTTCTTTGTTCTGTAAATTATTCTCCAGGTCGCATTAGGGAACCTAGGGATAACAATGTAATTTAATACAATTAGCAGTGAACTATTACATTTTGAAAGTGAGGACTTGAAATGCTCCTACATTCAGAATTATCAGTGTGTATCATCACACTCGACCTAATGTGCAGAGCTCAGCTCAATTAAGGGTGCATCCCATTTACCAAATTAACTCCAGAGCACACCCACTGCTCAGAAGAGGTCATTAAAACATCCACCTTCACAGGTCAAGAACAAATTTAAAGCCCTGTAAGAAGCCCGTCTCTGTGCAGTGGCACTCAGACAAGACATTATTCTATTGGTCTTGCTGGTTTCTGACCACTCCTGTGTTCTTTATAGGAGCCTGCCCATTATGTGGTAGACAGGTAGATCTCGTTATTACTGCAGGGGTCAGTGACTGGGGGCTCTAATGACTTCACTTCTCATCTGCAATGCAGTAAATGAAGGCAGATCTGATTTAAGGCTCATGCTGCAGAAAATGTAGATTGACTCAAACAGTGATACTAAAATGGCTACATTCTTTACTCACCTTGAGATGTCATTCAGGTTCTTTGCCTCCATGTGTTTGAGAAGTATGGCCTCCATAAACAGATAATAGAGATTATAAACATGAATGGATATAATGCTGATTATTGATGACAGCTGGCATTTAATGTTTTTTTAAGTATTGTGATCAAGTCATAGCAGCTTCCTATCTGCTCAGTTATTATTGTTCAGGAGCGAGCTCTGATATCCTGCTCTGTCTTTGAGCTCTTCGCAGTATAAACATGCTGTTTGTGTTCCAGTGTGACCTGTGTGAGCTGCTTTGTTTAGTCTTAGTAGGTCGTGACACAGGGATATACAAACGTTTGTTTTGTGCAACTATACACCAACAAATCAATTGCCACACCTTTTATGTCTATAACCTTCGTACAATTGCAATGAGTCCCAAGGGAGCTTTAAATTGATAGAGGATATCAAACAGAGATTGTGAGAGCTTGCGGTACAGGGTCTGAGGGCGTGAGCATGGATCCAAACACAAATCCTGTTTATTGTGGTTAAGCTTCATCATACAGAGCTGACCCTTTTTCACATTGAAGAATGATTAATAGATGGTTTTAGGTTTTCTCTTGTCAATTTACACAAAATTCCAAAATTCTGTAACTATTTTTACCTGTTTTATTTATCTTAAGTCTCAGTTTAAAAAATAAACTCTAACTAGTATAAAATCAAGATCAAATTTTATGTCAAAACCTGCCCTGTCTGTCTTTTCTGATTGACTGATTGTGCTTTTGAGTCAGCACCTGCTGCCTACATTTCCAACGACACTGTTAGGACGCTGTTAGGATGCAGCACTGTTAGGTGAACTTGACAAAATCATGCAACCTACAGCTCATTCATCAAACTTTTTTTACAGTCTCTTGAGCTGATACACTGTCTTACACAGTCTTGCACTATACAGCAGTATGCTTATCTGTGAAACTCTGGCAAACAGGTTTCTTGCTGGTAACTTTCCAGTTTTATTTTACTGGCACAATTCCTATACAACAAGAAAGTTTGCAAATCACAATGGAGCTAAATATCCACACATGCACAGAGTTGCTGAGGACTAATACAGCCCCAGTGCTCACACATAAATCAACCAGCAAGCTGCTGTATTTTCTGGACTATAATATATGTAATATGTAATATACTATAATATGTGTAAAAGTAGAAATGCTTGCATTGCTCATTGTAACACACTTGACATGTAGTTCTTTGTTTGTGTTTTTTTATGTTATGGCCTAATTAGCCAAAAACAATGGCAAATGATTTTTGATGTGGTAATAAATGATCTGGAAAAATATCACTGAGATGAGTCGTAGTCCAGGCTCCTCTGCCACTTCTTTAAGCTCTTCGTCACAGTTTCGATTTGTGTCCAATGGGCCTGACAAGTCCTGAAAAGAGACCCTGCTAATCTCTTCTCGAGTGTCAGCTCCCTTCCTCTGTTCTCTTTTTGAAAAGACGCTGTTTATCTGACCAAAGCCCATCGCTGTGCCATTTGCGCTGTGGGGTGCTTATCGACCATGAGATAATTCAGAAAGCACCTCAGCCAGCTTTTTGTTCATTAAAAGTTTCCTCAGACTAGTCTTCAAAAGTGCATCTATATGTCTGGTCTAAGAGGCGACGGAGGAGAAAGTGAAGAATGTGTGTGGAGGGGGTGAGGACTTCATCGGAGTCCTTGTGGTGTTCTCACTGATTTAATTGCTTTTGACGCCCCTCCTCTCGTCTTGTTTGGATCCCTGACGGACTTGATCTAGGTCTGTGGTTTACAATTTCTTGCCCTCCTGCTTGAGTTGGCTGTTTTGATCAACTTTAATAAGTGTGATCAAATAACCGCGCTGGGTCTTTGTGACCTATATCGACAGATCTGCCATTAATTTGCTATGGAAGACCTGCCTCTTTTTTACAGTCCAAACTTTCACTTCAAGGGTGGCATTAAGTTCACTTAAATCCATTGCCTTTTATGAGATCGCAGTGAACCAAGACATCAAAGTGGTCAAAACAGTGACTGTGGACTTAACAAGAACTTCCACTCGGATGACTCACGGCACCAGGACCTTGAAAAGTTGGTTAATTTACAATTTTCAGCTTTGGTCAAATTGAAACTGGAATTTGCACACAGTAATGAGACAAACTGTTCTGCTTGCAAGTTGACATACCTGAAAACATGACTTGAAAATTGCTTGAAGGATTAAAAAAGGATAAAAAGTGCAGAAGAGTGATTTATGCTTTTCATGTGTTTAATTTATCAATAAAGCTGTCAGTACTCTACTAACCTGGGCAGATGTTCGCTAGTATTAATCAACACACCAGCATCAATCGAGATACTCCATTACATTGACCGGAGCAAGGTTGTCCCTCAGCCAAAGTCTGATGACGGATGCCTATCCTTCATAACAAGACACAAGAGAAACATTCGGAGCCTTCTCACAGCTGTATTAGAGCAAGAGGACTCAGCAGATACACAGAAGCCACCATCAATGAATGGACATTCTCCATTGGCCCCCTCTGCTCTCTTCAATGTTAACAAGAAGGTAATTATGGATAGTGGTTTTGGCCATCCATCAGGGCCAGGCAGCAGGCAGATTGATACCAGCAGGGCCACATCCTGTTTTCATCCCCTTTGCTTTTGAGATCCTCAGAACGTGATTTGGGAAATGGCAAGCTCTGGCCTACTCATCCATCACTTTCCGGCGTGTTTCTCCCCAGTGGAGTAAACCAACACAGTGCTCCTTGAGAAGATTGTGTGCTAAAGGGCTGTGGGACACGAGTTCTGCAAAAGAAATTGTTAAAATGTGAAATACTGACAAATTGTGCATTGTACAAATGTTTAAGGGCAGAAAAGAACACAGATATGGTGCAAGGATAGAAGACATTGACGGTCATATCATTAATGTTAGATGTATCAGCGGTTACCACCCAAGAAAAGTAATTTTCCAAATTCCTATTACAGTCTGTTGAGGATAAAGAATCTTATATTGGTTATATCAGTGGACTGATTTACCTTACTTAAAACGTCAGTACAGCAGCACAGTGGTAGCTTGTTTTCTGTTATAGACCATGCTGAGAATACTGTCGGCCTGCTTTTAAGCAATAACAGTTGAGTAATATGTAAAGCAATACCCTGTGTCAGACATGTTTGTATCACAAGATATGCTTTGCACTTGTCAAAGACTGCGTGGAAAAACAATTAAGTCTCTGCAATGAGTCTGAAAACAAACAGCTTTGGTACAGTTTTCAATGAACACAAAGCACATGGAACATTGCTAGCCTCTTTATAATGGCTTATAACGTGACTATTTTGGGGCTTTACAGTCGCCAAGGCAACAGGTTGCAGTGGAGACTCACCATAGAGCCTGAATAGACAAATGAGGGAGACAAGTGATTAATACTTCACTTGAAAGCTTTTATATTTTTATTTGTTTGGATTAATTTTCTAATATAAAATTGTTTTAATTTTTGATTAGATGCTTATTTACCTCATTTATTCAACAGCATTCATTTATGAGTTTGTATTTCTATAAAAAATAATACAAATAGTGCATAAACATTGTTTATTGATCTTGTTAGCTCAATATAAGCCTCGGCATTCTCCAGTTTCAACTCTTTGTTCAATGTCCTCTTTGTCCTTGTCAGTACTGCTCGACTGATGACCAAGACAATTATAAGCCAGTCACTCACCAGCTTTCTCATGAAATCCATCTGAGCAGCTCCTAGGATCAGTTTTCATGAATATTGTATGTGCATTTCTATCTCCATGTTAAAGCTTCCTTGCACAAATATTATGAAGGGTGAATTATTTTGACACCAGCCTTTTTTCTATTTTTTTTTTTCTTTTTTTTTTTTTTTCACTTTGATTCAGTTGGACTTCCCACTCCATGGATCACCAGTGTGTAAAGGATCAACGGTACAAGGAAAATCAAATTAAACGAAATATCTGAATCCATAAATGAGCATTGGATTTTCAATTGAGGGCAGAAAATATGACGGATAGGCAGGAATGTAAAAAAGATTAGGCCCAGTTTTTCTGTGTTGGCAGGTTTCAGTCACTGATCATTTACATATGTCTTAACTTTGCCAGCATGTCAGCTATACAGCACTGACAATAAAAAGTGAACAGAAGCTCGGAAATACATGCCAAGATGCCCATCATGTCTTGTTAACATCATATTCAGGTTTATGTAATAATAAATTTTCCCTTTTCATAGGATGCAATGCCTCAGACTGCCCAAAGTTGAGGTGGATATTTATTTTCTAGTTTGTTTTTCATACCCATCTACAATTTAATCATTCTCAATTTGTCCTGGAAATGAAGTAACCAGTTGCAGCATGGTTTAATTTCAGAAAATATGGCAGTAGTTACGTTGATAGAATTGATGCAACATTTTGCTTAATAATAAGTGTCCATATTTTACCTAAAGAAAACAAAACTAACTGAGGTTAGACAGTGATGGCTGTGTCCAGATCAGTTGTCAAAGGGATAAGTAGAACTGAAGGCCTCCTGTGTTTTTATTTTATTATAGCTGAGGTTATTTCCCAGTGGCTCATCCCCTTCACTAGTCAAAGGATTCATGAAATCTGCATATAGAGTGGATTCATATTCTGATGACAACAATCACATTTTCAAGAGCAAAGCCACCCTCATAATGGACATAACATATAATTCAGAAACCTTAATGTAAAAAAAAAAGTTTACCATTTATTATTAATAAGACATTACCTCAAAGTTCATGTCATGCTTCTGCAGCGCACTGCGGTTATGTGGTGAGGTTTGATGATGTGACCCGTGTGCGCTGATGGGTGACTGAAACACATATATCTCCGGATTTGTGACCGCAACATTAAAGTGGAGTCATTTTTCTTGGGGCAATGCAGTGACAAGTTTTTCATTAGTTCAAATGAGTGGACAGTATAAACATTTCTCTAAAAATCTAAACAAAACTGCCGGTAAATTACTGTCAAGTCTGCTCTGTGTTTGTTTTTGGAAAAACTGGGTGACTCACATTTTAGATGAAGTGGGAGGAAATTACATTATGCATTTTATTGCAAGGAGTCCTTTTGACATGATATGTTTTGTGGCTTTTAGAGGCTGACAAAGTATTTCCATAAAACTGTAAATTACAATTTATCTTCATGTACTACATCTCATATTAAAGCTTAACACATTTTACTGAGAAATGGCCAAAATACTTTTATCTGGGGCTACACACACAGTTGTCCAGTAACTAAAAGAGAGTAGAGGTAGACATACTTATTTTTGTCACTCTTCTTTTGTCTGGACAAAAACCACATGAACACCCTTTTTGTTGAATATATCAGTGACTGCTCTAAGTTAAGATTTTATGCTTAAAAACCTCACATACATTTAATTGAGCACAGTTTGTAGTATAGCTCTTAGCACATAGTCAGGTGATTATGCAGATTTATCACAAACTCTACAATAAAAAATACATTTTTGCTGTTTAAGTAATCCCAATCAATAAATGTGTTGTAATTTTTATCCAGCTCAGCCAGCCAAGACTGACATGCAAAATAGTAGCTCTCTACTGTATTTCCAGTGCTCTTATGAATTTCCAGCTCCAAAATGGCTGTCATTCATTGTCATTAACTTCTATGAATGAGGCTGACATCTGCTATATTAAAAATGTAATTATCAGAATACATAAATATGTAATTGCTGCCACCTGCATAATTGATGTGCGCCAATGCACAATGTTGAACGTATAAACCTCCACTTAGCAGGCGAATGCCACCTGAACAATAGGTGGGCTCCTGAGTGATAATTGAACCAATAGACAATTCCCAGGACTGTGAAAATGTTAATCACACAAGATAGATTCTTCATTAGGCAGCTCATGCATAAAAGCACCATTCATATGTGTGAAGTCTGGAGAAATGGAGGTAGAGACATCCTTAATGCGAAGTGGAGAGGGATAGCCCCTAATACTTCCCTGGGCACCCATTCCTGCTGCAGGATCAGCTAAAAGAGATGACCTCAACCTCACACTGCTTAAATGAAACACCAAATCAGCCATCCACTGAGGCAACAATCAAATTATTGTATAGAGTCATCTTCTTAGTGATTAATGTTAGCTAATGCATGATACATGACAGAGGACAGCCAGTTTCAACTTAAAAGACATGTGTCTATGTAATTATATGCATCTGAAAATGACGGCACACCGCTTTTCTGGTTCTCAATTAATCATGTCTTAATAATATTATTCTGTGGCTGGTAGTTGTGCATTAAGCGATTCTGAGGATTTTGCAGAATTCTGCAAGGAACCCTATAAATCTAAAGGATAAAAGCATTTGCAGAGGAAAGGCAACATAGGTAGAGCTTGTTCCCAGTTCTTTCCTCTGTGGAGTAAAGCACACTGTATGTGGCGTGTAAGTGGACATGCATGTATGTACAAAAGTACTACTGACTTGCAGTTATTATTTTTTGTGTTAGTGTTAAACAGTTTTTCTTTTACTTATAGTGGATAGCTTTCTTCATAGCAGAAACTTTACAGACATGTGTTTATTATAAAATACTGAGGGTGAAAAAAGATCCCTACATGTGTAACATGTTTTAGTTGGTGTTCAACCTTAGATTGAGGACTGGCCTGTGTAGCCTCTCACAGGCTGCATTCACAAACACCACAGCCAATCAGAAAACTTTGTCAAGACCCATCCCTCCTGTGAGTGTGACAGTCCAATCAGAGCAGCCAGTCAGGGGGCCACTGAGCTGTGGCACGTCGGACCGCATTACCCAAAATTCTGTGTGTATACCCAAGGCTCTGCTGTGTTGGGAATGTGTGGTGCCATCTAAGTCTGTCCGCAACAAAGCCTCATTTTTCATCTGGTGTTCCCCCTCCCCCATCCTACTTCCTCTCCCTGTGTCCTCTAGGCTGCCTCTCTACTGCTAAAAATGGCAGATCGGTCTTTTGTGTACACCTTTGCGTCCATGCGCATGTGCCACTCTCCTTCATGGTGACCTCTGTAGGAGCTCACTGTTGGGGTCTTAACACTTCTTCTGTGTAATCAAACATCTCTTTGAAATAAATTTAGCAATACACACTCATGCACTGACCCCCACCCCCCTTTTCCAATTCCCAATTATTCCTGTGTCTTAATTAGGCCCTCATACTGTGCAGAGGCTCTCCCCTGTGACTGTGTAAGTCTGCAACTGTGCGCTGGAAGCATCCCTGGTCTAATTCAGCTGTAGTTGTCCTCACTTGCCATGGGATGTTCTGTCAGGCTGACTAATTACCAACTGGTGTGGTTGTGTGTGTGTGCTATAATGTAATTCAAGGCACCTACTTTGTATTAGCAAGCGCTGCTCTCACTATAGCCTGGGACATCAATATTGATCACTGTCCTGTCAACATGCAGGCTCGGCTTGGCCACAGTCAATGATTTCTTATTTTTGAGCGATCAATACGCGGACAAAAGTGTATGTGTGTCTTTGTTACATACAAGTTTACTTGTTTAGTGCATGTGTGCACATCTCTCAGATGTGCATTGATGCATGTGACTTTTTGATGTTGATGTTTATTTCCAGCACTCCACCAGCTACTGATTGACAGCAAGGTGCCACCATGACAGAAAATCCATGGCCTTTTTCCCCTCACCTTTTCCTCTGACTGCTGTCTCTCTACCAATGATTTATTGTGATTGTAACTGTGCATAGAACCCATCACAAAACACACATTTACATCACTAATTAAATACGTTTATGGGGAGGTAACGGTCTAATGTGAGTTTCAAGCAGCAGTTGTCTCTTGGTCTTTTAGTGGGTATACAGCCTGAAAAGTGTTGCTGTACACTGCAGTGTACTGGTAGAGCAGGATAAGCCAGTATAACATGTGTCTGATGTAAATTAGCTCAAGAATAGAACCTATCATTATTGTGTTATGAGGTATCTGCGCTGCAAATGGGCCTCTTGTCTGCAGTGTGCTCTGTTGAATTGAGGTCAAGTGACTTCCTACACTTGAGATAATTTTAGTGCTTGACCTTACCTTACTGCACTCTATGAATATTATTATTGTCCTTTACCACTGCAATGTGAAAAAAATAACAGACCCCTGCTTAATGTTTTCTTAGCAAACACTTCAGTTCTTCCCCTTTGCCCCAGAGTAGATGTGAATACACTCAACCTCCTTTAAAGCTTAAAGTCAGCATTTTAATCCAAGCTATTGTTTGAGTTCACATGCTGTATGCTGGCTCAGAGCCAATATAAAGAAAGGTATTTCACTGTCCAACTACTTGGGGACTATTTTATATCTGCAGAATATCTGGTTGTGTGGTTCTTTTTAGGGGTCAAATGTATTTAACTTCTAATTCATATTCAACACTCTCTCTATGCAACATGCTGTATCTGTGCCCTCTGTTCACGGCCATTTTATTGCATCATTTAGTTCATTTTTAAAACGCTGCTGAGCTGCATGATATTAAGTGGTGATTCATGTCGGTCTGCATTTGGTGCCATCTGAGCCATGCTAGTTTTGCCGTTTTCAGATAAGGCTTTTAGTAATGAGGCTGGCTCTATGAATCAACCACATGCTTCTTCCAATTCTTCCTTTACCACATATCTGTCTGAATCTTCTCTCACTCGCTTTGTCAGTTTTCCAGTGGCTTGATGGGTGTAGTTGACAGATGACAATCTAATTTCCATTCAGGCGTGGTTCCCTGCTTTCTGGGGGCTAAGCCATGCAGTAGCTCTAAGTGTCACATTAAATCCCAGGAAGGGAGATGGGAATGGCAGAGTGACAAGGGAAGCCATTCACAACCACCAGTATCAATGTCTCAGTGGGTGACACCCACATATAGAAACGTATAGCTGCAGTGTGCCTGTGTCTAAGCCAAGACATGTTTAGGTAGCCATAATCTCTAAAATGTCCCAGAGCAAACTCCAGTGTGACACTCGCTGTGATTTGTTTTATGACTCTAAAGTGACGTGGATCTCAGGATCAATGAGTGGATGTCATGGTGACTGTCATGTGGATGACGACACTTGTAATTATGTTGCTGGTCGAATCGGCATTGATCAATAATGATAAAGATTATGGTTAGGACCGTTATGGTGGTGACAGCAATGACAAAAGCGAATGTATGTGCACTTTAATAATAATTGATTTGTCTAAAAATGGCACCAAGTATCAGGGGAGGGTCAGTAAATTTGAACATGTGCAATTCCAGTCCATTACTTGTGCAGCAGGGTGTAATTAGCTTCACTCAAATACACTGATAGCAATGATTGAAAGAACTGAGGGGATTTGAATGAACATGGGTACGCAATGGGCGGCTCTTGGATTGACAGTGATTAAACCCACCACCCAGCAGAGGAAACTGAAGTAGATCTATAATTATTCCAGCCAGTACACGTGAAAATACAAGTCCTATAGCTCCTCATTTACTGACTGCAAGCATGAGATTTGAGATCTCTAATAGCCTCCATTAGAGCAGAAGGGGTAAATATATATGACATTCCTGTTTCCAGGCACCGGTGCACTCACCCTGTTCTAAATGAACCAGCCCAAAAGAACAATGCCAGTACTTGGAAAGGGCAACAAAAAGCTCACATGGCAGTTGAAGACAATTACCCCCAGAACAACAGTCCACTCTACATTGAGCTGATGAGATTCTGGTTACGTGCAAAGAGAAGTGGAAGAAAAAAAAATCCTAGTCCAATTACTGCGACCCTGAAGAGATTTGGAAGTTCTCTCAATAGCGCATGAAGGGCTCTTTGAATGGAACGGTGGCAGAAAAGGGGAAAATGAATTATTGATTGTAATTACACAGGTCTGTGATTCTCTGCTCCATGTGTGACAGGCCTCTTTTGGTTCTGTCATTGTGAACCCTGTTTATGGGAACGCTTGAGCACAATAACACTGTGCACTGCTCTGCATTGTTAACTGACTGAAATTGTTAACATTGATTATTTGGTTAGCATTTGAGTTGTATGATAGTTGGTAATTGTCTCTGTAACTCCAAAATGTTGTTCCTGTATTTACTTTTATTTCCTGTATTTACAGAAACCACTGCAGAGCATGTATCACTGTGTATAGTGCCTTCCCAGAGGTTTTCCACCAGTGGTTACTTTAATGTTTTTGAACTGTTTCCTGATATCTCGTTTCATGTGTGCTGGTCTTGGTCTTGACTTGCTCTTTGGTGGGTTGGTACAAGTCTACAGTATAAAAGTTACTCTGAGCTCAGTTATGATGTCTTGGTTTGTACTGTACTACAGTTGGGGTTCACCTCATTTTTCTTGTTAAAATGTTTCTACTGATAATATTTGTAATTGCTCTTTCAGTCAGTGCTTCCAGATTTAGCACGAGCTGAGCTGCACCAGTCATTAGCATATATTTGGATGCAGTGCTTTTCACAATGTTCTCAAACAAACTTTATTTGGGTTTGTTATATAATACTCAGATTGAGGGTAAGGACAAGAGATTTAAATACAATTATCTACAGTTTTTAGTTGTTTGGTGAATGTAGAAACACAAATTCTTTCCTAAATGCCTTAGTTTGAATTGTTCATCTTGTGCAAATTACCGCGAGTTTCTTTCTGCTTCCAGGCTTTATTGCAGACATCATCGCACTAAACATTTTTTTTTCACTTGTTACAAAACCGTCTTTTAAAGCACATGCATAAATGCCATGAGAGTGCACGAGTCGGCACATGAACATACACGTGCTGTGCTTTCAGTGAAAATGCGCGGGCATGAGGCGTCTGATGGAAGCAGGACACACTTCTTCAGAATACTGATGAGATGCAGAGCTCATTCCTCCGACGCGGACGCTTAGGTTGTGTCACACTCAGACTCACTCGTGGCAAAGACGCATTTAAACAATGAGTGCATGTAAATAACAATGCTTCCATCTCATAAATGACCTCTAGGTTTTTACAATTGTCCTGTCCTTTCTCTTCGTTTTTTATTTTTATTTTAAATTACATTTTTTTATCTTTAATATTTTGGGGAATATTTTGTAAATGGAAAGTAAGAGCAGATTATTTGAAGCAGGGTTAGCTTTGAAGGAGGTTGGTAATTGGCTTTTTTTAACTATTCAATTATCCACAGTAGAGTCATCTGGAGACTCATTTATAGCTATGGTTTTCAGACACTTTTACAGTAAACACCAAACTGCCCATCATTAAGTCTTAAGAAAGTCCCTTTGATTTTGAGATGGCTGCATGAGCCAAGACTAATTAGATGTACTACATTCCACCAACAAACTCTGTAAACTGTTTAAAAGTGATACAACTATTTTCTGGCTTACCAATTTTGCCATCTTTTTAATGATGAACAAGTGAAAACACTTGCAAGAACTTGGAACTATTTAAAGTAATAATAGCGAGACATTTTTTTTTCTCTAAACCAAACAAGGAAATGCAGTTGCCAAGTGCAGCGGTAGCTAACATGAAATTTCCGCTATGAGACACTTGTATGCGTGAGGTAGACGTCATGAGAAGTGTGCGTTAGTAGAGGAAAACAATAAAATCTCATTTCTATTCCAAGGTTAGTCATTTTGAGTGCTTTAAAAAGGTCTTTTGCAGGGGATCTTCTGATTGCCGAGCGCACTCTCAATCTCATATTTACTGTGGCCTCTGATTCATTACAACCCACACAGCACTGCATAATCCCAAGAATATAGTGTGTAGCAGTGCTGTGGAGAGGGGAAGACAGATAGATAAAGCCTATATACAACTGCCCTTTGAAATGAGAAAGGTCACAAGTTAAATACATTTACTAACTATACACTGTTTTGTCTTATAATGTAATCTATTTTCCCTTTTATATTTGATATCCGGTGCTTTTTTTCAATAAACTATTAAATATAAACCCTCTTATGGGATGTGCCGATAGAGGTTATTGGAAAATTACTGTGAAATTCCCAATCGATATCTTTGACAATGTGCTTACATACACACATTTACTGGTTTCACCAGCACCCATCCGTTACTACCACCTATTTTCACCCTCTTTCTGTGTCTTTCTCAATCTTTCTATCTATCTCTCTCCCCCTTCCCCTGCTCTTCCCCAAAATTCAATCTTGTATTTTCCAGTGATGGAGAGCAGCTCTGCGGTTTTATGCCAGGCGCAGTAGAATATATTAAACTACAGGGAAAAAATAAATAAAGGGGGAATCTATCTGTCCTAGTTTCTCTATAAGCATGATTTGGTTGCACATGCCGTTTTATTTACCTCCGTGTTTTTTACATCCCACAAAAGTCTATGCAGTGTTCACAACACTTTGCAGTCAAATATTGATTGCTTGAGGAGGAAGAAGCTGTAGGAGGCGTGAGGGTGCGCTTTGCTGTCTAAGAAAAAGACAACATGGAATCTATTCCCTACTTTCTTTGATAAGTTGTGCCAATATAGTCAATCTTTGGTAGGATGCATAGGTTCTGTTGTGACTGAAAAAAAGGCTTGACATTAAAATTCTTCATGGAATGCTCAAACATTAAAAAATGATTGAGCTTTTTTTCCCTCAAATTGGTCAGAAATATAAAATCTATGAAAAAGGTTTGATGCAACTAAAGCATGTCTGTTATAAAAAAAAAAAAAGGGTTGAGCCACATTTCCAGCTATTTATTAAATTAGCTACTGTACTTTTATTGTTGACATAGAACAAAAAAGCAAGCGACAGGAGATATGTGGTCACTTCTTCTGAAAGTGAGTAAGACATTTGGTTGACGTTGATGGTTCTTTGTATTTTAATAACAAGAAATAGGACACAAATGAATGGCTTGCTGTTGCGTGGGCAGCCGTTTCTCTGGCAACAAATCTGCAGTGCAGTGATGGAGAGTACTGAGTGGACTGTGATTGAGGGTTTGGAAACTAGGTAACCAGGGAAGATGAAACAGTAAAGGAAACAGCAGCACTGTAAGTCTGGCATGGATTCCTCCAGTTTTTTGCTAAATATATGAAAAAAGGGAGTCGTTTAAATATACAAGGGTAGCAAAAAGCTGACAGTGCTGACTGATGGTGAAAAGCCGGATGAAAGATTGCAGTTATTGAAGAATAGCACAAGCAATAACCTCCTGTGAGTGTGTTGTGTCAAGTCCGTAACAACAGCCAGCAACTGTAATAGGGGTTCCCTGTTGGCCAGTCAATGAGAGGCAGGTTGGAGGCCCTGGATCTATTATCTGAGTCTAGAAGGAAGAAAGCATCTGCTGACAGCCGCTGCATTCATCAGAATTTCCCATCTAGCTTTTCCCCATTGTTCTTCCTTCCTTGTCATCTGATTTCCTCTGATCCCTAACTTCATACTCCCCCCTGCCATCCATTTTCCCACCCTGTCTGTCATTCTCTCATTCCCCTACACCTCCTCATTCTCTCTATCTCACCAGGTAGTGTTGAGGGCCCGTGATCAATACGTGCCGTCTTTTGCAGCCCTGACTTTACAGTGAAATTGAGGAAGCAGCGAGATAGCCGACAAGACAGACAAAAGCTGGTGGTTATTTTGGTTCAGTTGAAGTATTGAGGATATATTGGGCATCTATAAAAGGTGTCACATCCCTGGAAAACACTTGACCTACCTGCAGCCTTAGCATCTCTGCACGGCATCTGCCTGAATGTTTCAAGGCCCCCTCCTAGACTGCTGCCAATCACGTTGTAAGAAATCCATTCACTTCTCTCAATGGCTGTAATGTATACTGTATGTGTGGGCAACTTGTCAAATGTGCAGGACTCACCGAACTTCCACCGCCCTAAACAGGGAGTTGTTTTATTACCCCAAGCATTAAGTCTCCTGTTGCCGTGACACCCAAAAGAAACCTCACTGATTGACACTGTGCCAGTATCATGGCTGACACGACAAGACAAGTGACGGCTGATGGTGTGACATGCACGTCTCACACCCACAATGGCAGCAGGATGACAACACGCTTGTGCACATTTCGGTTACACACTGTGGTCCATGCACGTGTATGTGTAATATCACACACAGATGTAGGTAGAGCAGTCCAGATTTGTCCTCAGGTGACAAAGCTGTGGCATTAAAGTGCAACTGACAAAGTACAGGTAAAATAAGAAGTGTTTTTGCATTAATAATTAGATAATTAGAAATTAGACGTTAGA
Organism: Neodontobutis hainanensis; assembly: GCA_024349245.1. Classification (NCBI taxonomy): domain Eukaryota; kingdom Metazoa; phylum Chordata; class Actinopteri; order Gobiiformes; family Odontobutidae; genus Neodontobutis; species Neodontobutis hainanensis. The sequence goes on from JALDNG010000062.1 coordinate 1,000,278, forward strand.
CAAGTTTTTTTTTTCCTTGAAATTATACATAATTATAAGTAAGATAAGTAAAATTTTGAAAATAAATCATTTAAATCATTTAAGAAATTGTAACCAGTTACTGCACACACGTGCCTACATGCTGTTATCATACAAACCTTAAACACACTAAGCCTCGTCTTTGCACGAGCAGTCTGTGATGCCCAAGTGTAATCTGATACACACTCAAAGACATAGTTGCACGCAAACACCATCCCATCTTCCAAATCCGTCTTTTCCACGGCTCATTTCCTGCGTCCTCTCCTCTAAAAATGACAGTGGCAGATATTTCCACTCACTCGGAAGGAGAAAGAGCAGATATATCTAGTTGAGTCACAAAATTGGGTTCAAATTATATTGCTCTGTCATTGCTGCCTTGACTTCTTCTTACCAGACCTGACATTTGGACTATATCCGCAGGATACCAATTTTGCTCTCTTCCTCCCTATTCAGCGCTGGGCTGAGTCACTTTGCTATGTATCTTCAATGCATTTATGGCCTATTAAACATTGTTTCACTGATGGTTGTTTGCTTTAAAGGAACACCAGTCAATTGCACTTGTCCTCAGTCACACGTGTGAAAGTGTCAGCGGACCAAGTGACTCTCACAGCGAGGTGGAAACTAAAAAAAAGAAGTGAATTCAAGGAAATAAGCAAACTTTACTCCAGATGATCTGTATTCCTATGTTATATTTAGCTACATTTGGGCTGTTCAGTTGAACATATAAATAAACACTGCCACCATGACTCTACAAACTCCCAGATTTTTGCTCTCTGGGTTAACTCAGAGATTTAACACCCTCATTTGCATAATGGTAAATACCTGTCAAACTGCAGCCTGTTGACACACTGCTTTCCTGCTCAAGCTACTGTTCACTTCATTTTTTTTAAGCAAAGATCAATGTCAGTGACACTTCTGAGCCCATTTTAAAAATACAACTAAAGGACCAAAGCAGAGAAAAAACCTTGTATCACCCGAGTTCCAGTAGAAATGGATTACATATTGGCAAATTCCCTCTACAGACAGGTCAGACACTTGTGGTAGAAAAAATAAATAAATAAAAATAATAATAGAAAGGAATAGAATAGGATTTTAGACCATCTAATATTTTCTGAAGAGTAAAGTCAAGTTGGTTTTGAGAGCTTTAGTAATAACAATGTTATTATGTTTTCTTGTTTAATAGATGTACAAATAAATAACCCCTGTCCTACTATAGTTTTAGATGTGCTCTAAAGCTGTAGGTTAAACATTTGAATACATATCCATATTAGGAATAAACTTGTGGTTAAATAGACAAAAAGTGATGATTACCTCCCAAATGGAGCAGTCAGAAAAGGCTAAACTTTTCCAAATCCCCAGTCTCTCTCATCATGGAAATAATGACTCAATTGTCCTGAATCCTGTTGTAATGATGCCATGGAACAAAGTAGTGGCTGTGACTCATAGCACAATCGGAAACAAGGCTCTACCCTGTGATGTGCTTTGTGGATTAGAAAACCTCTGTTGCACTGCTTTGTGACCTTTTTAAAAGTTTTTTTTTAATTCAAGGCAATAAACACACAATGTAAAATTTAAGCAGCTCTATTTGCCTTTGAACATTGTGCTATTTTTGCATCCCGCTGAGATGACAGTGTTTCCTGTCCGACACAGTTGTGCCTTTGAACTCTCTCTGGAAGTGGCTCCAGCTGGGGAGAATCTGCTGAGTTGTCAACACTGGTAAATAAATATACTGTGTGTGATGAGTATGTGACTGCAGAAGAGGCTGTTGGGCAGCAAGGACGTGGAGTAATGACGGCTCCATTAGTGGCTCTCCTGGGGATGAGTAGGGGCCCTCTGATCAATATGGCCCCAGCTTGTCCCTTGGCCTGGGCTTGCCCTAAACTCAGTGAGTCTGTCTCAGACACATATTATCGACAAGGATACAGAGGGATTAGACTTAGATTGATGCATACTCATGTCGGCATAATGTTGTGTACTGTTTTGTAATATGCACATATAAATGTCCATGCTTTTTATCAAGTGGAAATTCTGCCTTTGGGTGCACATAAACATCTGCAGAAGCTCTAAAATAAATGGCTGAACTCCCAGTAGATTAAAGTAGTAAGGTGAGTGTTTTTTACACCCCTGCTCGTTTTCACACACCTCCTACATCTGCCAATGTGTTTGTTGCACTTACAAATGACTTGTGGATGAATCATTTACATTGCAGATGATTTATGCTGCTTAAGTGAGTTGTTATGGGGCTTGCGCACCAACGTATCGTTCTATTATGGTAAGCAGCACTTTTGGTATGACTTTTTTTTTTCTTTCCATTTCACGAGGATTTAGATGTTTATCTTTATGTGTGAGTTTGTCACTGAGATGTTTCACTCAAGTTAAATTATGTTTCCAAATAAAACTTGCCAACTGGGTATACTTGACATACAGTATGTATATATACTTGAAGATATTTCAGTTAGTAAATGAAGCTCTGTCTTTAGTAACCCACAATTATTCTCTGTTTCTGTAGAAAACAAGAAAGTAAGCATCAGCCTCTTTTGACCTAAGGTTTGTTCATCACAGTGTGACCATAACAAGGACAAACTATTCAGTTCAAAGGTTAGCTCTTTAATTGCTGGACTCTTTGTGTGTCACTGTAATTTCCGGAGAATCCGAAGATGTCAGCCCCCGCTGTCTGTCAAATTGCCTGTTGAGTCTTTTTCCATGAAGCACTTAGTGAACAATATGAAGCCAAGGCACACTGTTGATAACGATTTTCTATCGATCATATTGCACCAAGAATGACCAGGGCTATTACAAAGTTAATGAATAACAAGAAATCCTGCGGTTTACTTGGAAGACAGGTACATTACTCACAGTCTGCATGGATGGAGTATTTTCAACTCAATCACTTTTCTGTCACGGAGAAAACCTTGTTTACAGAGATGTTTGTGGACTAAATCTCTTTTGGGTTGGTGTTCTCCGTCTCTCATTACATTAGCTCCACTCATTTCCTCGTCTTCTCCAGGTTAGGGGGCTAAATCCTCACGTCTCCTCCTATATTTCCAATCTTCTTTCCCAGGTGTTAAATTATGGATGAAACCTACCTGACAAGTCAGCGCGTTACATAAGCCTCCCTTTGTCTTCTCACCGGCTTCATTATTCTGTGTGAGGATCATTTGGCTGTGAGTAAGCCCTGCCCCGCCACATGGGAGATGACATAAATATTTATTAGAAGTTTTTTTTTTTTTTTTTTTTGGAGAGAAGAGATACCTGGAAATGAAGGAGTGAATGGTAATGGTCGGAAAACGAAGTGCTAGAGTGCTAGAGGACAGTATGTGTGCTGGTGCGAAAGGTTTAGAGGTTGTGAGAGCTGGACAAAGCTGGCATATAGAGGACAAAACAACCATCTGTTTCATGCTAAAGAGTAGAACAGATTTTATTTTTAACTTTTTGGGGAGGGGGTCAGTAGTGTGTGTTTTATCCTCAGGCTAACAGCATGTTGAGTTATTTATTCATAATCTGACACAGTGTGCCAAGAGTTTACCCTAATTATTTCTGCAGAGACTGGTGCTCTCATGTCTTTCTCTTTAAATCAGCCAATTTGAATAATGACACTGGTGCAAATATAAATAGTATGTTTTGTTTTTTAATTTAAGTTGACTACAAGAGTAAAAGCCCAGTTAAAGGTGTGATTTCTAGCTGGTTGATATAGTATATTGTAGAGGCTCTGTCTAGGGATCAGGACCACTTTCCAGCCAACATCTTATTTGGGACAATCACTTTAGCATCATACTCCCTTGCTGCTCAATGATTTATAATTAACACGTATTGGGCAATATAATCATACGTTTAACTGCAACAGCATAATATATGAGCCCAGTGTGATTTGTGTAGCTTAGGAGCGTGTAATCCCATTTGTTGCTTGGACCCATCCACTTGCTGGCCGGCTCATATTCAAAGCAGGCCTTCTTTTAGGCCTGTTGCGCTCCCTTTGCAATACCAAGATTTAATTAGGCTACACAGAGAGCTGTGGTGTGATTAGATTTGAACATGCTGGCTACAACTCAGGCTGTAACCACATTCAGAGCCTGTTTATCTGAAGGCAGTTTATAGCTTTGTTTTGTTTAGTTAATTTTTTTTCAGTCCCCTAAAAAACGAACATAAAACAATACACTTTTATAAGCATAGACCGAATGGGTGTAGGCTGAATTCGGATTTGCCTACCCGTTTCAACAACCAAACCTAAATAGTAATATATCACAACAAGACAGAAAAAAAAGACAAAACCACAATATGCTACATTCTCAAAACATCAGCAGTACCATCATACCACTATACCAGTATCACCAACCACTGTCAACATCACCTTCATCACCATCAATACCACCATTGACACCATCATTGTCACCACTACCATTCTCATCACTTCTGCTCACTTTGTGTGAAATATGAGCATTTGGTTATTCTAATTGATACAAATCATAAAATAAATAATAAAAGTATGAAATAATAATAATAAAAGAAAAAAATAATAATAAATCAATAAAAATAATAAATAATAAAAAAAAAAAATAAAAAAAAAATTGTGACACATTTAGTTTGTGGCCACAATGTTTACATAAATTAAATTAAAAACTATTAAGACTTGTTTATTGGGATTAATTGAATAATCCACACATTTATCCATCTACACAGACGTGCAGGCATCTGGCTGACCCTACATTAAACAGCCATCGTTAGTTTGAAGAGGTGAGTTTCTTCTCCCACAGCTGCTTGGCGTAGCACTCAGCCAAGAACTCTGCAGCCGGATGACAAAAAATCAACACCGAATCAGCCACTGCGACACCACCCATGTCACACAGCCATTAAACCTAGTGCTGAAAAGTTGTTTTACCTCTTTGCCTGTAATTCCAGGTTCATTTGGGCCCACACTTCAAATCCAGACGCTGTAAAAAAAAACAAGTAATCACATTTTTAGTAAACCCTGTGAGTCATGGTAAGAAGCTCTATAAGGATGCTGAGGCTCTGCTGTACTGAGTGATTAACTGATAATTAGTTGACTATCAACCTTTCAGACACTGGCAAGAACAACTCGTGTTAATGAAAAATGTTACAGACAAAAATGTCATTATGCTCTATCTGATATGTTTTTGAGTGTCACTGAGAAGTAATTAACTTTGGAAACTAGCATTGTGTTTCTCGTTTTGCATTAAGTAGGAGGTAGAGATGATAGACTGACTATATATAGCTTGTGTCTCATGCAATGCTCGAACCCTAAGAATATATTATATCAGAGTGAGTAAATAATTCATAACTCCCTGAGTGGTACAATTATACATATAAGGACTGTATCACCCCGGGGTGAAACCCAGTATCTATGCAATATGATGAGGTGGAATGAATATGGATTGGGCTAAAATCTGACAGATTATGGTTAGGCTTAATGCTATGGTTATCCTTAATAAGACGTTTTTTGAATAATAACTCTGTCACATTTGAAAATGGAATTGCCAAGAAGTGTTTAGATTCCCAAGTAGACAACACTGTTTACATTTTAATAAATGCTTGGCACAGCATTAATCCCCCGGAGCAAGTGAGAAGTAAAAGCACCTACCCAGTCAAATACATTGAGCTGATTGGAAAGTAAATGGGGTTCATTAGATCATCTACAACGCGGTGGTATCTAACCCCACTAAGCATCTTGTACCACAGCCGCATGGGTTTAGGGCAAGTGTTGTTCATCTTGCTAATAATAAAATTACCCTTAAAAATGTCTCACTTTGCTCTTATAGCATGTTTTGCATCAGCTATCCAAAAGCATGAGAGCACCTATGTTAGGGCAGTCTGCAGAAAGGTGTGTCCCCTTCCAGGCACAAGCCTAGTGGCCCAAGGCTCATCATAAAGATATAGTAGGTTATGCCACAAGGGTTAGGGGCGCGCTCCTCACTTTGGGACTATAAACTTCATGACAGCGTGGATGATCCTTGAAGGTAGCCTCGGGACAGGTAACTCATGGTTACTTTTCTAAAACACAGGCAAGCATACAGAAGACCTACAGAACACTAAGTTCTACACTCAAGATTTAACAGATATAAATTGTGGGCTACCTTACCTCCCAAACGGATGTAAACATGCTTAAACATAACTTGATTCTTGGTAAATTCCCTTGTCAAGCAAGTAACCATTTCAGCTGCCAGTTCAATTAACTGGTAATTATTCTCTTTTGGCATGACAGCCTGTGCTAGAATTGATGGGTTATCTGTCTTTAGCTACACTGCCTTCCTCACTATCACAGAAGAAACAACAGTAAACTAACACCCCTTCCCCATTTTGTCCTGTTTACAAATAATAAAGTTTTTCATCCAAATTAAATAGCTTATATTTTAAGCCAAATGCTAAGAGAGGGTCACACCAGTAGTACTGTGCATGACATTTCTGTGCATGTTCGATTAGCTGTCTTTCAAATCAAAACTGTAACATTAATGACAACACTGCTGTATTGATTTATACACCGCCCGGGGCTGATCCATAACCAGCTTTCTCTTCCCTGTATGGTCGCTGTTTAACTAAAGGATGAATATGAGCCTGTTGTGGCCCATCTACAGTCGAAGGTCTTGTGTTTTTATTCTCTTGTCTCGGCACCTTTTGTAAATATATGCAGTCAAGTGACTCTATAAGCCTCCCACTGTTACCGTTACTATGATTTTCTCCTCACATCTGAAACTTTGAACACATCACATCAAAGATTGCCGCTGTGTGACAATGGGAACTCGAGCTCAGCAAAGGCATCTGATCCAAATACATTATTCAACTCTCAAGCCTTAACATATTCACCAGTTTCAGCCAATTGAGCTGTAAGCTTCTACCTTTGCAGTCACAAAATAAAATAATACAACCATTCAGTCAGAAACTGCTGATTTACTGCACTTGCTGAAATAAATGGACCTAATTACTTAAACTACATCTCGACAAAATATTCTGGTTTTGGTTCCGCAGTACCATTATTATTTTTGGATATATTTTGGTTATACTTATTATCACCTGTCTGGAGGCCAATCAGTAAAGTGATTTTTATAAACAGTGCCAGCCAAAACAATGGTTATGCTTGTCGGCTGTGTGCAAAGAAGGGAAAATGGTATCGGTCCACTGGAAATATTAGAGGATTTAATGTGATTGAAGAATACACTCTGCTACAATTCAAACAAATGTTAAATGCCCCACAGACCCTTTTTACTACAGTTTGTTACTGTTTAGCAGCCTCCACCTAACATTTCAAATCATTGTGTATGTGTGCACTACATCCCAGTCCAAATCAATACACTTTGAGCCAAATGTCAACATTGGTTGGAGAGAAAGTAGTAAGCAAAGGAGACCAAAATACAGAGAAAGTACATTGATTTATTATATAAGGTAGTTTGTGGCATTATACAGTGTATTTATGGTCAAAAGTCTGAGTGTCTTAAAGGGCATTGTTATTCATTTACCAGCAGGACAGAAAAAAAACAACAACTTGTGGCTACTATTTGTGTGTGCTTTACCAATCATACACCACTCCCAAAAGCATCTGGAGCGAGTTAAATCTTATTGAAAGCTTGCTGTTCAACGTACTTCATTAGCACAGTTTGAACTAGTGCATGCGTGTTTTGTTTGATCTGTCATTAGCACTGAATCATTACTGTGTCTGGACATTCCTTTTATCTTTTGGATAAACTAATCTGAGGAGATGGTCACTATGTCAAGTCAAACTAAGTTTGCGTGAACTTATCCAAACTTATTTAGTTTCCAGCACTGAAAATATAGGTTGTCAATGAAAAGGTGTAGAGAAGCAAGTCTAGCAGTTCAAGCTCTAAATATCTGAGCGTTTTTTTTACATTGTCATTATATGTTTGTTGTATGCAGTTATGTTTAAGCTATGCATGCCTCCTGCTCTATATGTGAGAAATATTCTTTTAAACACAGAAAAAGCCTCTGGATAATTAATGTTACTAGCATTAACACACAGTCAGTGCCTGTGCTCTAATGCTTACATCTGTAACAAGCTTGTGCATGCATTAATGCATGTTGACTACACCAACTCTACCTTAATTGGCTTATGTCTCAAAATGACAGCAGCAGTCTTGTGTGTTATTAAATGTATTTGTAAATTGCTTTCCATTAAGGATTTCCTCTCAGGCTATTTCTGTTGTCTGTTCTTTATAGACCCACTTTTTCTTCTCTCAATATAGTCTGTCACAGTTAACCCTCTGCTTCTTTTCATCATCTTTCTTCATTGTATCTTCAGATATGATCTAGATATTGTTTTTACTCCTCCATATACTCTCATGTGTTCTTGTGTGCAGGCAGTCTAAGTGAGAGCAGCTCCATCCAGAGACTGTGAATGATAAATCTCTGTTTGCCAATGACAGGGGGCACATCAAGTCCAATCACTGAACAAATAGGCTAAAAAAAACCCTAGCTGTGTTTCTGCACCACTTTTGTTTCAGCTCTTATCAAACCACAAACAAAACCACTGTGAAAGGTGGGACCGAAAAGCAGCAAAATGTGGGCAATAGTGTCAGGGTTTTTATTAGTCCAGTTGCATTTAATGTAGCTGTACAATGGAGCTGTTGTATTTTTGGTCAATGCTGATAAGCACAGGATCATAGTGCAGTATGTTTGATGGAGTGTTATGAATAAGGCCACAGACGTACAAAAAAGGCTTGCATCTGTTGTGAGAGCCTGTAGCAGAGCTTTCACCAGACATTCATAAACTGGCATGTTAACAGAGAGCTCTCTGCTTTGCCATACAATGATAGGTTTTATGGGAAATTTAATAAGCCCCCTCTGTGTATTGCCCACAGTCCTTATCCGTGCCAATAGAAAAATATCCATTTGGCCTCTGACATCCCCAGTGTTATGAGCTCTTTCTATTTTTTATGAACCATACTTCACCCTACGCCGTCACTCACCCAAATCAGTGACATGTTGCTTGTGTGTCCCCGAACATAAACGTCAGCTGCTGCGAGTCAAGCTGATGCGGGTGTATTGTCTTTGATCTTGCTCTGCTGAAGAGAAGTTAATCATATCTTTGATAACACTTTAACAGGGCTTCTTCCACTGATCTGTGTTGTCTGGGTGGCCGCGGAACAACATTGACATGCTTGTATGCCAAGAGCTGATATTTAATTACCAGTTTGCCAAGCTGGTGGGATCAGTTTTGTGTGTTGTTCCATTTTTGATCATTGTCTCCTCGTGAGACTGTTGCCTTGCAGGGAGGGACAAGGACATTGGCAACAGAAGGCCACAGCAGGCACATCTTACTATTGTGCCCATGTGAATAGGACGAACACAGTGGCTTTGCAGCTGTTATATAATTATGAATCAGAGCAGACCCAGGCTTTGAGGGTCTGGTATGATTCAAACACAATTAAAGCATCATCTTTATTTCCTTATTTTATTTCCCTGGGTATGTGCCACTAACCACAACGTGCCCGCTTTAAGAAAATAGCCTCTTGTGTTTTTTAAAAAAAAAAACATGTCATTGTCACTTTATCAAATCAGGTTGCATTGTTTATGTGACAGCCGCAGGTTAGGGCTGCTGCCTGCGGGGGGGAGTCATTTTGTATGAAAATATACACATTCATCGCCTCTCTTGCCTTTCCTTCTGTCTTGCTCAGCTCTTTGCTTGTGCAATGACGCACACAGTTAAGTGCCAAGAATAGAATAGTTCACATGCATTCACCCACAGTCCCTCCAGGATTAATGGGCTCAATTGGGCAAAAACAATCATGGTATGTTATTTTGAGTTAGTTAGCCACCTTTTTTTTTAGATTTGCTTTTTCAGCATCTGTTATAGTGTGTTAGTAGATACAGCCTTGAATTATAACATTTAACAGAATTTTCATGTATTGTATTAGAAAAAGCTTTTTATTTTTTAGACTACAGTGTGGATTCTACAGTTTTCATTGCTATGGCTCTTGGCTGAAACATTGTCACTTAAAGGCATCATTGTTATAAAACATTGGCCTATGATGTCAGTATGACCATCAAAAGGTCCATTCACGTTATCTCTGAACTGTTTGCCGGAAGTCAAGATGACGCACCACTGCAGTGAGTCTTTAGCCTTACTGCATGTTCCTGTTACGCACATTGACTAACCTGTTAACATGGCTATTCAAGTGAAAAGGTTCAGTCATGTCTCACAAATGATAATAGAAATTATTTCTTTTTTTCCTCGTCTAATCCACTCCCAGTCGAGCCTTGGATATCTCCCTGTGCTGTCACAATTAGCTAGCATAACTTCCATTTCAGAGGCCAACACAATATGGAAGGTCAGCAACCATAGAAACTTTTTGTTAGAAATATTTTACTAAACCATACCAGCATAACCCAGAGTCAAATTGAAAATAAAGCCATTACAAATGAGGAGCAAAGCAGAAGCGGATCTAATTTGACAAAAGGGAAGTTAGTCAAGAATTTAAAGCAGGTCATTCAGGTCTAAGGAACTGCCTCACTAATGTGTTTGACCTTTGATTTTATGGTTTCAATAATATTCTCCTTTATTTCTGTGGTTGAGTTTAGCTATGCAAATTCAGATTTTACATTTCCTTTAACCTTTTTTGCTTTTTATACATTTAACTCAACAAATAAAAGCAACAAAAATCTAATATTTTTTAGGCTGGGGATAGGACATTGCATTACCTTTGTGTGAGGCTAAGCTTCAGTCTGTTTGCTACATAAAAGCACACACCTTAAAGAAATAAATAAAAGGTCAACATGCTATGTTGGGGTTACACTGACTCTGTAAGCCTACATTGAAAGCGTTAGAAAATCAGCCCATCATTTAAAAGTACCCTTTTGCCAAGGCCCTGGCTTCCAGCTGAATACACTTCCACAGTGTTCTCTATAGGCTGGTATCCCCCAATGAGTGTGTCAGGGAAGTGTATGACTTTTACATTGGACTGATAACACCTGCTGTGACAGCACAAGAGTGCGCCACATTTACAAGATGCAATTCATTCACTCTTTGTCCTTTGTATTAAGCCCATGTTTATGTTGTCTACCTCCAATATGATGAAAGTAGAAACACAATCTGAGTTATGCTGTTACTATTGATCTCAGATTCCATACATTGTAGAATGAAGACTAATATTGTCCTTCGGTATATCAAGTTATAACACACCTTTTGATTCTGTTAACATGTTTTCCAGTTTAATTTGTGTGCTGTCACGATTCCTTCATAAACTTCCGTCATAAGGAGGCAGATCTGATGGTGGCGGAGCTGGCAGTGAGCCCATGTGTCTTAGTTAAAGGGCAGTGTGTGCATAATGCTGGCGGCAGAGTATCAGGGTCTATAATCTCCTCTGGAATGGTGTTATCATGGCGGGGTCACAGTCCCTTCTCCCCAGCACCATGGGAGAAGCAGAGCCGAGTGGACCTGACAGTCTGGACACCGGGGGCCACACTGACTGGAGCTGTAGGCCAGCTAGGCACAAGGACAAATGACATATTGCAGCACACATTAGCATTTTTGTCCGGCATCACATTAAGTGTTCTATTTATAAAGTAGTTGCAAATATGCATGTGGCCAGTGTGTAAAAAATAATATTTAATCATAAGGTAAAAAAAAAAAGACCAACCTGCCTAACGAGACAGTTTCTTTTAACAGCAGTGATTTTTTTGCTAAGGTGGCTCTATTGTAAATGTTAAAGCATTGTTCTGCTCATAAGGCGAGTGCAACACAGCTTACTGTATCAGCTTACTCGAGCACTAGCTCAGCGCTACTAACAAAGTGTTGTTGAAATGGAAGTGCAACAACTGCAGATGTTTTTACAATGTTAAGAAACCAGCCCCGAGTTGCCTGTTATTTTTCTCAGATGATTACCCCAATGAGCTGATGTTGCACTCCACCAGGCGAGGGAAAGGTACACAGAAGCACACTGCCTGCTCTGTACTCACAAAAACTCTCCTTTTTGCAATTCAACAATTTCAACTTTCGCAAAAGGGGCCTTTTCTATTCTCGTTTTTACTCATCTGTCTACACTTTGAGCAAGATGCTTCTTAAAATATTCATTCTCCTTTTTCACTCTTTGCTTCCCAACTAACTTTTTGTCAGGAGTACAATTTTAGAGCCTCTGTCTGTCTGGTGTCTCTGTTTGGTTTGCCCCACCAGACTTCCTGTTGTTACTATCTGGGTCAGTTAGTGAGTGGAGATTCTCCCTTATTCTTAGAACTACTTTAGTAAAAGGGGTTGTCCTCTTTTCATTGTGCGAGCTAACATAAATATTGCAAACCTGAGGTCTTACTCTGTAGGAATAAATTATTACTTTTTTTCCACTTGAAAAAGACCTGTCAGTCTCTTACACATGTGCACCTGAACTCAGTGTGTTTCTCGCTCTTTGCCCCTGTCTTTTCCTCTCCTGTAACCTCGGCATTACAAAATGAATGATAAATGTTTAAATGTATTATTTTCCTGCTCTTGTAGTTTCCTGGAGGTTTGCGGTGTCTGTCAGTGCCTTTGTAACTTCCCCCAGGGTTATACCGAGGTTTGAAGCGTAGCACAGAAGATTAACGTGCATGTTTTGTATTTTTCCTCTAAACCCTGGAAGGTGAATGTGAAAGGTCAACATTGTGTTGTGTATAATACAAAGTATGGTTGCCATTGTCCGGGATTAAAGCCTGACATGATGATGAAATTAGAATAGCTGGCAACGTAGAAGGTGTAATAATGTGTTATTCCCACTTACTGTACCGGACTTTAACATTACGTGCTGCATTTATGTGTTCATTGTGTAAAATTAAAGAAACACTATGTACATTTTCAGGACCCAGGTTTTAACATTAGGAGCCATAAAACTAATACTTTGAAAGTATATTTGAACATATTTCAGGGTATGTTTTTACTCTCAATTGAAACTGCCTCCAACTGCCTCAGTGAGAATAAATCTAGGATGAGCACAAACGTCTTCAAACTAAACTTCAATAAGTCTTAATTTTGACCTCTGAGGACTTTTTATTTTGCAACGATGGACACACAGCCCCCCCCACCCGCCATACCTCCAACCCTCTGACTCAAACATCCATCCTCCCAGCACCAAATCCAGTCTTTACCCCACCCTCCGGAACACCCCCCAGAGATCTAAACTTCAGACTCTTTAGAAACATTTAAGAAACAGTTAAAAACTTAACTTTTTATTGTTTGGTTTATTGTTTTGTTATTTGTCTTGTGTATTTATTGCAAAGCATGTTTGCGTCCCCTGAAAAGTGCTAGAGACATTTGATGTATGTTACTATTATTTATGTATTTTTTAACATAGTGTCACTTTAAGGCATTTCTAGCTGCTCAAGCTACCCTCACCAAGACCAAGCCTTGATCAAGACTACATTTAATGAGACCAAGGCAAGACCAGTGAATAGCACATGAGAAGCACTACAAGGAGACCATAATAAAACGTTTTGAGAGAGATTTTAACATTTAACATTTAACATTTTAACAGATTTTAAGAAAATCCTCATGCAAATACAATAATGTTAATAATGAAGTTATAGTTATGTAGGGTTTTTCTGAGACTGACACAAGACCAAGTAAGAATTTGTTTGAGTCCAAGACAGGCCTGCCTCTCTACAACACTAGGTATTTGAATCAAGGGAATTGATTTCTCATCATGCCTACTCTGAGCCAATGCATTTTTACAAGATAAGTTTAATGAAAGGCTAAACCGGAAGGTCAAACAATTTAGGATTAATTCCTTATTTATCATTTATACTGACTGTACTTGATCAAACGCTTGGCTTTCTCGTAACACCTGAGCGTAGCAGCTAAATCCATTGATTGTGCTTATCTGAGATGCTTTATTTTTTCCCTCCTCCCCTATTGCCTGATTGCTTTGCCTCACTTGATAGGCTGAGTGTACCATCAATATCTTAGTCAGAGATTAATTTCTCTCAGAATCTGGGCATTGGAAAGCTCTCAGCAATCAGATAACATTAATAAAGCCATGCTTGACCCTGAGTGTCCAGGATGAAGGCTGAGAATAGGAGGAACATTATTGAGTCTCGCGGCTCATCACATTCATCTTCAGTTTTGTTAGGTAACTTGATCCTTCTCTTCTGATTGGACCTAGTGATCTCTTCAACCACAATAACACATTACAGCCACATTTCGGAATGGTGCAGCTTTAAATTCTCATTGGGTGTCCTGCAGCAGTAATTATTTCACCTCTGTTTCCTACCTTTAAGCCTAATGTTGACTTGTCTCATTTTCAGAGAGCATACGGACAACATCTCGTTAATCCCTCACTAAGACTGCATGGTCAATCATATTAAATCCTAATGCTGTCAAGGTGACCCTGGGCATGGATTCTCTGGGCATATGGTGCCATGTTAAGCCGCAACAGCGAGCTCAAAAGAGAGCAGACAATTTATCTTTTCATTAAATTTACAACAACACCATTCATTAGCATCTTTTATCTTACACGCTATATCCAGTTTTCAGCAGTGCACAGACAGTAAAAACCTGTCCTTCTGACTTTCCCTTTAATGCCTCTTTTGTTTAGAGCAGTTCAATTACTTCAAAGAGCAGAGTATAAGCCAAAAAGTGTAGGAGAATAAATGCACACACCCTCCCTGTCAGGCTCAATTAGTTTGCTTTGAAATGTTAGATTTGCTCAATTAGTTGTGTATTTGTCAAGGAGAGCAAATGGAATTCCAAAAAGACTTTTATGACATGAGGGTGCTCATCCAAACAAGAAAGAAAAACAGCCCTATAGCTGCTCTTTCACTCATTTCTTAAGGCTACAAAGTGCTGCTGGTGCAGACCTAACAGAATGTTAGACAACATGGGTATGACATACCACCACCTATACATCTAGTTTCATTCTCGACAATTTTGTTCTAGAAGAACTTTTCACCAGTTTGTATTTGTGGAATGGTACAGTGTGTGGTCTTTATCACATTACTGTGTGAGTGTCAGTTTTTCCAGGGAAGTCCAGGTATGCTTTGAATAGGACAGTATGTTACTAACATACTGGACCGTTGGTAGATCTCTTATGTTTATCCATTCATTTTTTCATTGAAACAATGACTGAATGAACTATTTTCAAAACATCACAGCAAAGCAATGGCACTAAAGCAGTTTAGGTTAAATGCCTTTCAGTTTTAGCCATCTTTCTCCAAAGACTAGGTCTAATATAATTTACACTAATATAATTTACACAAACTTTACACTCCACTTTAAATAAACCAACAAAGTAAACTGCACAGACGTCACACTGTTCCTGTTTATACATTTTGTGCTGCTTCACCAAGGTAATATGACTTCTGTCTCTGGTCTTAAATGTCATTATGGACATTTTTTGAGCTTTTCATGTGCTAGTGCCATGTATATGTGATATGTAAGGCACACTTATATATCCCCATGCTTTAAAGGTCAGTACATGAGCCCTCTCTGCAGAACAACTGCAAAGCAAGCTCAGGGTTGTTTTCTCTTCACAATAGGTTAGTGTTAGCAGGACTAAGCAAATTGTGCTCCAAGGACAAATTGCAACTGTCACAGTTCTTTCATTGTGTTCAACAACTCTTTTATACAGACGGACATTGCTGCCATTTTTACTCATGCTGCCTCTGCTGTGTGTTCTTAGTCATGTGCTCTAAATATGCTCATGTAATGGCTTTGGTCAGCCAATCATGAGGGGCTAGTTCAACATTAGGAGGGCTGCACAAAAGAGTTCCAAATGCAAAGTTGAATGGATAAATCAATTGAGATAAAGAAATGTTGTAAATAAGCATCACTATATAAATATAAATGAGACTTGTCTTTATTGTGTCAGATGCAGCTTTATCACCAACAACATTGCCGGATATGGACGCTCTGAATCAATAGCCAGTTGAAGTCATCACATGGCTGTCCCACTTAGAAGTCGATCGATGGCCTACAAAAAGGCCATCACAGAGAGCTTTCACTATATAGCAATTCCCAGTCCAACTTTCAGCCCAATGACAAATCAATCAAATTCTTGCAGATGGAACCAATAACCATTGAGATGATGGCATTTGTTCTCCCAACAAACTGCATCAGGGCCTAAAAAATGCATTATTACAAACTATTGATGCTAAGCTGACAGAAGGCCAGAGGTTACACTTTTGTGCCATCATCTACCCTTCCCTCTAACACCACACCACTGAGCTGCTTTCAAACACTGATCAAATTAAAAGCACTAATGGCTGTTTATTTTAGAACCCTAAATGCAATATACTATATTTGTGTTACATTGATGCTATTGCAAAGTTTTGTACATATTTTAAATTGCACAAACTCTCCCATTGAATTTTCTCAAAAGGATAATCCAGTTTATCTGATTTTCTAAATGTCATTCAAACTTTCGCCTACTCTCTGCGCAAAGAACTTCAGACCATCTGTTTCCACGGCATCTAAGGCAAAGCAGAGTAAAATCACCCAATTAGATGTCAGAGTAGAAAGATTTCTCCCAGTTTATACACTACAATTGTTGATAAAGTGTAGATACAAATTCTTTATTCCTAAACGTTCATTTGCAAATATACTTGTAATTCTTTAATTCCATCATGAAAAATCTTGCAAAAAGGATCAGAAGTGATAGCACAGGTCAAAAGGTTCAGCCTTTTCATCAGGTTCATAACACACAGACTAATAGAATAATCTACACAACCAGGAAGATGAATGATGGGCCCTCTCATCTCCCCATCAGGCTTTAACAACAGCACATAACTCAACAAGCTCATACACAAAGCCTAAATAGCTGCTATGCATGCTTGTGATGCATTAGGCACCCATTAATGATGGCGGACCCACCCTGCGCTGCCATTTAGACGGCTTAGAGATGGATAACTCATCACCTACTGCTTTGATGGATTAACAAGTTACAGTTTGATTAGTACATTGTAAGACACTTAGCAAACCCACACCTTATGTTGACTGACAATATGCAGCAGCTATTAACTGGGTAAATGTGTTAAGTATCTATTTTCAGGCAGCTCAGACCCACAAATGGTTAGTTAAATGTCTCAGGGATATATTATTTACAGTCTGGTCTGTGGTGTCACCCTGATAGCACAAACAGCAAGCCATTATGTTTTATAGACCAGTTTTGTACTTTATTGTATTATTTATGTTTCTAGATTTCAGTCAAAATTGCCATCACTCAAGGTGACTTGAATGAATCAAACTGAGAGGCCAATAACATCCCGCGGTTATAGCAAACTTTAGCAATAGAAACCAGAGCTTTTGAATGCACGGTTGGCTGGGACCCTACCATTACTGTGAATGTGCCGCGGCTGCTGCTGCTCGCTCTCATTCTGAAATGCCTAAGATTGATGTGTTCATTTAACATTAGCCCCCAGCACCACAAAGAGGATAAGCACCTGGGCTCTAAAAATACCCCCCTTTTGAGATCATCTGAGGAAGAGAAAATCAGATGAGTGAAATTACACTCCAAATGAAAGCCCATTCATATTACACTGTCCTCCTTGCCAGAGATCTACTGTGTTCACAGCAATGCCTGACTTGCTACTGAAATATTGATATTCATATGGAAATGCTACCCTTTATTAACATAATAACATAAACAAATTGGGGATTTGATTTTGGTCCAAGGAAAAAAGCGGTGAGGCACTTTTGGCAAGCCAACTCATCATCATTATATTGTTGTCAAAGTTACAGTGGTTACAGAGAACATCACCCAATCAAATAAATAAGAATAGTTTTACTGTGGTTCATGTTGAAGACTTCTGTTATTTATATTTGCTAAGAACGTGTTTATTCAAACATCTCAGTGTGTGGGTGAAGGTGAGACTTAAAATTAGGTGAGTAACACACCACTGCCATAGAGAAATGGCATGAAAGGTCACGCAATTAAAACGGTCATTTGAGTTTGGACAAAGGGCAGTAAAAGCATAGGACAGAGAATTGCGTGTCAACCCTTCAAATAGCATGTTTATTATCTTTATCTGTGTTTCATAGAGATATCATTCAGCTCCTACATCGTCTTCGTCACTCCTCATCGTGGCCTGTGTAAGTGAGAGCGAACGGGGATGTGGTTAGTCAGTCATGCCTAAGAAGGCTACAGGGGACCTAGGACCTGTGCCGCTGGGACATAACTGAAAGATTTCCTCATTTAGCAGGCAGACTTGGGCAAAAATCTGAGACACCGCGACCCACGTGGGACATTAAATTGTACTGGAATATCATTAGGTTGATTCCTCTTAGGACTGTGTGCTAATAGGTCAATTTCACACTAAAACAACTTGAGGGTAGATCACATCAAGGTAAAATCACAGTCAATTACAAAAGCAAGTCTGGCAGAATCCTGAAGATATAAATTTGATTAAACTCAAGGTGGATTTTAGTCTCCTTAGTCTTCCCAATCAGTTTTATCTGCAAAACTTTTCCTGTAATGTGGATATGTAAAAGCAGGGTTCCTGAGGCTGTTTTCGGTTTACTCTTGTAACTGTACCCTACGCACATGAGGTGTTGTCTTGTACAGTCTACAGAGTCCTTTGAGGCAGCTGTCATGTTGATTTAGGGCTATATAAAAGTAATGTCTTCTAGGGAAAAATATATTATGTCACATCTCTGTACCTTAAACAATAACTAGTAATAGAAATCTGGACAGTAGTCTGCTTCCACTCAGACTATGCCGCAAGTGAAATGAAACAGAGAATGTCAGTAAAAGTAGTGACACATTTTGCAAGACAGTATATTTCTTTGTTCCCCCCAGACAACTTTTAAAAGGTCACATCTTTGTGGCCCATTCAAAATGACAATTGACACCACTCTGGATTTTTTCTGTGAATCCCATTATTGTATCCAATCATTGGGCAGTCACCGAGGAGGCCGCACAAGCATTTCCTTCTGCTCAACTTGAAGGACAAATCACAGGGGTGCGCTTGATTCATTCACCTACCCCCGATGAGAGAAACTGCTGCTGTGCCACCGTTTATCCTGAAATCTTATCAGTGTCACAAGCTCCAGGTGAATTAGCACTCCTTCTGTGCTCATCATTAGCTCTGGCAATGAAAGAGGGAAAGAAAACTGAGCTCAGATTTGGTAATTAGTCTGGTTTTAGTATGTTCAATTGGAGCAAACACCAGAGCACATGCCAGCCAACAACTGAATGACCTTTGCAGGGTTTAATTGCAATTCGTTGGTTATGGATCTTAATTAACCACTACTTCAGCTGATAGAGTATCTAGAAGAGAGGCTTATTTCTGATAAGATTGAGTTTATAAGCCTCTCTCTTTTGCACTGCAAGTAGGCATGTTTTCCTATTAACTGGAAATTTACAGCAATTGGGTAGAAAACTAATCTAATATAGATGCAGACTTTGCTTCATCAGTGTGATTACCTTCTACAAATATTGCACTTCCTTGACAACACTGTAAAAGCTGTGTTTTTGTGTGTTGCCCGGTTAACAAATTATTGTATTAAATTAAAATGTAATTAAATATTGACTATACTATACTAATAGAGAGCCTAGAAATCAAAGATTAAGGGTTTTTGGGTCCAGCCTAATTCCTACCAAAGACATGTGTGATGAGGATCTGGGCAGAGGACAGAATTATGCTGTTTGATTACAAAAGAGATGTTTCCATATGCAGCGGTGTGGACAGGGCAAGGCCTCTGTCAAAGCACAAAGCCACAACTGGGTTTAAAGCTGGCATTATGAGGTCCTCTTGACATTTCTGATAGATCTGCATTGCTCTCTGAATCTTTAATTGTTTGTCTTCAGTGGTGCAGATAATAGATGCTTGTGTGTTGTATTAAATCTTTCTAGACTTAAAAAGATAAATTCAGATGTGGGTCTTGAAAACACATTTGAAAATTCAATGTTGGGCAGAATGCATGCATCACTACGAGGTCAGACTTGTATAATTGTCCCATGTATATGCGTTGTTTTTTATTTATCAAATTTTTCTAAGTAACCCATTCACTTACATGCAAACAAGATTGTTCAGGCACTGTGGATAAAACCTCTCCATCTTGTTGCTATGACACTGACCTGTGCTGTCTTCCTTTGTCTCCTCCCCTCAGCTAACCCCCGACAGGCAGCCATCCTTCATGACATTTGGTCTGTTTGAGGCTTCCGTTTTCTTTTTCCTCATCACTGATGCCTGTAGCTGTAGCTTTATCAAAGGAGGTATTTAGTTTAAATGCCTTGAGATGACATTTGGTATTTGTCACAATCAGCAATGGACAAATAAAGATTAGATGAACTGAATGTCTGTATACAACAACTGAAGATGTGTTGAGAAGAATTGGACAGATTATGGAAATGTATCCAGGTTTATTCATCCTTTATGGGTAAAAAAAATAAAAAATTCTAAGCAACACATGAAGCTGTTTACTGTATTATTTATGTAACATTGTATTAGTGCCGCAAGGTTCACTGGTTCAACCCATGTTGTTGAGCTTCACTTGTGTTTTTCTGTTTTTAAGCAAGACTCAGAATGCGCTCCTTTAGATCTGGCCTCTAAAATGTCTGTCCATGGAGAAAGTGGAAAGAGACTTGCTCGGTACAATCAATAAAGTATCACTTTATTTGTATGAAAGTTGCCTTAGGCTTTTACACTGCAACTTGTTTTCAGCATGGCTTGTAATGGAATGTTTGCTCGGTCGCTCACATTTCTCTCATGTGTAACTGCTTCAGCACGATGCACAATAAAACCCGCCAACTGCTTTAATCAATTTGTGTTTTACTGCTGTAGGCCACTTGCTTAGAGAAGGCATAAACAAAGTGTTGTCAGAGAGTGTTTACCAAGTAGGAAGTGTTAAGAGGTATGATAAGTGCAATGAAGACAGAGATGGTAGAAGGTTGCATCGTGGAAGGATTTCTGACACTAAACAACAGCCCTGGCAGCACCGTTTGAGGCCGAGCCAGTTCCAGCCCACAGAGAGCAGTGTTTATCTGCCCTGCCGTTTTAGGAAGTCATCTTTTGTACTTTTAAAACTTTCCGAGCATAATATAAACTTTCTGTCTAACTCTGTTGTACATCCACACATTTGGAACGGAAAAAGATTTCATCAGCTTTTGTTGTAGGTGATAGCATTACGTACTGATTATTACATGAAAAGCAAATGAGACTAAATGGTAATTACTCTGGTGAGTCATACCTTTAAGACTTTGTAGTGGCTAGGATTAATCTAATTGACAACTGGAAATGGAAAAGATGGGAAGTCGTGACTTCTGTCTTTTACAGAATAAGTCCAAATAAATGTGCTTTCTGGAGATGCAGACTGGCGAATAATAGGCATCCCTTTTCACAAATTGCATTTACCTCCTTATCTTGGTGTAATGTGTGAGCGGATGCAGTTAATGTGAGTGTGACTTTTAGATTTAAAGTTATACTTTTGTCTTTTTGTTTCTCCTCAGATTAAAATAGACATGTTAAATAACAAACAAATAACAGATAATGTGGCTGCTGATACATATGGGTTTATGAGAAGATGAGGAGACAAAACTTAACTTATGCAGCGTACAAGACAGTTACAAGACAGATATAATGACAGATTTGATGTAAAGCAACAGTCGAAAGCATCCTTTTCTCTAACCCATGCCTCTTCCATTAAAACAAGTGCACCTTGTTGTCTATGTAGCTGGATGATACAAGAAGGCAAAAAGAGCAAGTATAAGGTCCCTAACTCCTAAAACGCTGTTCCAGATTTTAGTTCTATGAGGTCACACCACTCAGCTTGTACAGGATAAGCTGTTTGTTTGTGTGAATTTGGTTTGTGTCTCAACAAGGACTCCCTGTCCCCACAGTGTAATGTCACTCCTGCTTACATCCCATATGAGTTCAATCCAAAGTGAGCAGTGCTGGCCCGTACTACTGCCCGAGTTCCTCTAGTAAATGGCTGGCTGAGTGGCGGTAATTGCCTTGCGCTCTGCCAGTTCACACTTTGCGCAGCCACAAAGCATAATAGAGAGCTGGGACTCGAACCATAGCCCTGTTGGATTAGGCTAAACAAGGTGGGCTACTCTGACTGCCATCCAATTCCTCATCCTCGCAATGTGACTCACTGCAGCATTTGTGGATGAGCGCGCTGTATACATTATGTAGGGTCATTTAATGAAAAGCTACAAGTTAAGAGCACAGAGATTTACTCACTAGGTTAATGCAAAGGTCATTAACCAGAGACATTAAAAATGATCTGACAAATAAAGCCTAGAAAGGGATACAATATGGAAGACTGCCCAGTATAAACCTTGATTCCCCAATAAGTGTGAAGCCTTATAAAGTAACCAGGCATCTTGAGATTTGATGAATATACGAATAAAAGAAAATATCCTGCAGTATATACACTATTTTCTTTCATATTCCCCCAACTGCCGGCATATCACAGACAGCCCTCAGGCAGACTCTTATTTGATTTCTTACCAATATTGTACTCTCAGTATATGAAGTGTGATGAGTCTTTCTTGTGATTCTAGCTCAGACATCTGTTTATGTAGATGAACAGATGGGGTAGAATACTCAGGAGGGTCTTGGCTTTTGAGAAAAAAAGAATTGCATGACTGCCTACCCCCTTAACACTTTGGCCTTCTCTGTACATCTTGCCCTGAAGGACAAGTGCAACTGGCACTTGCAGATCCAACCTAGTGTTAAACTGTACACAAACTTTCATATACATATGCATACAGCTGCAAGCTTAAATCACAAGCTAGCTGGTTGCACAATACACAATGTCACATGTGGAGGTCAAAGTGTGAAAGCTCACGTGCATATGTCAGATTAATCGCTTAATTTAAGCACAAGAGTGTGAAAGTATGTGACAGTAGTGAAAGATCACCTCAGCTGGACTCCATACGAGGCATGAGTGATCCCACTTACGTATATGCACATCAGCAGTATATAGAAATGGCTGCTAACCACATGTCTATGTGTGCGTCTGTGCTCTCCTGGGACCCCCCACCCACCAACAGCTCATCAAAGTAGCATATTAAAATGAGATGACTCAGACTGATGATGACGCTGTGAGACCCTGTGCACCAGCAGTGCTAGCTGAGGAGAATAGGCTCGTCTCTTATCTTCCTCCATCCAGCTTCTATTTTTGGTCCAATGAGGACACAGTACAAGTATTTGTAATATTCATGCCCTCATGTAAACATACAAAGAAGATGTGTAGTGAGCGACAACATAATTGTTTGTAAAAGTGGATTTCCTCTGTGAAAGAAGAATGGTATTGACAGAATCAGCACTGCATTTAGTCCTGCTAGAAAGTAGTAAAGAGCTTGAGAAGATTTTCCCAGTTCCACATGTAATGTTAAATCAGTTCACATTTATTTTAATAAAAAAAAAGAACACCCTGCCAGCCGGGCTGATATTTGTGCCACCAGAAACTGAAACTGAATGTGTTGTATTTGATTTTGAAGCGCTCAAACTGAATCTGAATTGCTCAAGTTGAATGAATGCATTTTTTAAAACTGAATTTAAAAAGCGTAATTAATTTGAAATACATTGGTCTGTAAATTAATTGCTGTAAGTTGAAAATGTATAATTTGAAATGGAATATAATTCTGCTTTTTGCTTTCAGTTTTAGTTCTAAGATTCAGTTTTTTAAGCTGCACGTCGGGGTCTTGGCGAGAGCCATATAGCATTAGAGCAATTTGGAAAATACTTTTGCATTCTTCATTGCTAGCTCTTAAATGAGGAAGTCAATACAAGTTTTTGCTTCAGTAGATAAATTGACTTATCTTGTTCATTTCAGCACAGATTTCAGCATACAGAAACTAATGCCATATGGGCTTCTGAGTGCACTGTCCATACATTTTCACTGTAGCTCACCTGTAAAACATGGTTAATGCATTTTAAAACACGTTTGAAATCTAAAGCAGAAGGAAGCTGGATTATGCTGTGTTCTCGTTTTGTGCTTCATAAAACCTAATAGCAGCCTTCCTACAACCTGTACTGAATTGCTACACTGTAAATGACCTATAAATTTCTTTAAATCCTCAGTTAAAAAATACACATGACTTTCAGAATGCAGCATCGTACTCAAATCCTTTCATCACATTCGACATCATTAGGAACAGTGTTAATAATCCAGAAAAAGTAATCCACGATTATGTAACAGCAGCTGTGAGGCAGATGTTGTGACCCACTTGTCATTTTACTTAAGTGTCAAGGTGGCTGAGAAGTGATTGGTGTGGATTTAGACTGATTATTCAGTATTTAATTAGATTTGCATATGTGAGCACAGACAGGTGTAAAAGACAAATGATCAGCCAGCCGTGACCCGGAAAGGGCTTCTTATCTGAGCACACATAACCTAGTTTGTCTGCGTTATTAAGGCCTGTGTGCAGTGGTTACAAATAGGACTTCCCACGAGCTTTTAGAACCACTCTGTCTCTATTATTTGGACAACGGACATGATGGACTGTACAACAATTTATTTGAGCACACAAGTTTTAATGTTGATGGTTTTTGAATTATGCGAAAACTTCTTTCATCTTTGAAATTTTCTGAACTTAAAACTGTGCACTTTGCTGACTTTCATTTTACCTTTTTATCTAATGTCCAGCTGATATCCATCTGCATTGGATTTTCTGACAAAGCTGTCACTGAAATAAATTGTTAATGACCTCTAGTGCCTAAGTGGTCTCCTAACCGTGGCTGTGGAGCACGATGATGGTCACTAAGCACTGGAGAACAGCTTCTCCACACTCACAGTGCTGCATATATATGCCCTTGACATTACAAAGAGAGGTGGAGGGCTATGGAGGGTGACGGGCTAAAAGTGGTCACATTGCATTAGCATCTTGTAGGCTGGCTGACAAGGCAGTCTGACGGCAGCCCAGTGTGACGATGGTGAGGGGCCGGGGCTCTACCATCCTTGGGGCATTACTCAGGACAGTCGGATGGGGTCAGTCAGCAAAACCAAGCAGCCACCCATCAATAATTAAATCAGTCACAGTCAATATATTTTGGCATAAGCGCCTAGGCCTTTCATCTCCACAGAAGACCACTACCAGAGTGTAAGATTAAGAAAATTTAACTTTTCTTTGAATTATCTCATGTGCTCAGAGAACTCTGGTGTGTGTGCAACTACAGAGCCTTTCTGCTTTCTTTTTTTTCCATTTGTTAAGTGTGCGTGCGTGTGCACAGCAAGCAGTTCATTGCCTTTTTATGGAGAGGATGGCTTTTCACCAGAACTGTGGCCCCTCTGTCAAATTAGATTAAGGGCTGCTTACTCATTATTGACAGGAGCCGCTTGCAGTAATGGCCCGCAGTGAGAGAGTCATTTACTCTGATGGTAAGAACACAGAATACAGTGGACATTTCCCACAGCACATCTCTTTAGGAGGAAGAGTCCGTTGATAACCATTAGATTTCTGTGAACTATTCCACATTGGAATGCATTTCATGTGACTGGCCAGCTTTGATCCAGTGCTGTCTGTCTTATGTATTTTTTTTTTAAAATCTAATCCCTTTTTAAAGTCACATGACAAGGAGGTTAGACTTCATAAAGGCTCCTGGGAGAGTATGTCTGCATTTCATTTGTTTGAGTTGGAAAGATGACAGGAGTCACATTTAATTATAGGCTTCTTATGTCAGTGATAGAGATAAGGGGCTATGTTATGAATGCATAATGCATACAGAATGAGTATTTTCTATTCTCCACATGTACAGTGTCAAGGAAAATATATGGCTACTAGTCTATTGTATGTGTGTGCCTGCTTGTGATGATTCCATGTGCATTTGTTCATTATGTGTAATCATGTGTTTACATTATCTGTTCATACCTGCTTTAGTATGCATTGAGCATTTGCCTGTAACTTGTTGTAAAGCCTAGATCTGTGCAGCCACCCTGCACAAACAGCAGGGCCTCAGTCACAAGTGAAAGACAAGGCCTGATTGTGTGCAGTGCTATTTTGATTAACACTAGACAGGCAGCTACTGTATCTGCCTCTGATTACCTGTTACACCATCACAGTGCACTATTAAAATATACTGGTAAGCTATTCCATTAGAAGACAAATTACAGGAGTGGTAGGTCTTTTTCACGACACTGTTAAGCCCCTATTCAGATCAGATCCAGCCAGAGAATTGGACTTGGCAGTCAGACAGGAGAAGAAGCTGCTAATCAAGGTCCTGCATCACAAGCTGACAGAATGCTTTACTACCAGTGACAGAGACTAATCTGCTGCATAGCTTTGGTACCGTATGTCTCTGCAGCTGGAGATTTAAATGTAAGATTTGCAGAGTCCCCCATGAAAACCCTGCTGGCCTACCTTGTCATGATGACTCCAAATCAGGAACTGAGAGTCATGTCACATCTCTCATCATCTCTGTGCATACTGTATGTTAGTGCTGACCTTTATAAGGCATGCATGATTGGTGATTTCTCATGACAGCACACAGCATTTTGCATGATTTATTTGCTTTCCAGGAAAGTATATTGGCTTTGGTGTATTGATCAAATCTATTCTATGCATTTTTTGTATATTTATTACTCTCTATGACTAGATGAGGTCACAAAATGGCAACAAATTGATGCAATTGTGTTCTTGAATTGCCAGTGATGGGTGTGGGCATTTCCTGTGTCTAAATGCAGGAGAAAAGATTAGTCAGTTTTAATGTTGCAGTTAGCGTTACATTGGGACTTTAGCATAAAGATTTTCACCAGGCCACTCAACTGTTTGAAAACACATGGACTGCCATTTGCTGAGGTCTTCCTTAGGAGGGGGCCATGATAGCAGAAAATGTATTCAGATTGTGTCCAAGCAAAGGACTCATTTTATTGAGTAAACACTCTGCAATTAATGTTTGAATATAGAACTGCTTAAGAATTTATAATCCCCTGTTATATACCTCTGCTTTTACATTTCTAGCCTTGCTTGATTGTACAAGTGTTGCAAAGCAGAAAACAGTCAATTGCGGCTAAAGAACCACAAATGACCTCACCCTGTTTGTCAGTCCCAGCATCTATAGCTCTGCATCCGGCTCTATGTGCTCAGTTCAAAGCAATCTGGCAGGTGGAGTTAGAAAGCGCACAATGTTGTCAAACAGAAATCAGATTTGCTCCACTCTCCATTAGCCTTAGCCCCTTCACTCTCCCCCCTGGAGATCACATTAAATGACATCTGCTATCATCAGGGTAACCTGTGTCAGCTCCGTGACCAGACTGCAGATGGCAGACCGCATGTTCTGAGGCGGAAAGAGAAGACAGATGAACCAGATACAGCTAACTTTTGAGTCAACACACTTACATTAGGCCATGTTAGATCTGTCCCAGGATATAATTAACATATAAATTGATGCTGTTTCAAAAACTAGGCATGGCACAGTTGAGAGCAGCTTTATACCACTAGGGTATAAAGAGACAAATGTATTCAGGCTGCATAGCAAGAGCCGGAGCTCATATCACTGCTCTAATAACAGACTGTAGGACATGGAAAATGTGTTCTGAAATCATGTATGTTTTTTCGGGAAATATGGTGGGCTTCTCATGCCAAGCTAAGGCTGATAAGAGAATCCACTGAGTGACAGCAGACTGAGTGGTTGTCAAAAGTATCGAAGCATGGGCCAGCTCTGGAGCATCAGCCACAACCAAATAGCTCTCCTTATCTTCTGACAGCACCATTTGGAGAGCTTACACGCTTCTATCTGTCTCTCTTTCTGGCTCTTTTGTTGCAGTGGCCCCTTCCTTTTCCTCTTGGCAGTGCAAACGAACATCTTCTGTTGACTTCATAATGAGAAGATAGCTTTTAGTAACCCTGATTCCTTTTATGCCCCTTCTATTTGTTACCTTTTTGAGCATCTGTCTGTATCAGTTTTCATCTCTCAAAGGACTTCTCATTTTTATCTGTCACCTCTTTACCAGCTATAGCTATCTTCCCCACACAGGATTTATCTCAGTAGTGCCTTTTAAGAGAACATAGTAGTCTGTCTTTGTGTATGGATGCTTTGAGCAACCCAAGCTTCTAACTGCATGGCACAGTCTGAGTCCTTCATAAAATTTCTTCCTAATTGTAGCTATTGTGCAGTTGTGCGGTGAAGTCTACACACTCATATTCTTCCACTGGATATAACACTACCTTCAGGCTTCTGTCCAAGTTGTTCTCATTGAGTACTAATCATCTGACAGAATGTGGATTCTTCATTATAAACATAAATCATTTTAAGCCTCTGAAAGCAAAAGGCAGCCTTCAAATAGTCAAAGCCCAGACATAGTTGCATGGACTGAGGCATTTGCACAGGCGCTTGAATAAAAAAAGAAGCATGGGCATTAATTGGCCAGCTGATGTTAGGTTGTCAGCAGTAGCTGATGGCTCATTATGTTGTTGGAGAAAAATAGAAGGATGAGAGATGAGCATGCCCCCTTACACCCAACGCTGGCCATTCTTAAACCAAGCAAACCATGTAATTTCAGCATCAACACATCAGTCAAAGAGTCTGGAGCATTAGATAAATAAAATCTGTCATTTCCATGGATACAGGCTGACTGGAAGCTGAGATGGAGAGAAGGCTATGTGTGTTTGTTTGTGAAGCTGAGATTCATGGGGACAGTTTGCTTGGCTAATGGGGTTGGCGGGCAACACAGTGCTCTCTAAGGCAAACAGCTAATTAGCAAGAGCAGATGAGAACATGGTGGTGTGTGTCCAGAATCTGCAGATACTGGGTTTAACCAACCAGCAATGTTCCTAAATTGACCAATCAGAGGGGCCTGAGCCTTTCTTGTTTAGTGCCCATCCGGCCAATCACTGACGTCTTAACCTTTAACAGACTCTCCCCTCAGTCAAGTGAAGTTTCCACTTACCATGGAAACAACATGTGTCAAATTGCATCTTAGACCTGAGGGAATCTCACAAAAAAGAATCTATTAAGTTCAGGGTCATTTAACATTCTTGTTCCACAGTGTCAAAGCTACAGAAGAATAATAGGAATTACAGGAGTGCTGTCCCTGAGATGGGATTGAGATTTTTGTGCAGTATTAGGAAATGCAATAGCACCAAAAGTGTTGCATTTAAATTTTTGTTTAGAATATATAGCTAAAACCAGAACTGATTTTAGTCACACCATGGGCACTTATCTTTGACCGCTACTCACCCTGGACTGTTTGAGGGACATTTTTAAAGGAAACCTGTGTTCCACCGCACAGATATTGTATTAACATCTTTCAAGTAGAAATTACACTGACAGAAGAGCAGAAAGGTGGACAGGAGCTCATATTTCTAGGGTAACCATGGCAATGAGTACAGATTGAAACAGTGGGCATCTTGTGCCTGCTATTGCTGTGCATCACTGTTTTAAAAAGAAAACAGTTGCTTTTTAATAAAGCAACTGTAAGCAAAGTATAATAGTTATAAGACCAGCAAAAATAATCATATTAACTCTCTGTTTACTCTAGGCTACATTGTTCTCTTATCAATTGCAACCATCCTGTGGCAGGGACTATACTTTTTGTAATGTTATGCATAAGGATTTTGGAGAAGAACTCCGCTTCAGCAGCTAATCATTTATCCAAAGTTGGCTCAGGCCAAAAAGAAAAGTACAAGGGAATGGGATTTTCTTGGCCTGTGGCATCCTATCTTGCTGCATGCACAAGTCAGATTCACAGTGTTTACAGAAATACCCTTTTAATCCCTTTGCAGATTGTGGACGCAGTCCATCACACACTTTATGGATTTTACCAGTATGATGGCATTTTACAATTTCTGTGAACATTTAAGATGAAACATATAGCGTATTCTGAAAGAGAAATCAGAATAATCTATTTTAAAGACTTGTACATGTTTTGCTTTGTAATTGGGGTTAGGCTGGACAATTCCATCTTAAAATGAAATAGGTCTGAGATGCTATTCATCTTCAGCAGCACTACGTGCACTGCTGCACAGGGCAACATGGTCTGGCCTGGAATAAAATCCTGCAATTAAATTCTCCCCCATGTCGCCTTTTTTCTAAATCCCTCTCATCGTTGCTGCCATTACAGTAACGTAAGCATAGTTGCAACATTTATACTACTCACTGTCCTGTGAAAAGTCCCTTTTTTGGGGGGCTGCAAAAGGAGAAACTATTGCCTCATGTTTGCCAATGATCATAAAGTAGATGTGTGTGAGTGAGTTCCACCACCAGATAGTGAATTGTTAGCAGCCTTGTAAACAAAGCCAATCACATGTCAGTCCCCAACTGGGCACAGTGACACTTAAGGGAAACACAACACATAATCAGTGTCACACTCGCAATGAACTGCACGGTCCTCACACAGCATAGATCCTGTACACTCCATCTATATTTAACCAGCTGAGATCCTGATGTATATTTCAGCAGTGACATGGTCTTGATGGTAACATTCACAGCACAGCGGTCAAAGCAGTTCAAAAATGTATCACCCAGCATGTCATCCAATCACGACAGGCTTTTCACTCCCCTCCTGCTCACACACCACGGGGTGAAAATCAGATTGGCCTCATCCTCCATGAAGACAGTAGGCCAGAGATGCACATCTATTATACATGCTTTATGTGTCCTGAACTGGCCGCAGCAAATTGGACTTTTTCTACTCTGACGCAAGCTTCTCTCCGAGGGGAGCCAATTACGACGTGTCTCCTTCAGAGTGGGTCCAAAATTACCAAATTCCTCGGTCTTCCCCAGAGCATAGACAAGGAGCGCTGTGGAAAATGTCTACTCTCAAGCTTCTCATTCAGTCAGCCCTAAAGACAGACTCTGAAATCACACATTCTCTGCATTCATTACCTGCTAATGACACTCTATCCCTCAGAGACCTCAAGAAAAGAGGAAAAAAAGGCCAAAAGTGAGATGGAGGAATGATATGGGATGGCTTATCATTGTTGAAGATGGATATGTCCCAAGAGCAGGTGATTTCCAGACTGGAACAGTGAACATTGGAGACATGGAAATATCCGATAAGGCTGGTTACACTGTGTTGTTCCAGTGGCTGACGAGTGTCCAGAGAGGCTGTCACTGACAATTGCTCACAAACCAGCACTGACTTTCACCTTGACTGGGACACAATTGCAGCAAACAGGTGCTTAGCTTAAAATTTAGATTAATACACAGCACATTTAGTTGGACAATTACAGACACTGCACTATGGCGTTTATGCCAAAAAGACGATGCAAAGTAGCCCACAGTCATTCACTAATTGTATATGACAAGCAAAATTCAGCTGTGTTTTTCTGTAAAAACTGAAACAATACAGACAGATTCTAATTGCACTCCACAGAAAGTACCAGCCACTTACTTACAGTTATTATAATTGTTGTCCAGACCCCCACAGAGCATTAAATTGTTTCCACAGATTTTTTGTATGATCAAATCAGATCAAATGAGAGTGTTTAGAGAGCAAATGGAGTTCTTTTGGAGCGCTTGACTCACAGTCCATCCTCTACAGTGAGAGATAAGGCAGGTGTTCGCAGTGACATGATGAAATGATTTTGGCAAGAGGTCCGGGGGGTGACACACAGTCACAGAGACACGTGTACGTTTATGTGTACTCTAATTGTATATCTTTCTTTTTTCATTAGTACACCTTACCTCAGAAACAGAGTAGGACATTGTGAGGGTGTGCTTATAAAACAACAAGGCCTTGAACTCTAAAAAGTTTGCCCCTGGACATTTGTTGTCCGCTGTGATCCAATAGAGATCTAACCTCTGAGGACTGGAGGCACTTCTGCCACAGGGCCCCGTTCACAACAAAAGCCTTCGATTGTAAACTTTAAGGGGGTTCTTTTTTTCAGTCTTTCTGGGATAAAATAAGACAAACTAACAACACACTTTTTTAGTTGGGAAAGAGAAAATCAGATTTTATCTATTTTGTAGTTAGACATTACAATGTTTTATTTTTAGTATTTTAAGTGTCTGTTGTGTTTTAAGACTCAGAGTAAAGATTTTACCCACAACCTTGAGGAAACAAGTCTGTATTTGAATTGAGTTATTCACATGGCTCTCTATTTTAGGCAGTTCCAGACCAACAGACCAAGAGCCTATGATAAAATATATTGTATATGTGTTATAGCTTTACTCAAATTACTACTTACTTATTATTTCATTCCTTTTTAGTGCCTCCCTTTTTCCTCAGCAGTGGTGTTGTGCGATGCATCTATTCAGAAAGGCAAGGCAATATTATTTATATAGCACAATTCATACAAGGGTGATTGGTAGCACTATATTCCAGGTCAGTAATACTATGGTAATAGCGTGGTAATAATATGATTGGTAGGTAATACTTTAGTGATTATGGTTAAGTAGTGAGCAGGCCTTTACAGTAATCTAACCTGCTGGAGATAAAAGCATGGCTAAATATCTAAGTCTGGTTTAGACATTAGCCCTCTGACTTTGGAAATGTTTTTAAGGTGATAAAATGCAAATGATGTAATTGACTTAATGTGACTGTGGAAATTAAAGTCTGAGTCCATGATGACCCCCAAATTTCTAACCATCCATACGTCAATCTGTTCGATGCAGTGACACAGTGAATGGATTAATCCATTTTCACCTGCTGTGAGTGAAATGTAAATCTGAGTGTCATCTGCATAATTATGGTATGATACGCCACAGCTGCGTATTAACTGGCCTAAAGGAAGCATGTAAAGATTGAATAATAGGGGTCCCAAGATAGACCCCTGTGGAACCCCACAATTTTATCTTAATGTCTTCATAGTTGTTGTTAAGATTAGTTTATTTCTTTAGGACAGTGTACACTGTACATTAAGCCGGAGCAGAGATGCTTGTACCAGATTATATCTTAACAGCTAATTTCCAGCTGTAGTTGTATATTGTACATGTTTTTGGTGGTTCATTCACTAGGGACACTTTTACCTATACATACATGTCTTTGGACAGTGGGAGGAAGCCGGGGTACCCGGAGAGAACCTATGGTAACACGGAGAGGACATGCAGACTCCTCACAGAAAGACCAGAGTCAGCCGAGAATGTTTGAGTCGGCCTGGTTTTGAACTCACAACCTTCTTGCACCCTTTATTTATTAATTTAATAGGATTGTGCAAAGCAAAATCTTATACTGTATATATAAAGTTATTATTTTTATTATTATTATGTCAGAGGCATTTGGTCTGATACACAGTTACCAAACGAAACAAAGTACTTCCTGTCTTTAAGATAGGACTGAAACCATTTAAGGGGGGAGTTCCAGAGATGCCTGTCCATTCTTCTAATTCTTCTAATCTAATCTTTGTGACAGGATTCCATGGTCCACTGTATCAAACGCAGCACTCAAGTCCAACAGAAGACAGAGACTTTGCCCGCGTCAGTGTTCAGACCTGAATTCTGACTGAAAAGCATCAAAGCAGTAGTTAAACAATAGAAAGTCAGTAAGGTGCTGATTTCCAACTTTACCATAAAGTGGCAGGTTTGATAAGGGCTTATAATTGTTAAGCACTGTATGAAGATGGCAGCAGTTTTTAATGTCCTTGAAAATGTTCATGACTGTAAGGAATTATTATCAATGATACTATATCAGTGAATTGTGGTAACAAACTGCTTAGTACTAATTTTAGAAATCTAGTGGGTAAAACATCGATGCAGCAGTTGGATGAACTCAGATTGGAGACAGTTTCTTCAATTGTTCTGTCATTATTGGGTGTAAAATGTGTTAACCCAACCAAGTGTCTCCTAGATGGCTGCAGAAAAAGGACAGAGCATGTTACTGTGTATATGTGACATTAACACACGCAACTTTGCAAACTAATCTTTGTCTGAATTTCTACAACACAGATAGCTTTCATAACCCAGTGCGTCAGAGTGATGTGCTTACATGAATGCAATATAACATCCGTGACACCACTTAAACATCCTCAACCAAATGTAATTCTAAAGGCAAAGCACATCTTTTATTCTCTTTACGGTGTTTTCATCAAAGGAGCTGCAGTGCCAAGTGCAGCAGCCAAGGTGAAACAGAAAGTGGACACAAAAGAGAAAAATATTATGTACTTCTTGCCATACCTTGATTTTCAGTGAATTGAGCCAATCTGTTTGAACAATATGTAATTACCAGCATTTAAACAGCTCAAATCGTTAAAGTGATTAGCCTGTGTTTACCATAAGCAACATTTTGCACACAAGATAACGGCCCTCATTTGCATATGCTAATACCTGCTAATTAGCTATGCTCCTCAGGGTAATTTCTATTCAGTCCCAACCTACAGGCAGTTGTGTTTTTTTATTCAACATAAAAACATGCAGCAAAAATAATGAATTAATTCAATCAATCATGTAAAGGCTAATCTATGCAGCAACAAGTGGCAAGGGGACAGTTTAATGTCAGAAATCAAGAGGCAAAGATCCAAGAATATGCTAAAACATAAAAGAGTGCGCTGGCGCTAAGGTACATTTAACTGTATTTCTCTCACAACAACTTGTTTTGCGGAGTGTGGAGGATCAGGTTGTAATGCTTAATGTTCAGACGACAACAACAATGCTACAACAACAACAACACACACACAATACTTCCTCACAGAAGCCTGTTGACTATGTTGTAAAGATGGAACAAAATGTTTTTTGAGTGCTTTTGGAATTAAGGTGCACCTCATTCTATCTTCAGGGCAGGCAAACATGCTTCAGAAGTACTGATCTCATTTGAGTTAAATGTGTGTTTGTGGCATTTTCTCTTTTCTTTCTCAGACAATCAAAGACATTATCAACCCAGAGACCATTAGCTGTGAGTAAAACATATGGGCCTTATACTTCATACGGTTTGTATCCACTGCCATCAGAGCTGAGGTATATATATATGTATATGTATATTATTACTCCGCTAAACAAATGCCAAAACCATTAAGAGACATGAAAAAATGAGAACTCAAATGTTTGTTGTGAATTTCCTTTTGGGATAAAGTAATGAATGCAAATGCAGCCATTGCCATCACACAGCATTATACAACGGTGCAGTTATGTTTACTCCCTGTGGTAAATTTGTAAAAGGCAGACAGCTATTTCATTTGTTACATCAACTTTGTTTAACCTAAACATTTGCTACACACAATTGGTTTGGGTCATGATTATTCCCTCCACTACACTGAAGCTATTTACATTAAGAAATAGAACAATAACAGCAACTTATTAGAGTGCTACAAATGTCAAATAAAGGCATGCTGTGTTTCAATGGTTAATAAAAGGTGGCAGCAGGCCTGAGTTTAAAATAGTATATATGGCAGAAGATTCAGAGGGATCTCGTTGGGTTATTTTTTTATGTCACCGCTGGCCTTCACATTTACAGCGGGGTTATGCCACTCATATTCTATTAGTATTAAGCCCCATGTCACCAGTTTTAAACTATATATATATATATATATATATATATATATATATATATATATATATATATATATAGCAATTCATTGCCACAACATACAATTTTAAAATGACACACAGTGGTGACATATGTACAGCTAGCAGCAGCAGCAGGCTGTCATACAGTCATATAACAAGTGATGGATAATATTACTCTAGTCAGAGGGGCACACCGGCTGTAGGTCCAGTTTATGACTAGTTATTGTAGAGCAGGCACAACTGAAGCAGCCGCACGAGTCAGAATTTGTTTGTGAAACGTCTGTGAAAAGTCATAAACCAATACAATAAAATAAATAGAAGTTACTGTAACTATAACGAGCAATCTCAAAATTGTAATTTTTAATTTTAATTCAAAAAATAAAAATGTCAATGTAAAACATACATATAAATACATTTGTCATATTTATGTAAAAATATTTTGGGGAAAATGAATGCATTTAAGGCAAATGCATGAAACTACCCAATTAAAATATTAAATTTATAACTTTCTATATAATTTTTTAATTAGATAAATCTATGTCATTCCATTGACTTAAAAGCATTATTGTTGCTGTTAACGAAACATTTGACCCAAAAGAAGGCTGCAAATTACTTAATGTGTTTCAAATCTAGACACTGTTGTAAACAAACCACATTGTGCTTTATGCTGTTTTCTTTCTAATATTTCATCACACGTGAGCAGTATGTCCTTTGGGAGACATGTCATAAAGGGTCAAATATGTGGCTGCAGTTGTACACAGTCCACTCCGAGTATGTCGTGTAAGGCCTGAGTCATGCTAACCAGGGCGAGGGCACCACAGGTCACAAACAACACACTCTGGCCAAACAATATGCCAAGTTATGTGCATGTTTATATGTGCTGCTGGACGACAGCAGGATGACAAATAGGTTGACCTGAGGCTGACCCTTACCGCTCGCTGAGCTCTTTTAGAAGGACACCTCTGTTAACACAGACTTTGTAGCACTGTTGTCATGGTAATGGTTAACATACCTGACAAACGATGCTTCATTCAAAACAAGACTAATGTTTTTTTACTGCATTCCAAGGTGGGCGCTGTTAAATATTCCTGATGTGATGTTACCATAGCAACCAAATGAAAAGCACCAGACTGCAATCTGTTCAAGAGTCCATGGTGGCCGCTTAAACATTAAAGACACAATGGAGCCATTTTGGGTTCTATCTCTGTCACCTGTGTTTCTATTTAAGGCACGCTCTGATTGTGAGCTTTTTCTCAATGGACAGGCACAAACTGTTGGAACATAAGGACCAGAGAGTTCGTGTCCTGAATTAGCCCACATGTGAAAAAGGTTTCAGCTAAATGTACAATGGAAATCTCTATGTCATTGTGGGAGTGAAAGTAAACACCCACTGCCTGTATTTGACCATTTTACTCCTCTGCATGTGAAGGATGTGTATGACTGTGGGGTTGCAGCTCACAAAAGAAAAGAAAATACACCATATAACAGATGGCGAGAATTCATTCAACAGCAGTAATAAAGCCTAAAGTTTATGTCGTGGCCCTGAGGAAAGTGTTATATAAAAACGACTTAGGTGAAGCTTAACCACACAAAATGCACAACCATTTAGATACAACGCATGCACATGTCTCCCAATCGCCAAACAGGACGCAAGTCTTTAAATCAAGAGGGTGAAGAAACATGACACTGACTAAACATCTTTCTCCTGGCAATGAGACAGCGCTCAATAAAGATATAATTGTGGAGATCTTGCTCCGTCAGTGCCTTTAAGGAACAGAGACATGAGAAACCCTTGTCCAGCAGTCACTTTTAATGTTGAGTCCTGGACACTAACAGCGGTTGAGG
The DNA here is from genome assembly GCA_024349245.1 of Neodontobutis hainanensis. Taxonomy (NCBI): domain Eukaryota; kingdom Metazoa; phylum Chordata; class Actinopteri; order Gobiiformes; family Odontobutidae; genus Neodontobutis; species Neodontobutis hainanensis. The sequence continues at coordinate 1,037,385 of JALDNG010000062.1, forward strand.
CACTACCCTCTTCTCACGTCAACATGATTCAGATTGCACTTTTGGTGACAGAATACTTTTGTATGTGTGTCAGATGGGATTTAGTATTTATGAGTTTAATCAGGAATGAATAATAATAAGTGTGTTTTATTCATTAACCTGACACCGGACCTATCAAATCTCATATTCACTTTCACCTGTCAGCCTCGTCTCGTCTCCTTAAATGAATCCTTATGAATGTCTAAAGCCTCTGAGTTGAACAAAAGGACAGACAGCACCGGAACCTGCTTTGTGGGCGGAGGTTGCCGTGGCGAATCACCTGGTGTTACCACGGAAACAGACAAGCTGGTAAAATGGCTATTTATGTAGATTCTTGATAGACGTTGGGCAGGGTGTATGTCTGCCCACACCTGACAACAGAGCCTGTTGCTATGGCAATGAGACTTAGGGAAGAGTTTGCAAAGTTATATTTAAAAAAGGCTACATAACACCAATTAAAGAACTTTTTATTTGAATTATTTTTTTCATTTAATCTGTTCCAGTGTGGTTGGGAGTTTGGGGAATACACAAACAAACTTCAGTTCACACCTTTAGTTGGTACCTGTCTCTTTTTGTCACCAGTAATAGTGCAGGGTATTCCATAATGCATCCAGGCAGCGTAACTGCTCGAATCAACACACAGCAAAATTGCAGGGAAGCTACCATGACAAGATAGATATATTACATATAATAATCTCTTTGTCAAATTCATGGCTTTCTAATGACTTCTGGTGGCTTCCAGAGTAAACAGCAACTTCCTATTTTCAAACTAATAAAGGGGATGTCTTCAGTTGTGGTGTGGTGAGTGATGAGAAACCGTGAAGAAAGTTGCAGGTTGGTTTCATAACAAGCTGTGGACATTCAAACTTGGCCATATGAGTTCTGGCATTTGTTGGCGAGGTAGCACTTGAGATGGAACAAAGTTTTCAAAAACTAGTGTATTAAAAAAAAGTCAAAGCAGCAAATCTGCCATGTTCAGGTGGCACTTCTTCGCGGAGTATCACAGGAGAACAGTGTGAATCAGAGCATTTCTGCTGACAACACTTGTGTCGAAGCTGTTATGCAATCGTGCCGTGTTGGCACACTACATTTCAACGTAGAGACTTCCAACTAACAGACTCACTTGAAGGGCTGTGATGTCCGCAGCTGCCACCTGCCGTGACAAGCACCCTCCTCCAAGTCGTGGAGCATTAGCATGGCACATAGGCAGCCAGGCACAACAATACCTTGTACACAACTCTTGAGGGAAACAAGGGTTGGAGGGGGGTACGAGAGTTCTCGGGAAGCAGGCCTCCCTTAGCTACAGGATTTACAACATGAGGCTTGCAAACCACAGCAGGTACCAGTGAGCATCAGCAGGCGCTCCAATGGATAATGCTGTGTCCCTTACAATAGCAAACATACAATAGTATAGACTAGAGACATGCAAAGAGTTAAGGCTAGTCTTGCTATAACCAGCTGCAGTAGTTGGTTAAAGTTCTTTCATCACCCTCCCACCCTCCACAACATCTTGCAACCTGCCTGCTTTTATTTTATAAAAAAAAAAGTTAAACTGAACCACTTTCCATTGACTACAATTGATTCAAAATCAGTGGTAGTTTAAGGAGAAGTGACATACATGAGTGTGAGCTAACAGTGTTGGACTGAAGTGAGAGGGGCCATGCTTATGAGGTATGTACATATGCTAAGTACATAACATTAGATGTGCGTGCTGGAGGCTAACTGTGTGTCCATCGGCTTACATTTACAGTGTGTGATTGTCTAGTGTGCATGAAGCGCATGTAAGGGCATCCTCATGTGTGCATGATCAGAAGTAAAGAAAGGCTACAACGCTGAGGCGAGAGCTGACTGCAGTAGAGACGCTAAGGCCCGCCAGTGTGTACTGTCACTTTGGTGGAAGACGATTCTCCAACAAGGTGCAAAAGAGGAAGACAGCAGAGGAGCAGCGCCACGGTTTTGTGCTCGTATGTGCTAAGAGTTGTTCAGCCATGTCTACTGCCCCCTGGTTCTCTCTTCCTCCCGCTGTATTAGGATTCAGCCCAGAGCCCTCTCAGCACTCTAATCAAACACAGATTCATTTGTGTTCTTGAGCCTGAATGTCTGTACAGGTGGAGCCATTTAAATTGCTAAAGGTATATTGTGTTAAATTATACATGAGTCAGATAATTACAACGGCCTGCCGAAATGTCATGGAAACCTGTCTGATCAGTTGAGCTGCACACAGACCACGCAGAGTCTGTTTTAATACAGTAAGTGTTAGGCAAAGAAGCTTTTTGAGATAATGCAATAATACATTTAATGAACAGCCGCTGAGTGGAATGTAAATTTCATTAAAAGAAAAAAAAATATATATATAGTTCTATTTCGTGGTAATGCCGGGTGGTAGATAGAGTCACGTTTATTTCTATGCTCATCCGGTAATGAATGTACATACTCATATTAAATGTTAATTCAGCTAACTATGGCCATGTGACCTGCAGTGAGGGGCACATTACGTTGTAATTGGTGGGACGTGAGGTGACTGCAGACAACTCTGCTTAGACTGGGGAGTTTTTAATAAGCTGCTCTTCAAAAGATTTTACTGGATATTAACTGTGTGGGAAAACTCCAAAAATAGTCAACAACAAATATTGACCACACACATCATCTCAAATCCACCTTCCAAAGATGGAGTTGTAATTTGTTATGTGTTATATAAAAATAACTTGAGTGAATATTAAGTACTGGATGGAAAGAAAAAGAAGTGAATTTTCTCACCTCCCTAGCAACAGCAAATTTATTTTCTACCCACTTGACTGGCAACAGTTACCACACAAATTAACATAAAAAACTTTATTTTTACTTGTTGCTCAGTAGCTTTGGGGAACTGTATATAATTTTTGTCTTCTATTCAGTTTTTTCTCCAATATCTCCTCAAAACACTGACACAAATAATGGGTGCAGCAGAAAAACCACTGGGAAATAACATGTCCAGTCAGAGATTGACACTTTGAGGTGTCCATTCACAAACACTTATAGACACACAAAGACTAGCACAATGGCTGACAAAAGTGTCTGTGCCATGTCTGGAAAGCTTGAAAAGCTCTACAATCTGATAATTATTATCGGGAATGTTATTGCTTATCAGCGCCCCAGAGGAATCCTTACCCTATTGAATACATGATTAGTCTGTGAACACTTTATTACTCAGCATCCTCAGAGGCCGCTTTTTAAATTGCACTGCTGTGTTCCTGGTAGAATACAAAACCTGCAGAAAGCACAGGCTCATATGATAAAGATTTTAATTTCAGCATTACTCTTCTGAAGGGCGCTGGACACTAAACTTGATTGCAAACCTTAAGCACAAGTATTGCCGACTGGCAAACGGGTTACATAATGACAGTGCATTAGTGTCACATGCATGCAGTGATATTCTGCTATACTTAAATTAAAGCCGATCACACTGTGAGAAAAGTTAATAATTGCACAACAAAGGCTGTAGAATGATGCAGAGTGGAGCCCCTATGACAATGAGCCGTTTGAAACAGGGACTTTTTACCGTCTACTGTCCTGATGTTTTTGTTGTGCACTGTGGCAGTCACTCAAACACAATCTTACATACTTTCTAGCCAGAAGTAGGAGATGATCAAATGAAATTGGCAATCATGCCTCAGACTGGAAAATAGACTAAAAATTGCAGCGGGCACTGACTGTACCTTCTGTGTTGAGTCCTGAGTTCAGTCAGAACTCAATGTGCTGCTGCTTTAAAACTTTCCTCACTTAGCATTCTGCCGTGTATGGTCTACAGAACCCTGGGCACTGCTTATATTCTCCAAAAGCTTGGTCAAAAATGTTGGACTTTGTGCCAAATCTAACTTAGCTGTATAAACACTTGTTGGAAAAGGGTCTAAATGGTGCATATGAATTTGAAAAGCTTTCAAACTGTATTTTGAGCTGCTTTTTGACGAGAAACTCGCCCACACTTGAGTTCATACCAGTAGATCTCTTTGGCAGTTTGGAACATGGTGGTGTTGTTGGTCTGAATCTGGCCTCTGGCAGTGTGTGGCGCCAGTATCGACTGCTTGAGTTCAAAGGTCAGCCTCTCAATGTGCAGCCGGCATTACTAAATGATACAGAGCACCAGCATCAACTTTCTGTTTTTGCTTGTTTTTAGTTTTAGCTGCTGCTCGTATCCCACATTAAAGTCTAGAGCACATCAGCTCATCTTAATTAAATTAGACTCTAGGATCAAATCTGTCATTCAGTGTCCACTAACAATCTTCATCACTTATTTTTCTTTTAGCTCTCTAACCTGTTCTGTTAGCCTAACTACTGTATGTGCTTCACAAATATTAAATAAACTTTGAAACAGTGTAATGGGGAGACCAACATGCCCTTTTAATAAATCAGTGTCTTCATGTGTGGTTATGAGTGATTTAAATATGATGAATGCCATATCGTTAAGACACGGAGCTGAAAGGCTGCCTGCGGTCACTGGCGGCCCGGCGGGAACATTAACACTGGACTGAGATCTGAGCAGTTAAGTTCAATAGCAGGTACTTTATTAACATTATGGGAGTGCGGATGTTCAAATATAATAGCTGCCATGGAAAGGTTCACAGATGGCTCAGCGGAATCATACTGATGAGATTGAAAAGGCACCTCCCACGAGAATTATTTTTAATCTCCATTATTTAAGATAGTTTAATTAAAATATTTAATTGATAATGATCAGCACCAGCCATGAGACCATGCCTGTATGACACAATAAGGACTGGTAACAGTGGTCTGCTTTTTTAATTAATAAAGATCTTGACATGTAATCACACTGTGTCCGGGGGATTAAAGAAATATCAGCAGGACAAGCTATGCATCCTGGGCACATGCTGTACATGGTGGGAGGGTATGTCATGTCTTAAAGACCTGGCTACTGGTGATTGCATCAGGAGTGACTTCGGAAGTGTGTTTTATGGTTTACCTCTGTGTCCATGAGGCCAATACAGCGATCACAGCAGAACTAAGGACACAAAAGGGCCAACAGGATTAGTGATTATATATGTAGCCCTTCTGTAGAGAATTAAAATGTATTGTAATGTAGCCTAAAAGTCATTTAACTGGTTATCTGACATTAAAAAGAATAGAAATCCTTCTGTCATACACATAGTGCACCTGACTCACCAGATATTACACTGTGTAAATCTGAGGGATGGGGCACACTACATAACCGGACTCGCCAGATACAACTGCTCCACAGAACAGTCTGGGATCGTCTCTCTAGCCTAGTCTAGTCTTAATGAATTATCATGTTGAAAAGGACCTGCTGTAAGGACCTGGAAAGTACAACAGGGAGCAGTCAGTAGCTGCCCCAGACGTTAGCCTCACAGCTGCAACAAGAGCTGAACTGTGGTCACAAAGTCTGAGGCAGCTACTGACTGCTCCCTGTTGTACTTTTGAGTTTTTTACAGAAAGACCCCCTTCAACAAATAATGCACAGGTCTTTTCAATCATTGATCATCACACGTTAGCCTCGTGGCTTCAACGAAAGCTGGAGAAAATGCTAAACTTTACTGTGGCCATAACGTCTGGGGCAGCTACTGACTTCCCCTCCATAGATAACATCAGCCTGGCAAGCCAGACTCCTGCCTGTATAGACAACACAGAGCTCACGTCAGGCGACACATCCCTGGATCACAGTTCTTTAAATCTGGGCTCAATCTCTCTCCAAGACCCGGGTGTGCAGCTCAGAAATCTGAATAGTAGAACGGAAATGGAATTGGAGAACTGAAACTGAAAGTATTGGAAAACTGAATTTTCAACTTTGGAAACGCAGTTTTAAAGCAAATGTTCAGTTTCCAAATATAAATTAATTTTCACTTGCAGTTTTAGATTAAACTCTTTATATTCAGTTTTTACAAAGCATTCATTCAACTTGAACAATTCAGATTCAGTCAGAGTACTTCAAATTCAAATAGAACATATTTAGTTTCTAGTGCTACAAATATCAGCCCATATGCCTCAAGTTAACCCAACAAATTCCAAAGTGTGCTGCTTGATGGTGGTGATCAGCTGCACTATGGAAAAAGGAGCAGAACCCTGTATTTTCTCAGAGGGATCATCTCTAGAGTTTCTCGTAAAATCCCTCAGGTATTGAGTTCAAACACTAAGAGGACAAAGGACAACACAAAAGATAAATTTGAAGAGGCAGCTCAAGTGACACGCTGCAGTGGTTAAATACACACAGGAGTTGGTCTCTATTGGCTTGGATCTTTTGTGATTTGTTTTATCATATGTGCTGCGCTGTAATGTGGTGTGATGCCAGGCAGAGCAAATACAGTGCTCTTGAAATCCACCTCCCGCACCTAAGATGTGCTTTCAGGGCACACCTCTCCCAAGTTAGTGGGAAAGTTCCAATCGATAAAAGCACAACGTAGCTATAGCACATATTGTAGATGGGTTGAAATGAGCCATTAAAAACAAAACAATATAAAGAGGGCATCTGTAACCACAAGCTCTGCAGCTATAGTCCCTGAGCTCTGGGACTCGGGAGGAGCTCAAAGTAGAGCTGCTGCTCCTCCACATCGAGAGGAGCCAGCTGAGGTGGCTTGGGCATATGTTCTGGATGCCTTCTGGACACCCTCTGGAGAGGTGTTCCGGGCATGTCCCAATGGTAGGAGGCCCCGGGGAAGACCGAGGACACACTGGATGGACTACGTCTCGCCTCAGAATTCCCCCAGAACAGCTGGAGGAAGTGTCTGGGGAGTAGGAACAATGGGCATCTCTGCTTAGACTGCTGCCCCCGTGACCCGGCCCCGGATTAGCAGAAGATGGAAGATGAATGGAGGAATTAAATGATGTATAAAAACATAATACCTGTGAGTGTCATTGAATCATTATAGTAAATTGTAACTGTGATTACAATTTACCAGTGCATGAATACATTTTAGAGTATGTCTGTTGAGCATATTAATAATGTCTACAATAGCTCTCTGCGATGTGGGGGGGTCATTGTTATTGCTGCTATAAATGAGGATGCTAATAAAATGGTAAAAAGGATAGAAAATGCTAAATTGGGGCTATAGCAGGTACATTCTGGACACAGACGCAGCACAGAGGGCAGGGTGTGAACATGTGTTACTGAGAGATAAGAAAAGACAGAGAAGACATAAGTCTGTTTTTTAGGGCAAGGCATGAAATTAAGGGCCATAAACAATAAATCAACAAAAACAGATAAGTCATATAAATGCAATTAAATGAACTTTTGTCTGCCATAGATAGCTCACAGTTTCTGCCTGTAGAGAAAGTTAATTAAATGGCTGTTTAAAGCGATAAAGCTTTGCAAGAATTAAACGATAAATCTGCTTTTAGGGAAAAAAAAAGAGTTATGTACGCAACAGAACAAAAGACAAGGCTGCTGCAGGTTTTGACTAGTGATGCGTTCTCTAACTCTACACTTCACAGTAAATTTACCGAACATGTCAGTGAAATCCATCCTGCGATTGAGTTTAAAAGCATCTCCGTTCTTTCTTCTGAGCTTTGTGCATTATTGAGAGGTTTCATTTTTTCCTCTGCAGGAATCAGACCTCAAGTTCATGTGGGGAAAAAAAAAAAACATTTCTTATGCTTTTGTGCCATTTTGAACCAGTTGGTAGCAGCCCGGGTGTTAACATTTAACATGTGACTGATATATTTGACAAAATGTCTGACAATGGAGTTACATTTCACGGTTTAATTGCTGTTGACACAGTTTGGATTTGGCTGTCTCCTTTGCTGCAGAAAGCACCAAATAATCAACATTTCTGAGCAAACAACTTGCTGACAACATTCAACTGTAATCTGCCGTTACGTCTGCTGGGCGTTGTTTCAGTGATGACAGCTTTACAAACAAGAGTGCACATGAAACCAGAAGGCTCAGATCAATTTCCATATCCTCCATGGTCGTTTTCGTCAAAGGCCCACAGACAAATAGTTTTTAAATAGTGAAAAAACAACAAGAGCCAGTGAGAAATGGGCAGAAGAAAAAGAAACTAGATGTGGGAGACAAATAGTTAGTGACGAAAAAGGCAGTGAGGACATGCATGGCAAAGACAAAGTCATCTCAACAGCCCATGAGTGAGCTGACAGCACAGACAGGATTCTTAATTGCCCTTAGAGCGTATTTCTCATCCCCACCTCTGGTAATTGGACATGAAGACCAGTGATAAATTGCTCAGGCCATCTTTGATTTATTTGGTGGTTCTTGACTGCTGTTTGGCACGTAGAACTAAGACTGGCAACAAGCAGAGGCCATATTCCTACACAAGTGTTTTTTTTTTTTTAAATGAGTGAATGTGAACACCTTGTTTGGACATGCCTCTGTCTGAGCTTTGACCTGTGAATAGTAATCCTGTTGCCTTTGCTCGGGCTTCTGTTTGTGATCAGGCGAGACCCACTGCGTGTCATCCATCAGCCACAGAGCGAGTCATAAAAAAACGGCTGCCGTGTCTAATTGAAAAACATATCTTGGAGGCTGAAGCTGTTTTTCAAACACAATTTGAATAATAAGTAGCTCCATTTCTACGTTGGTCGTTCTCTTTCAAGGCGATTTGCAACAACAACCTCTGGACATGAATTTGAAGTGTTTAATTTCAAGAGGAAAACAAGCGTTCCTATGGCCTACTGCATTGTTTCCCATTTGAAAAGAACAAGTGCCATGTGGCTGGAGAAGAAAGATTCATGCTGTAATAATGATCAGCATTAAGTGCTTCATCAGTCTTTGGTATGGCGCACATCACAATGTAAACATGGTTTAAGGTAAAAGATGGAAGGCAGTTTTCTTGCTGTGCCTTGGAAGGTATTGTTGAAGTAAGCTTTAGAGCCTATAAGAAATGATATAAGGAGGCTACCCAGCGCTTTATGTCAGATTTGGCAAAGCTCTGCGCTTAACGGACTCTTAATGTGGAATGGAGCATTTATTTATTAGGCAGGCCCCATTAAATGTTTATAGGCAGTGCATTACATTGCCGTTTTTAAACTGCATTCTGGTTACAGCTACAATGATTAAACAGAAATTACAAGTCTGACCTGGAACACAAATCTAATTGTGTGTTTTTCCTGCTTAATATACAAGTATACAATTAGAAATGACAAGACCTACATATTTACACATTTAACCAGATTTAGTGAACAACCACTGTTATTAATACACCCAAGGGGAAGTATTAGCATTTGAATTGTTGCTCATAGTAGTGAGTAGGCTACTGGAGGTCTAACTAAAACTACAAGATAATTCTAAATTGTGTCCAATGTTATTGTATCATGCTACGAGTATAGTGCCTGAAACGGATCAGATCAGCAATTTACAAAAACTAAAAGAAAACAAGTGAAAAAAAAACAAAGGCACCAAACATAATTTCCTGTTCATTTCAAAGAGAATCTAGCATGTGTCCAATTGGACAGCTTTCACATTTAAGAGCTCTTGAAATTTGTATTTTAATTTAAATTAGATGCTGCAAATGAACAGAACTAGGATAGTCTTCAATGCAAGTCTGTTGTGTGCTTTTCATTCTGTGGTAAATAATGGAAAAAGAAACCATATTTTCTTTTGTTTGCTTTTTTTATTTAGCAGATTTTAATAGAATGCAAAGGTCCGATATAAGGAAACAAATTCAAACACTGTTTCTGCTATGGCATAGAGACCGAGAGAGAGAGAGAGAGAGAGAGAGAGAGAGAAGACTGCCAAAGACATAAACATAACCATTAGAATGTAAACTTTACAGAGATCCAGATATATGCCACATCCTGGCGTCCATTATTTACTGGTCATAAAAATGGGACATTGAAGAAACGACAAAACACCCCTCACAAAAACATCTGTAAATGTCTGTATCGCGCTGATGTACACCAAAGACAAAAATAAACTCATTTTTTTTGTCTGTGGCTCAAGCCAATTTTGTAAAATAAACCCATTTACACTTTTTAACATTATCCTCACATTTACATGTCATTTTTCGGGGAAGCATTATTCTGTTTGGAGCATTCTCTTAAAATAGCCAGTTCCTCACTGTACAGCGGAAAGCAGGGCTCGAGCCAGTAATTAAAAGAGCACAAAACATGATTGGCGTAAACACCCAAGTATCAACAGTAGACTATCGCACAGGAAGTCTGCTGAAAAAATAACATGGCAAAAAAAAAATTATAATAAAAATAAAAGATTGGCAATAGTGCAGGCTGCTTGAGCTGGCAATGGCTGATTAGAGAAAAAAAAAAAAAAAGATCAATGGGGCGATTCTCTTGCGTTTTTATTTTATTTTTAGCATTGCTAGTCGGGGAAAAAAGTAAGGACTGAAGGGCCAATTTTGAAATGTTAAAAAGGAGTAAGTGAGACAATGCTTGTCGTTAAGGTTCTCCTCATTTTCTGTCCGTGTCGGTCTTTGGAATGATGTTGACTGGATGATCGCTCTTGTCCATTTAAGATTCCATTAACGGGTGTAACCAAACTCATCGGCATCATCTGCACGGAAGTCTCCATAACGCCAAATGTTGAGCTGTAAACAAAAAAGATTTTAATGGGAACAAATATCTGTAAAAAAGGTAAAAGCATTTCAGCAAAACACAATAGCCGCAACAACACATTAGTTGAGAGATAGGAAAGTAGACAAACTAAAAGTGGAAATACAGAAAGACGGAGGTGCGGTAATAAAAAGAGAACTATGTGGCTTTCCAGAGCTGTGCGGAGGTGGCCACATTATCATTGCCGCCATTTAATCGGACTCTTTGTGCTTGCCCATCCAAGCTGGAGGCTCACAATGCCTCAAATACCACCCAGTCTATTACTTCTCCCATTCCATCCCATTCACACACTGCATCGCCTCATAAACCATCGTGCATTTCCCTGCTAAATGCTGCTTTCATCGCGACGCCTTTGGCTCTGTACGCGCATGTGTGTGTGGCAGTAAGGTAGCAGTGATTTGAATGTGAAAGAAAGTGAGCATCTGAGCGGTGTGTGATTGTACGAGGAGGGCCTGCGTAGAATCTTTCTTTTTTGGCTCTCAAAGCATGAAGCTCAGCTGTTAATGCTGTGATTCATAGCTAATTAGCGACTGTGGTAATTAGCACTCGTTATTAGGATGAATGGAGCGACTTGCATGTATTGCCATTTTCCGTCTCTCACACCATAGAGCTTTCTTTCCCCGCCTTTGTGGAAGTGGCTGCCACCCGGAGCATATTGTACTACCTGTGATTGCAATTAGAGCCAGGTCCAGTCATTGCACAAACAGCCTGCAAACATGAACACAGCTAGTGATTCTAGAGTTGACGTTACATGTGTAGACACTAAGTAGGATCCAATCATGTCTATAAGCTCCAGGGTTTCAGCTTATCATTCTTCTGCTCCCTTTCTATTTCTTGCCTTTATGTAACAGTGACTAAGGCTTCCCTATGACATTCATTATATAAACCAATTTAAAGTAGACGTATTCACATGCCTTTGCTACGGTATTCAACTCAATTCAAACTCATTTCAACATGAGGTCATAGTATGTGTTCTGTGTTGTACACTATTCACTCTCAACTTTCACCCTGCTTTCTTTCCATCCCAGCTGAACACTTTACACACATCCCCACACCAAAATTTTCACAGTATGGACCCGCACAGACTGTGGGCAGCAATCCATATGGGACAATGTTGACTGCCAATGTAATGTTTTAGAGAAGGGGGAAAAGGAAAAAAGTTTTTACTTGTGGTGTAGAAAAGACTGTGTTAAATTGCTACAGTTGCACATTAACAAGGAGAAAATGCAACAAAGCGAATGATCAAGAGACAGGATGACACAGTGGAAAAAGTGGCTTACCCTGGCACTCTTGGCAGATTCTTGACTGTTCAGGTACTCTGTCACCTGGGGCAGAAAGAAAAAAATCATTAGCATATCACATCAGTGCGTCGCATATAAGGTTTAAACGGATCAAGCAAAATCAGGGCAGACTTCAAACCTGCTCCAATCTTGGAGACGTCACTTTTGCCTGCATACATGAAAATAAATTTTTGCACCAAACTCCCATTTTCAGTAAAAGACACGCACATACATAGACAGACACACACATACATACACAGACATAGATAGACACACAGACATACATACAGACAGACAGACAGACAAACAAACACAGACACACACACACACACACACACACTAGACGTTGAGAACATGGTGTTCTCCGTAGATCAACGAGATCAAAAAAACACATGCTGTCGCAGAGTAGATGTGTCACTGCAGGGGCTGAGCATGAAGCACGCAACAGCACATTACAGAGCATCATTTGGGGTCACCGCTTCACAGTGCGCTTTATGTTACAGTACACACTAGCGCACTTGAGATGAGAGGCTTCTCAACACTGCTTTCCTTTACTTGAAAGTGCCGTTTTAACATTGAAAGAAACTCTCGAAGGGAACACAAAATTTCAATTTGTTTTGTGGTTTAACAGAAAAGGAATTATTTTTTCTTAATGAGCTTCTATTTCAAATAATGTAAACATTAACCTATGTTTGCAAAGTATGAAGACTACAGTTTGAGCACCAATTAAAAACTTGCTAAAAATATTCACCTGGGCATGAGGTTAGTATAAAGCAGTTTTTACTGACCATTTTTAATGTCCATTGAACTAAACCCTAATGATCAAATCTAGGCCATATCTTTTTATTTGAAAGCACCTGCTCATTTTACAAAGAACAGCACAATAAAAGAACAAACAATGTAAAGAGAAGCAGCTGATGTTCAATATCGAGCATATTAAATGTTTCTGTGAGAACAACCATTCAGCATCTTTGAATGAACCAGCGATGAGTCATAACATAAAGTTTACTCAACAATTCAACCTAGAATCATAACCCCATGCAGATGATGCCGTTTGTACTTGGAAACAACTAAAGCCAGGTCTCAAACTTAGAAGCAGATCCCACCTTCATACAATTGCAAATAATCCCTTATGCATTTCCTCCACATTAGATTATACAGAAAAAACATAGGGATTTATAAATTATTGGTACATTCACCTCTTTCAGATCTAAAGCTACAACCCAATTTTATTCAGATATTACATGGATTATACTATTCAAACTCCAATCTGCATTAGATATTTCCTAATGTGTCTGCCAGTCATAAGAAATATAGGCTTTAAGGTTCTATTTTCACCCCAAAAGCATAACGTCATTTCTAAGGGGGTATGTAAATAATGTAAATAAAACTTAAAGCAGACTTGTGATGAAAATAGATGGAAACAGTTCAATTTAAACTGCTAATAAAATCAATATAAGCACTGATAATTAAAGCACAGGAGCCCAGTTAAAATAATAGAAAAAAAGCTTTAACAAGCACATAAGTCAATGAACATAAAATATCTGGAAACATATATTTCAACAGGCCACAACAGGCATCTACAGGATTCAGAACATTCTCCTTTGAAGGTGAGGTGAGCAGAGAAGCTTCACGAGTATTGTTGCCAAGAGCAACATGTATTACATTTTTCACAATCAAACCTCCAGCACTACAGTGTCAAAGGACTCTTCGTTGTACCTTCATCATTAGTGTACATCTAACCCTGGACACCCACAACACCCACTGGCTCAAAAGGTGTCAGAAACTCTGTATTTCGTTTCCTGGAATAACGTAAACGAACCAAAAAAAAAAATATATTAAAATAAAGTTGAAACTATAGAGGAGACATTATGCTCCGTTTGATGAATTTAGTCAATTTTTTTGCTTACTCCAGCAGCAGAAGAAGCTACATTTTACAGTCAGGCGTGCAAACCCTAGAACAAGCCCGTCAGATGTTAAAAGTGTTGACTGTAGATGGGACAGTGGAGTTTAATTGCGGCACCAGCTTATGCACGGAGGTTGACTTGATAGCTACGCTGCACATGGCACCACTGAGATAACAAAGCTGCAGCTGGATGGTACAGTGCAGTCGCTCCGTTTAAACAAATGCACATAAAATGTGTGGCTGGGGAAACTGCAGTGACTGCACAAGTCATCCATCAAAGCCAACTAAAGGAGACATTTTTTGGAAGGTGTTTGAATATGGCATCTTGGTCCCATCAGACAGATGTCACCATATGGAGGAGCCCGCAGACAATATTTCATAAACACAAAAGGCCAGTGATGCCATTTGGGCTTTATTGGAGAGCTTTGAGTGCCTGCAGCATTTTAAGCCCTTCTTTCTAACTGCATTCAGAAAGCAAGAGGTAGAAATTAAAACCATGTGGAATCAGGGTGTCATACTCTCTCAAGTGGATCTCACAACATTGGAACACAAAAGCGAAAGATTACACATTTGTGTGAAAGCAGCTAACTAGAACATAAATCCCTCTGCAGCTGAGCATCGCATCACAGTATTCGATGTGCAATGATAATTCAAGAGCACTACAGAACAATGTGCACAGATGATGGGCTGTCATGCTGAAACTCTAAGGGCGAGCCAACTAGTTCTTTGGTCAGAAGGGCGCCTCCTGGCTCACTCCAATTTCTACTCCTCTGTGCACTGCAGTTGAGCGCAGCACAACAGCCAATCACTGTGCAGATGGTTTCAAACCGCTCCATCTCTCCTACACCGGATGCTACTTTTATAGCTTCTCTATTGGCTCCTGTAGTGAGAGATAATAGCTCATTTACAGCCTTGACAGAAGACAAACCCCATCTGGTGAAAAGTTAAAGTGTCAAATGGAGGCAATGTTTTTCCTCTTGCATAAGAAGTATTACTTTATTGTACTATACAGCAATTTAAGTTAAGAATAACGGGTTTCAATGGCAAAAAATGGGTATTGACAAACATAATGTGTCTAAAAATAATTAAACAAATAAATTCTGATCTTTCATGTCTTTGTAAACAACCAAAAAACCTCAGTGCTTGTGGAAAAAGTATGTGAACCCTTGAGTCAATGACCTCAAAAAAGCTAATTTGAGTCAGGTTTTAGCGTACCTGGAGTCTCGTCAAGTTAATACGTTTGGAGGTCGTACAGCTACTTTGACTGATAGAACCCCCTCAAACCTTTGGAGTTTGCTGTGCACAAGAAGAACACAGTTATGTGAGCTTTCAGAAGAGCTATGATCAAGAATTGCTGCTTTACATGAAGCTAGAAGGGGTTACAAAGTTAATTCAAAGACTTGAGCAATCCACCATCTACAGTTAGGCAAACAATCTACAAATGGAGACACTTTTGGACTGTTGTTACTCTACCAAGAAGTAGGTGCCCAGTCAAAATGACACCAAGAGCACAAAAAAGACTCATCAATGAGGTAAAGAAACAACCCCAAATGACAGCCAAAGATTTGAAGGCATCATTGGAACTTGCTAACATCTCTGTTCATGAGTCTACAATACATTAAACACTGAATAAGCAGGGTTATCCACGGCAGGACACCACAAAGGAAGCCACTGCTTACTAAAATAAACATTGGTGCACGCTTGAAGTTTGCAAAAGAGCATACTGACACTCCACAGCGGTACTGGCAAAATGTTTTGTGGACTGATGAAACTTAGACTGAAATGTTTGAAAAAACACAGCACTAGTTCTGGCTTAGACAGGGCATGGCATATAATCATGAAAACATCACAACTGTAAAGTATGGTGGAGGAAACATCATGATTTGGGCCTGGCCAGCTTGCAATCATTGAAGGGAAGATGAATTCCAAAGTATATTATTATGTATACATTATTTTGTCAATACCCTTGACTTAGATTAGGATCAGACCACACACAAGAAAAACATAACATTCCAAAAGGTTTCTACTCTTTTTTGCCACTGTATATGCAAAACCATCAACAGAATCAAAAGATAAAACTGATGGCACATGATGAAAGTAGTGAGGAGGAAACATGACAACAAATTAGGAGAGCAGAGAAGAAAACACAGTTTGGAGGGAGTTGCGGTGGCAGAAGGCAGCGGGTGACCATGGACATGCCTGGATGACCCTACAGAGCTCCCATATGCCAGACAGATGCCACGTTTGGTGAGCAGTGGCCGTTGACAGTGGCGGATCTCTAAAATGGTGCCAAAAGAATGTTGTGTTCCCGTTCAGGGGATGCTCTGTGTGTGGGGGATTACTTCTCTAAATTCATTTTCTATTTCTGGAAGTCTATGAAACCGTTTGCAATTTCAGATATATTCTATATCTCACCCAAATTTTTTTTTTGCAGTCTTTGACTATGAATTTCATACTACAGTGACATAATTGTATATCTAATGCTAAATAATGTCTAAATAGTACTATCACGATGCACTTTCTACACAGAGACCTCAGTTGGAGGGTTTGAGAGAGATGAACGACAGGTGGTGCGGGTCTGGTGTTTTGGCTTGGTCTGTGTGTCTGGCTGGCCGTGAATCTGTCTGGCTGAGAGAGAGTGAACCCGCGTTTTTCCCTGCAATGGCCTCCAAGCCATGCCCAGGTGGTGTTCTGCTAAGTGTGGCGTGAATGCGAGATCCTTGTGAAAACTAAGACGACAGCTTTGTGACAGGTTGAGCGCGTCTGGTGCGTAGGTGAGTGGCCTCTTTTTTGATTTCACAGCATACAAAAACACTTACAAAACCACATTTTGGACAGAGCACATATGAAAAGCAAGTGACTAATCAAAGATTAAGCACTGGGTCTGCTCTCTTGGACCTTGCTACAGAGAGTTAAGGAAGGATAAATCCACTGGAGTGAATACTTAATACCGTTCTCCACATATGGTTATCTTAAAAGATCAAAACCAAAGTTAAAGACAGAATTTGCCAAAACATAAAAACTAAAACTCATATATTCATATAGTCATATTTTTAGCTGCTGCCATGTTTATACACATTAGACTGTCAAGTAGTTTCTTGAATCCATATAACTCTTCACACAAAATGCTATCAAACATGACCCCTTTCATGTCTACAGCTCACACCATTCTAGGGAAACTGTTCTCAGCAGAGTTATGACCTGCTCTTCCAAGATATCTCCCTTTTTCAACACAATATGTATTAATACTTCATGGGAATCGAGGAAAGCTAGGGTTTTGGGAAAATTGACAGTTTTGTAAAGAGACTTTTCTGTTCATTCAACTAAATTTATTTTTACATCAAGAATGAAGCACATTCTCCACTCTCTATTACTGTGAGCGTTCTTCTCATAGCACTGTTAACGTCACAGTGTGTACTGGTTATACTGGGATTGCACAATATTGCACACTGATCCCCACAGCATGACTGTCAGAGATTACGTGTAGGGCTGCACGATAAGGGCGAAAATGATAATCACGATTATTTTGATCAATATTGAGATCACGATTAATTAATTAATTGATTTTAACAAAATCCATTGTCCTGCTTGACCACAGATCCGTTGTAGTTGCAAAGTACTTTATGTTGGCAAGATCACGCTCCATTTCCCCTCAGCGTTTTCTGTACATTGCAGGTAGTGCCACCTTTGAAAAATTAATTATGCGAGGGGATCACGTATCGTTTATCCAGAGTGTTGACCAAGAATTTGAAGCCTTCGTTTGTCACCGTGTTTATTGAGCACATGTCTTTAGCCAAATAAAATGCGACTGCATTCGTTATTTCATTTTATTTCGTTATGTCTTTGGGAGGTGGATGGGCATGGTGATGCGCTAAAAAGGCTTGCTTCGATGGATGTCTGAGTTGATGTTTTGGGATGATTAGTCTTTGCAACGCATTTCTTGGCCCTCATACAGTCATTGTATTGAACTTTATGGTGTTTTTTTAAGTGGTTAAAGAGGTTCGTTGTGTTGCTTTGTGGTGCCAAAACAACTTTATGACACTCTTTGCATATGACCTGTTCTTGTTTTGTGTCACTTACCTGAAACCCAAAATGTTACCACACAATGGATGTTTGATCTCGGGATCGGGACAAGCCCCTCAGCCGCTCCCTCTGCTACGTTAGACATTTTTTCTTTGTTAAGATAGATTATAGCCTGCTATCTGTTGTGGTATTTTCCTCACGCTATTCTGTCTTCCCTCTGTGACTGTCTACATCTGGAAACTGACTGAGCTGCTGCGCGGTGCAGGGAACAACTCTGGTTGGTGCATGGACGCACGTGATCAGACAGCGGCTTTACAGCGCGCTAGACTGGCTTTAAAGAAAAAAAAAAAAAAAAGCCTTTAATACAAAGCGTGGATGAATGACGCATTTTAAATATCTGGTTCATGGCACAACACTGTAGGTCATGTTCAAAGACTCTTTCATCGAGTTCAACCCCCCCAGAAACAAGATACTACATATCCTCAAAAGCCAGAAAGCATTGTTAAAAGGATGCACTCTGAGTTACATGACAATTTTAAATATGATACTAATCAGCTTAATAATATGGACAAACTAGTATAAGAATTAGGGAATGTATGTGTACATCTGTCGAGATCCGAAGAGGGAGGAAGTAGCGTGCATTAGAGAGATGTGTTCCCATCAGAGCGGTGGCAGCAGGAAAGCCAATTGCTGTCCAAGAGAGTGTGCAGTCAATAATAGGGGGAATGTCCATTAAAAAGCCCCATCCCTAACTGGAGTTGTAAATTAGGTATTGAGCCATTGGAGGGGAGCGGTTATGCTGCCACATACCCATGAAACTCGGATGTGTGTGTGTGTGTGTGTGTGTGTGTGTGTGTGTGTGTGTGTGTGTGTGTGTGTGCCCTGTGGTATTTTGAGGTGGGAGGCTCTTGATGGCCCGTGACAGGCGATGGGGTTGAACAGAAAGGGCAGCAGCCTGAAAGTCACTCAATCGGTCGTCTGGTTACGCTAAAAGCTTTTTCTGGATGACACATTTACACATTTTCGAGTGAAGGCAAAAGAAAGCTTATCTAATCCAGTCAACAGTAGCAGGCTTGACCAGCAACTGTTGACTATATTGCCCAGTTGTTTTTTTTTTACTCTTGTTAAGATCATTTTAAATCCAGGAGTAGCAGAAATGTATGGATGGACCATATCTGTGCTCTATGCTCGTCTTAGGCTCACAAGCCACAACAGCAGTACCATAAGAAGAAACTATGTCTCCCCCAGAGGCCTCATTTTGTTACAGTGAACTTACTGAACAGGAACACAACATTCCCTTGAGGCATATCATCAGTGTCCGAAGCAGTGCCTTAGCAGTATGGTGGCACAGGACTACATCTCCTGAGCTGTCGTATGTGTACCAAACAGCACAAGCTCTCTTTGATAAATGAAACAAGGCATCCCCGGAGGCACCCTTTATTTGTGTGAGCACCCCTCCTGATTTCCTGTATGGATTACACACATGCAGCCTCATTTGTACAAACGCTTCTCAGTGTGCCATTTTATCTTCATTGATGATTTCAACCCCCATTAGCACAATTACTGCGAATGGGGCAGCTGCACTATTAACTACACAGGGAATCAAAGCAGTAACCAAACTAAGGCTACCCATGAGGCAGTTTTTCTCTAAAGAGAAAAAAAGCATTACAACTAAGAGTCATCACTTAAAGGCTGCCATGCTGGACACTCAATGATATGCACAACATAAAAAGTTGAGCACTCATACATTAAAAAGCAAGACTAAAAAAAAGATTAAAGGGAGAAATAAAACTACATTTCCCAAGAGGCTACTGCTAGGTAATTAAAGACTTCTTTTTTACACTTATGAAGAACAGCACAGCTGCTAATCTGCTGTTTGCTGACACTCACACTTCATTACCACCATAATAAAGATAAGGAAGGGTCTTCAAAAAACACACTCAAAAAGCTGTGGTAAACCCCATTTTCAAAATAACTTTAGTAAAGCACACTGGAAACTACTAGGCCTTGTTTCATACTGCATTACTGTTGGTAATTGATAATAATTGGGCTGGTGAGGGAATGACAGACACTTCTGAGTTTATAATTGACTTGTAATTAGCAATAGGAAATTATTAGCTTGTAACGCTAATGAACTTAGGAGACTTCCACTGATGTCAGTTAGTCGAGGTGACTGGGCGAGACGGTTAGCATCCGGATGGCCAGTCATGTTGTCTGCTGCTGACAGAAAACATTGGTAAAACCCAACAGAGCAAGAGGGATGTGTTAACACACTGCCATCTTCCCAGGAAGATGACATGAAAGACGACAAAAAGCAGACAACAGGCTGTCTACTTTTTTTGAGCTCGTTGCCACAAGAACACTCCTCACTTGTTCATACTATTCCTTTATTATCACTTAATAATACAACTGAGGGCAATTATACTATTGAGCCTGCATGGACTCATAAGGCAAAATCAGCTGAAGCAAGATGCAAATAATTTCAGACAACGGTATTTTAAAATCCTACCTTATTATTAAGGCCAACAGCCGGTCTAGTGAGTGCACCCTCCCACTTTATATTTACACCCGGTTCGCTCAAAATTTGTTGAAGCAAAGAGACTGTAATTTTATGCAATGTTGTATTTGTTACCAGAGACATACCAAATGTTTGACATGCTAGTCAATTCTGTCTGCTTACCCAAACACAGCAATCATTATCACTGAGTTTCCCTAACAACCCATTTCTAATGCTCTGTTGATAGCTGTTCAACTGTTTGGTCTAAAGCATTAAGAGCAGAACACACCAACATAACATCTACTAAACAACCCGCTCCTCTGGTATAATGTAGCAATAATATCACTGATTATCAGTTTTATTTTTTTGACAATCAGTTTTATTTTTTTGATTCTAGTTCCATTATCCATCTATAATTCTAGATCATGTCATTTTTCCTCCGACTTCCTACTTTGTTCTGTGCCTTTTATTTATTCCACTTTCTTGTAATAACTAAAGCTGGTATGTAGATCTGTCTTTACCCTGCACATTTAGCCTTTGTCATCTAATATGGTGAGCTTGGAAAATCTAAGGATTAAAATAAAATCTTATAAAACTAAACCCACAAATGGAAATATTATCCCATGTTTTGCTTCTCTGGGGACAATACCATACAAAAAACCTGCATTAACCTTTAGTTGAAAAATGAAAGACTATAGACTGTAAAAGAAGTGCCAGTTAACATTACAGCACTAGAGCACAGATTAATGACCATGGTCCAATCCCCTAGAAAGAATAATGACTGAAGAATAGGGCCAAAAAAGATCGGAACGACAAAAGTCACTTTTACAAGGAGTCAGAGTAAGGGAGCGAAAGGGACAGAGCAGGCTGTGGACACAAAGAAGCCAAACTTGGATAGTACACTATAAGAATTGAAAAAAATAAAATAAAATAACAGGGACACAGACCCTGAGGTCAACAAAAGTTATCTTTGAACAGTGTTCTGCTCTATTGGCCCTGCAAGATAATATTTTCTGTTGCTGCACGAGGAACAGCAGCAGCCAGCCTTACGAATCACTGAGCCAGAATTGCACATTGCCAAAATATATTGAAGGTGGCTTCAGCAAAACACACAAACAACTGGTTTGTGCAGTTTTTGGTCTACAAAGTTTGAGTGAGTCACTAAGGATATTTAGCAAGTTATTAATCATAAGCTTGGGAAGCCTATTTATAAAGTTGTACCCACTAATGAAATAAAATTAGAAACATTAAAGAACTTCACTTTTGGTTGGGGGAGAAATGTCGAATTACATGGTGTTAGACTTACTTTTACATTCAAACTGGAGACTGCTGCTTGTATATCGTTACATCCTTAGGCAACTAGGATGCTGCAAATGCTAAAAAATAGAACCCGCTCTAAACCTAAATCTATGTAAGCCTATTAGTGGTATGACTGCGAGATTTTAATCACTTTCTTTTCTCTATAGAGTTTATTACTCTGACACTGCATTATAGTCCCAAGCTACTGTTTACAGGTCAGAGGTCAAATGCACTGTGCATTATTGACTGACTGCAACCTGAGAAGAGCTTTTATAAGTGGTGAACAAAAATTAGTTAGTGTTTACAGCTCCCAGACTGCAAGTACATTTTGCTTTCTACCAGGCTATACTGTACATGCATATTCATTTTGATTAGTTTATAAACTACTTCATAATGTGGGTTATTTTTCCACTCCTTTATGCAGTTCCATTTTTAAATAAATGACAGAGTGACTAATATGTGTAGTGAGCAGTAGCAGTAATTGCAGAGGGGATAAATCTCCTCCATTTTTCTTTATCTTTCATGTACAGAGTCACTTTGAGTCTGCTGGCTGAATTATCATAATGAGAGAAGAAGTAAATGTGCACTGTGTCATGGTTTGACCAAATGGTCCATGTTTAGGGGAAATTCTAGAGGTTTGTGCCACAGATTGAAAACGTGCATGTCAAATATACCTACGCAGGAGCAACATGTTGATTAATGACACCAAAATATTAATCAATAGTGTACGACTGTATATATTACTGTGGTTATTACTCTCACCAACACTGGCCCATCCCCTTTCTTTCACTCACCATCTTCTGCAGGTGCTTCTCCTTGCGTACATCCACCATGACCAAGCCTTCTTTAACGAGGCCAAGACCCACATCCTCCTTGGTGTCGGAGAACTGTATTGTGACGTGAGGGCAGGAAACACCCGAGTACTCCACGTTAAGCAGGCACTGGGTATTGTGGATGTCCCGCACAACACAGTCCACCACGTCAGCCCGGGCGTCCTCCTGCAGGAGAGTGTGTGGGAGGAGGAATAAAGGTGAAGCAGACAATTGGCTTGTGATTTGTAAATATAATATACAAATTTCAATGCAAAAGATTGCTGTAAACAGGTTCAATATGCAGTGATTTAAAGATAATCAAACTGTCTTGATATATAAAGTGCCAGCTGTGAGGCAATCAAAGATTCGAGATTCACCGGAAATCTTCAAATGTATGACTCTCACCCACTCTCCTCCACATCCTGTGGCTTTCTTTTATATATTTTTTTCTTATTCTCCTGTTAGTTATCTCACCCTCTCTTATTCACAACCTTCTCAGGTATGAAAGGCCAGGGTTTGATTGAACATAGAGTGCTACAGCGCAATCCGACCTCGCGTCATCCAGAGGTAAGGGCGAAACGAGACAAAAACAAGGGTGTTGTGTCTTCAAAGGCAGGAAGACACTTAAAAACAAAAATCATTCCCTGGCCATCATCCATCCCTCCCCTTCGCCATCCATCTCTCCTCTTCCCTCCACTCGCCCTGGTCTTGTCTCCATGGCAACCCCCTTCGAGCTAGCCGCCCTTGGGTACGTACGCGTCTGCTGTATGCGTGTGTGTGTGTGCGCGCATGTGTGGGCAGGGAAGCTTGTTCAAGGCACAAACTATGGGGTCTTTTTGTGTCCCTGCTCTCCCCGTGGTCAACTTGTCAGAGGCGCTGCAGGGGAGCTCAGGGCAAGAGGGGGGAAGGCTGACGCCGCAGGAGCAAGTAAAAAATGCAGGCAGAGTGTGTTACAGTACAAAAGCCCATTCAGCTCGTCAGGGACGATACAACTTTAATGAGAGCCTTCCAGTGACCCTTTGATGTTGGCCATATGAGAAATGCAGAGCTGCTTAATCTTCCAAAAGACAGTGGTGAATATGATGTTTATAAAACCACATATTGGGGACAAATACATTTTCTAAAAAGATGAGTAAAATAAAAAAGCCCTTTTAGATTATTTTAATGACAGAAGTGAATCAGTAACATGTTCGTCCTTGACAAAAATCCATGGGGTAGTGCCTCGAGTCAATAGAAGACAAAAGAATAAAAACAGAAAAAAGTATGTGTGCCAATGTGCCATTTTGAAATGGTAAATACACAGCCAAGTCACACTTTATTTTGCAGCTTTTTTTACTGATTTGAGTGGGTTGATTTAAATCAACGGTAGTGGTGTTTGATTAGCAAATAATACTTTTAAAGGCAGTGGAGTCGTACTTAACTTAAATTTTCCAGTTAGATACCTTTTTTAAATTGAAGTATAGTGCTTTCTTTTGAAAATAACAGCTGCAGATCCAATATTGACTCACTTTATCATAGGGTTTATGTAATCGTACTGAAAACGAGATCATTTCCCACTGGCAGATATCTGTTTTCAAGGCATATAGAGTGTGAGAGTTGAAAACAAACATTTTGTGCAGGGCATCAGGTGGCATATTTTTGAGACAAAGGCAACATCCGCTCCAGTGTGCAGCTGCAAAAGGTGCATCACAAGTAGGGCACGGTGCTGTCAGTGTGAGCGGCAGTAAAAGCCCTGGAATAAACTGTTGTGCAAAAGGAAGTAAAATATATATATAAAAAAGTAAATGGAAAGGGAAAAAAAAGGCAGACATTGAATGACAGAGAGAGTGAAGAAGAAAGGTACAAGGTGCATGTCATCTTCCAACATGTAGTAAAGCCCCGTGTGTGTGTTTGGCCTGGCATGTCTGGGGGCTATAAAGCGGAGGTGATGCCCGCGTCCCTCGGGCTGGACCAACAGATGGGCCACTTCATCCTTCAGGAGACACTGACTCATGAGACAGGTGACAGCAGCGCATGCACACGCGCACACGCACACACACACACACACACACACACACACACACACACACACCTTATGTTGAGCCAAAGCCTTTGATATTCTGCCAATAGGAGTCAGCCAGTCCAAATGATGTTGGAAAAATAGTCTTAACCTTGTATGCTGTACAAATGCAAATGGATACATGGGTGCAGTAAATAGATTGGAATAAACATGTAGCATTATCTTTTCATTAATATGGACATACATAGAACTTGACTTGAAAGCACATTATCACACAATGCTAAAAGATACTTTGAATTATTGTGTCTCTGACTTTGGTGCTTTTACTGCTGAAGACTCCCATAAATACATTGTGGACCCTTAGAGACGCAAAGCAATTGTCAAATTATAAAATTGTCCTGACAAAATGCTCTCAGGTACTGATTCTATAGTGGGGATTAGGGTGCTTTGTCCTTGTCATTTACAACTATAAAATCAAGCCAAAAATAATTAGTCTAAAGACCTTTTTCAAAATTGGTTCACAACAGTACCAGGCAGCAGCCCCCAAAAAGGGCCATTATATTAAATTTATAACACTCAAACACTTACAAGGCCATAAATTACATATAGGGAGGATTTACTGCAGGGCTTTTATTTAGCACAACAGCAAATCAAAATAAAGAGGGACAAAGTTAATGTGAAAGGTAGCTCTAATTATTTTGAAACATATGACATTGAAAATGGTAATGTGCACATTTACCTACAGTAAATTAAAGTAATAGCCTTTAATAAACACATTCTAAAATGAAAACTAATTAAAGCAGAGATTGAACACTGTGTCAGACAAGCTCAAGCAGATTAAAAAATGTTTCCATTCACACAAGCAATGCATCCACACAGGCTATTACTGAGGCAGCCAAAAGGGGACACTTCCAATGGGTTGAACCCGACACCAAAAACACATGTGGAGCACACACACAAATGGTCCCCGGGGGTTAAGTAAACACACTTCATGTAAACAAGATTAGGTGCACAACTTTCAGATAGACTTTGCTGTAGCGGTTCAATTTTAGTATGTTGCACATGTGTCAAGGTTATACATATCTTTTTAACGCCCCACTATCTCTGATTGTTAATTATTTTTGTAGCCAATACATCAGTGGTGGTGTTCATCTTTGGCTCATCTGCTTTGTGTGCCATGCATAATGTATGAGCATAATTTTACACACTTGAAGACTGAACTCTGTTTGACAGCTTACCACCTTGTGTGATGAGACAGTTTTATGTCTCAATTTCCAAAAGCTGACTGAAGATTAAAATGTTAAATTGTGTGATTTTCTTTCATATGCAACACATCTGCTTTTTCTTTTGTCAGTGTATGTCCATGTACTTACATCTTGTGGGATCAGGATGAAGGCAAAGGCATACTCGGTGGCCTGTGCTGGCAGGGTCCTGGTGCTGAAGGCCGGGGGCATAGCTGCCAGACGAGTGGTGGACACAACCTCCCTCTGTAACACAGAGCAAAAAAACAAAACATTGATTGAGCAACCTGGTGGGTTTTCTGTTTCTGTAAATCTACACAAATGTCCTCATGTCATTTTAAAAATGATACTGTAAACGGACAGTGTTGTTCAAAGGTTGCCCACCTGTACATGTCACCTTGAAGTCATTTCACAGCTGTTTGTGCAGAAGTACATGGGGCCAACTGTATGTTCATGTCAAATGATAAGCAATGTTGTGCACTAGTGACAAACATTTAAATATGCTGATGATCTAAGAGTTCAAACATTTTGAGATTGTCAAGTAACAGATTGCGTTTGTGTGCTATAGTAGAAAATGAATAGATGTAAGATTTAACCATCACGCTGTGATTACAACATTTGTTGACATCAATTGTATGCTTCAATGAATGATTCAACCTTTGGCCACGCCAACAATCACTATATGGGGTGAGTAGGTCTATATTTGTGTGTGCCAGATTAGCCTCAGAGAATCACACTTTCAGCAACATGCCAAAGAGCATTGTGTCTGCCAGCCAAAACCTGGGCCATCCCCACTTTAAGGTCAGTCACACACAGTGTCACCCCCCTGGATCATGGGAAATTCCTAAAGGTCAAGGCCTGGCTGTACGAGACATTTTAGAATTGAAGTGTCATACAAATGTGGCTGAGAATTGCACTGCACTCAAGGATATGGTGTTTTTGCCATCAAAGTATTAATAAAAGAACGGGAGAGTCCCATTTTCCTTATCACTGCAAAAACAGATAAAAGTGATTCTAGGTTGCACTTCTTGCCCAGTAATAAAGAAAAACAAACAAGTCTATAATGTATTTGTTGGAAACATCCAGCTAAAAAGATACATGTTGCCAGTTAGATTTATTTGAAAACACAAAATAAGCAAACATCTGAATAGATGCACTGTTGAGATGCTGGATTCCCTCCAGCTACAAATATAACCACAATAAAACTTTGATAATGTTTGTATTGTGTTCTGAATACAAACGCACTGCAGTGAAATGTTTGTAAAGTATACTCACATTTCCATAGTCGATGTAGAAGACGTGAACCTTTGAGGGTGACTCGACTTTCTCAACTCTGGCCCTGTACCTGCAACAGCAGAAGAGTAATTGAGAAAAGAGGGCAGACAGAGAGTGGAAAGATAGAGCGGTGGGAAACAGAGATGAAGGAGAGGGCACAGGAGGAAAAGAAGATGAGTAAATGATTCCATGCTTATTTCCCTGGGGACGAGCTGTTGGAGGATCTGTCTGTTGTGATCGGGGAAGAGCAGCAGGAGACGATGGACGGGCTGGGGGAGTAGGTGGGGACACCAAATCTATCTGGACACACTGTATGCTGGGCTCAGGAAATTGCATAGAGGCCTCATTGCAATAAAGGGTAGAAATCTAGAGCTATTTTTCCCCTTCAGCTAATGTCTTTAGTGCACCCAGAGTTGGTTTTTAAACACATTTATCAAGAGGAATTTATGTGGAGATAAGCATTTTACAAGGTCATACATAGGCTACAATTAAATAAAAACGGGATCAAGAAGCTTATAACAGAGCTACCATATCAGATTAGCTGATAGTGGAATAGCAGAAAAAGTGCTTAGTTTGTTTATGAAGTGTAGCGTCTTTTGTTGTCAAGTGTGAGACATCGAGTTTCACATTTCAAGTGTAGTCCTCTACCAAGAACAGGCACTGCATAATAGAGGAACAAGAACAAGTTTAAATGCACTAAATTCCATTAAAAGTGATAATAGACCCTAACTTAATATAACTTTCCATACAGAGAATATAGAGGAGCTGGCTTTTCTCTTGTTCAATTCAGAAAGTGTCACTTCATCTGACCATCACTTGTCTGCCTTCAATAAACAAATGAAATCGAGGAAGACAAATTGGCTGAGAACCAAGGACAGCAGGAGAAAAGCCAAATAATTAGGTCTAGGCGGGCAAAGAGAGACAAGAGAACAAAGTTAAAACTGAATACGTGATTAACAGGAAGACGTAAAGCACAGCAATGAGCAGAGGGTGAAAGAGTGAGAGACAAAGTGTGAGTGACTGATGAGCACAGCTTCCTTTCTATTCACTTTGACCGTGTGTTCTAAAAGGCCTTGAAAAGCGACGCAATTCTAATTAGCCCCCTAATGAAACAAGCAGACAATCCACATGCATCACAGAATACAAAGATATAGACACAGAACAATGTGAACATTAACATAATTAGTTGTTGAATATAATGGACTTCAACAAAGACTAAAATCTCAAGCATGTTCCACTTATAACAGGATTTTTGTTAGTCTCTATGCAATGAGAAGATCAAGTATTCCAACGAACAATTAATTTTATTGTTAATGGGTGAGTACATCATCTTATGTTATTTAAATAAAAAGCTGAGGAAAAAAAAGACAGCAGTGCACCTGAGGAACATTCTTTCACCCACTGTTTATTTAAGGACATTGTCTGCATGCATAAATATTCTTTAGTAGTTCATAACGCAAATTTAAATAAACAGTGCCCCTCATTTAGTCATGACCTGCATCAATATTTACACTTACCATTCTCCATCAGCAAACTTGGCTAGGCAGTAGTCCCCTCGGCGTGCAGAGTAGGACCCTTCCACGGGAGGCTGAGCTGCAATCTCTGCTCTCATGGTCTCCATCAGACTCTCCAGCTGGCCTCCTGAGACGCATACACAAACAACATTAGGAAGGAATTCATAAATGCTTGGCGTATGTCTTTCATTTTAAACTTAATCTGAATACTACATGGACATCACTTTTCTGACTGGCCCGCTACGCTAAAAAAAAAAAATCCCTTATAGAGATCGCGTTAATGGATGAAAAAGTTATGAAACCTTAAAAAATAAATAACAGTTCGAGTTATGAAATTTGGACTTTAGTAACGTTATAGCATTATCTATTTATTATAGTGTTACCTTTTTATTTTAAAAATAATCTAATTAAAATTCAATTCTTCTTAAAATGTAGCTTAGGATAAGTGTTTTTGACTAAATGATTCAGCACTGTGATGATCATAATGGCTCTTTGGAGGCTTAGAGGCCCAAAGGAAAACTATCAGTGGTTTTGTAGTTGACCCTGTTGAAGAAATACAGCTTTGTGCAAAGCAAGCCAGCCCTCTCTAAATGGGCCTATCAAGACATTATATCATGTGGAGCAGAGCAATTATTACAAATTCAAGGCTCAAATGTGGCTGTTGATATGGTGGGAGAAGACAGCTTGTGAGTTGGAGCTCCATGGACAGATAAATGGCTGCAGTTAAGTGGCAGCCTGATTCATCAGTAGCACTCGTCATCTAAGAGTGCCACTTCTCCATGTTTATGCATAAATGTGTATTTCTTTTTAGTCTGAGTGGATGTATGGAGGATGTGGATGCAATTGGGGCCAATTCAGTCAAGTATAAACTTCACGGTGATTTAAAAAAAATCCTGTTTTCTCAAATTTGCACTTTGTGATAGGTTAGACAGAGTCGCAACAGACTTTTTTCCACTACTCATTAGCAACCCGTGCAGCAACATTACCAACATTTCTTTCAAAAGTAATGTAGATTTGCTATGAAATCACAAATTCAACCCATAAAAAGATTGACCTTTCTGTTGCAGAAATAAAATCTTAGTAAGTTGTAGGGGCAAGATGCTAAGTTGTCACCCATATTCCCATTTCAGTAAACAGGGCATTGCTCATGGTCAATAGGACATGTTCATTAACTGTATGAGGTCAACAAAACTACAGGAAGATAATCTGTATAAAGGGCGACTTGAAGGTCAGATCGTGGAGGGGTCAGGGCAGGAGCATGAAGCAGGGCTGCCTGCCTGAACACCTGACCAACCATTGGTACACATGCTGCAGATGAATGCAGTGAAGGAAACAGGACTCTTGACTCTAAATGTTATGTTGTTAATGTTAATTGTATTGCATTTTCCAAAAAAACAGTTTTTGTGATAAATTTGATGAATTGTCCTACTACACACATTACACAGGTTGTCTGCTTACATCATTATGCTCCAATTTTGACCAAGCGTTTTGGTGCAGCGTTACTAAAATGTCACTGGGCCGCAGCCATCAAAGTTAGTCCGCGTTGTGATTTATTAATCTAATTAAAAAAACTTAGTGTGTCCCCTGCTTTCTAAGTGTGTAAAATGCATTGATATGTGCCTTTTATGTGCCAATTCATATATTCATATGTACTACATTCCACTTAGGGTTTAAATAAATGACAAGCTTTTAATGGGGTCCATATATGACTATATACAGTACATTTGTCATTAGTTATTTAAGAAATGCTTCACTCATGTAAAAAGTTTCTAATACAGAAACATGGTAAATGAGAAGCTGCTTTGGAAACTGGTAAGAAGTTGAAAGCACCAAATGTTCCAGTGCATTTTGTTGGCCAGATGGTCTCAAGAATTTCAACAAAAAACACGAGTTGGACAGATCTTGAATTACACTTTTATAGCTTGCATGCTGTTTCTTATTCCATCACCTGCAATGAGGCAAGATGTGCTTTCCAATTATAATTAGATCTTCTAATTTCTTTTCACACTTTTACTGTGTTTAAAGAAATTGTTTTGCAAAGGACTATGGTTTTTCATACAAGCGTATCTCTTACTTCATAGAGTAGACTCCATAGATTTACGCTGCAATCTAGTTATATGGATTTCGCTTTGTGTGTGATCTTGTTGGATTTGCAGTAAAAAGCCAGTGTGAAGTTAAGGATCACTGGTTTTAACAAGATGATTTATGGTGCACTCGGCCTACAGGTTACTTCTGTCAACTACAGGTCATACATCAACACTAAATCATCACCATCCCCACAATCTTAGTATTTATGTTCAAATATTTTTCTTTCAATTTGAAATAAAAATAAATTAAAAAAGTTTTTGAATTTAAAAACTTTCACTCAACGCAGGACTCTACAGGAGTAATTTACAATGGAAACCCTACTACAGGGCTAGAAAGTTTGTGGAGTCAAAGAATGTACACAGATTTACAAAACAAAATCAGTTATGGAAACAACATATTTCCATAACAAAGCAAAGAAAATACACAGAAGAACAATTCAGAATATATTTGAATGAGGGAAATCAGGTCTGAAAAATAAGTAATGCATGTAAGGTAAATAGTCCTATTAGAAAGGAGGCATTAGAGAAACAGACCCCTATTTGATGTTGGCTTAAAGACAAATAAATATCTGTGCACAGAAGGGGTAAGCCATGTCGAGCATGAGCGCTCATTTTGTGTCGAGAGAAGAGCCAAAGCAATGATCCAAAAAACAGCCGAACCGTTGATGCAACCAACGCTGGCCAATTTCTCTGTCTTCATCTCTTTATCCCTCTGTCTTTTCGCTCCCCCATTCTGTAATTTGTTTATACACTATTATTGCTGCAGCTGTTTGTAAATCATATATAATTACATTGCAAATGCCCAGTGCATAGAGAGGGAGCGATTAGGCTTTGAAAAAAAAACTAAAAAAAAAAAACAATGGAGAAGGAAAGCGGCAGAGAGCGGTACGGACAATTCTTTTACAGCTGGGTTATAATCGCATTTGTTTATTCTGTGGGACACCAGGTTGTACCGAATTCTATTAAGAGGTTTATGAAAGCCATTAAATCACAGAAGAGTAAATAATGTGAAAATGGCACATCAGTGGAACCAGTTTATGTATAAAAAGTGTAGATGACTAATGAAAATGGAAGCTGCCCCTATTTCTGCCTAAACAAACTCAAAAAGTTTTCATCATTTCTCTGGCAAACTGCTCAAAGATTGTGTTGACACATGGATGGAGTGCCGAGGACCATCTGAGAGATTTACAGCCATTGAGCAGTGCTTTGTGTGGTTTTGCTCACCTGTTAGTTTGGAGAGTTAAATATGTATGAGGTTTGGCCCAGTTTATCCTCCTGGGTGGAGGAATGGTTATGTTCAGGACATGCAAGCAGGAGCTCAAAGGTAGAAAGCCACACTGACAAACAACAAAACCCTGGCTTAAGAGGCTGAGCGTGTGTGCGCGCAGTGTGTGAGAGAGACAGAACACACTGCTGTTACAAGTCTATTGCCTCCTGTGGTTGGTCAACAAACAACCTGTGTTCACCTGGGGATATTTGTACACTTTCTGAAGACATAGTGTCACAAGGAGAAAGCAAAGCGAGAAAAAGGCCATTTACTCCCCATCTTTGGGTGATGTCTAAAGTGCTGTCAGCATCTGTGGCGCATTGGGAGAGGCCACTAAAAACACAAATGACCCCTCAGCCTGACTAATGCTGCGCTAGTCTCACTAGGAAATTGTAGGCATTATATCTCTCATGATAACCCCCCACCCCACCTCCTCAAATGAGCCCCTTTTTGAAAGTCTGGAGCTTTTCACGGCAAATTAAGGTTTCTATAAATCGGAAAAGCCATCACAGAAAAATCCAAACCCAGCAGGCAGCTGTGGCTCACTTCTGCAACACTCCTCTCTTTTCCACCTGTCGAGCTTCATTGACTGCAACTAATTTACTGTTTTGATTGTAAGAAGTCCAAATATACCCATAGGATGGCCTTGTGATGGGCCTGGCCAGCTTTGAAAATAACCCCATTTGGTACTTTAAGTGGCTCACCACCACTGAGCTTTATGTAATAGACCCAGAAGTTGACATTATGGCTAATCATGTGCACTAGGACAGAGCCAAATATGTATGAAGATGCTCATTTTCAGCTGAAAATCAGATGCACTCAACCTAAAGCAGACAGGTGAGCTGACATTTTGGAAGCCAAGGTGCGTATCTAATGTAATAATGAATGCCTTGGGAGGTGGGAGATCGTCCGGGCATGCTCTGACCTCTAAATACTCCATCTGCTACAGTGGCAGGGAGCAGTATATGTGAGAGTACTATTTGCCTCTGTTTCCTCTGCTCTATTCAAAGACCTGTATTACTGGATATGAGTTACTGTAAAGGACAGTTAGGAAATGGATGATCTGTGTATTACAAAAAGGGAAAGGGTGAAAGCCAGGTGTGCAGAGCTACAGGCAATTGTGTTTTTAATGTTCTTGATAAATGTCAATGTGCTTACGTGCATGCATAAATGAGGTTTGCATCCACACTAATACAAAAGTCTAAGAATTAAACTCTTTGTTCCCGGGTTTGACAGCACCATTATGCTATTTAAAATAATCATTAATACAATTGGCACATTAAGTGCTTAGTTGCAATCCCTTTTCTAAAAGATCCGTGTCTATAGTCTATTATAATGTTAATTTTTGTAATTAGTAACTTTACGTCATTGTCTAATTAGAATGTTCAACAAGACATAATTCTAATTCTTTTGAGGCAAGTAGTTTCATTTCACACTGGAGTTAATTAACCTCTTAACTTACTGGCTTCTCACACACAAAACCACTGCAGGATTGGATGTCCAGAAGAGGATAAAATGATGCTAGACCTCATAGAAATATCTCCTAAAAAAGAACTATAATAATTTAATATAGCTAATATCACCTGGTAGCCTTCACATGATCAACATTATATATGCAACATAACTTGTCCAAGCATGTGACTTTTCTATGTAAGAAACTTTGGTTTGGTTGTTATAACAAAGGTAAATTCTCAGTTTTATGAATATTTAGCCCTGCGATTAGCTGGCCACTGCCCAGGTTGTACCCTAAGGCCTAAAGTTGCTGGGATAGGCTCAAGTCACCCGCGACCTCTCATGGGAATAAGCGGAAGAAAATGAATGAACTAGTGTCAAACTACACTGACCAATGCAAAAATTTTAGAAACTTGTATTAAAAAGGGTAAGAGGAAAAGTGCAGCCAGATCTTCACAGCTTCCTGCTTTGCTCCATCAGTAGCTGGGTCCAGCATCATTAGGTGATGAACAGCTGCTGCGTGTAAAAGGTAGAAGTGTGAATAATGTGGACGGAGTGGCACCTGGTTGGGGGGAATGACTCCACTCATTACGAGGCGGTACTGGTGCCAGGAAACAAGCATAGACAGGATGTACCGCCAACTGCGCTGCAGCTGAGGCTTCAGGAGAGCATAAAATGTGTTTTCCTGCCGAAACAGCCGAGAACCCCAGTCCAATGGGGGTGAGACCCAGGAAAGGTACAAATCTTCACAGGATTGGTTCCAGGGAGAAAAAATACAGTAGGAGGAAAAGATGTATATAAAGTATGGTAGTAGATGGCTGTAAGCACAGTTAATACAGCCATACAGCTAGCTACACTTAAAAAAAAAAAAAAAGTAAAAAAAAGTAGCTTGGTGACCAAGGTCAGAGCTCTGCGCAGGTCCCCCTCTGACAGTAATTACATATAGCCTCCAGAGAGAGCACCACAAGACACAAGGTAAATAGGGAAGATGGTAGTTGGGAAGAGGAAAAGATAGTAGTGTCAAAGGAAATAATGGGAGGATAAGTGACAAAGAATAAATAAATAGAACAGCTTTAATGCCATGACAGAGACTAAGGATTTAGGTTTAAAAACCCTCAAGCTTTTTGGTGTCTTGGAAAACTCATTTCTAACACGAAGTTAATCACTTATGGAGCGTGTTTAAAGATATCCATTATAAAAAACACACTTAAGAGTAATTAAATGTGAATAATTTAAATGGAAGAAGGGGAAAAGCAGAGCCCATACAACCCCTTGGGAATAAAAGATATTACATTCTGCATTTTCTCCACAGTGTCAAAGAATCCCTAGTAGATAAAAAACCCAAGAGGCTTACATTTGTTTCAAATAAGTCCCATTCTTTGCATTTTTATTATTTTAGCAGCTTTTACAATTGCCACATTTTTACATTCATTTCTTACCATTCAATAAAATATGACAACACAGAACCTTAGTTTAGGCTTAATAAATGCAATATAAACCACTAATGTATGTTGTTCTATATACACATTTCTTTGTACGTGGAATCAATAAGCTTCATCTGATGTTATTAAAGCAATAGTAAAAACAAATGGAAGCTTAACAGGAGAAAGAAAACTGACTTTGCCACATTGTATCAAATCAATGCACTTTCTATTCATAACACGTTACATTATTACTTTCTCCAACCTTATAAAGTGTGATTATTACAGGTCTCTACTGCTGCATCAAAAAGGAAAGCCACAGCAAGGTATCTATTTACTTGTTTAAGTTTAACAAGTTTTACTAATTTAGAATACGACAGAAGAGCCAGTGAGTGTGCTATACTTTTAGAATGGTCAAGGAGTAGACTGCAAAAGTGATACCTCCATCTGGCAAATTGAGAGCTGGCAGTACTTGACAATCTGAATTTAGAAGCTGAGCTCAAGCTGTACATTTGTGAACAACAGGAGAAAAATAGCATGGTAAGACTAAGTTTAATGCAAGATAAATGTTGTTATCTTATCTGTGAGGGGTTGTGGCGGCTGGAGCCTGCTTTGGGCTTGAAGCAGGTACACAATCAACAATCATCAGTTCATTACAGGATTAGGAGTAAGCACTGTGCAATGTAGTAGTTGGAGCCAGAGCTTCAGGTTATAAGTGTAGACATTTAACTTTTGTTGTGAGCGAACAAATCCCTTCACATTAGACATTGAGGTGAAGGTAAGCACGAAGGAGGGTGCTAGAACATGTAATGATATTGCTCATCTTGTATGATTTTACAGAGCCTAACACTTTGATGTGCTTTTTCAATGACTTGGTATGTCTTAATGTAGCATCAGCAAAAAGAAGCCAAGGGAGAAAAAGGTGTAGAGAGCAGGGAGGGGCAAAGCACCCGATAGAGAGGCAGATGAGGAAGAAGAGGCAGGGGCCGAGGGCCGGTCAGGCTAGGTTTCCCTGCTGAGAATAACACTTTTTTTTTTTTTAAAGTAGCACATAAGCCTCTTGGAAGAACAACTTGGAAGGGCAATTAAAAAGAAATAAATAAATAAAAAGCCACAGCATTGCAAGATCATCTAAAATCAAGCTTATGTATGAGAAAAGATTAAATTTCTCACAGCTCTCCTGTCAGAATACACCAAGAGCAGCAATATAAAAAATGCACCTTGAGTACATTTACTGTAAATGCACTACTTAAACCCAAAAGGGGAAAAGTTGTAGATACTCAGCTTTCAATTCGCTTGTGTTATGTGCATTATAAGCAATTTAAAGGCACTTGTATTCAATGTATTTCTTACTGACATGAGTGATGCTGAAGGCATTAACCCTAGCCTCAGATTAACTTGTGCCATGTACTGAGCAGTTCAGTGACACGTGATACAGATAAACCCCAATCTCAGAATGCTTTGACTTGCAAGAAAGAAGCTGAAGTATCCAAGGGGGGTGGAAGCGCTTTAGATTTCAATCAACAGTTCACGGCAAGAAGATAAATAGAAGGCTGTTTGTTGTTATTCTTTGGAGTCCAGCAAAGGTGTCTAATCAGATGTCCAGAAAAAACACATAACACATACTAGTGATGCTTGGGCTCATAATGGCAGAAAGTGAAGGAAAATTAATTAATTACAGCACTCAAGCAAATTAGGAGGTGGCCAAAGTAAATTTCTTGGCCTCAGACCATTTTAGTGCCGGTCAAGGCAGATGTGAGGGGTGGCTGTGAGTCCAAGACCACACATATTGTTCCCACACACAACCTGGCACAAGATAAAGGTGCCCTGACGGGCATCAGAGCATTAGCTGTGCTCCAGCTAGTTTTTGAATGCTAGTTTGGCTAACTGTGTGCTTTTGCTCATGCATACCAAAGTCACAAAATCCTATTTGTGAAAAAGAGGGTGCACATTATGTGGATCTCTTAACACTATTGGCAAAAACACTGGTGAGTGAATTATAGCCAACTGACCAGCTTGTTGCCCTCTTTGGTACTGTTGCCATCCTGGACAGCCTTCTGACAAACCAAGTGTGCACTGTTGTAAAGGGAAAACTGATACCTATCTGTACACAACAGATTTCCATGCTGTAGATTATGGGCCATTAAACACACTACCTGATCAATGGACTATTACTCATCAAAGCCAGATATGGTGTTCATTGATACATGCACAAACATGCAGCTTGTAGGAGGAAACAGCCAAGGACTGTTAGTTTTTACATCTCGACTTTGCTAGTTTCCCTTTCCCGTCAGTAGGGACAAAAAAGGGGTGGTGTGATTTATTTCCATTGTTCAGTAGTTATCACAAGGAAGATGTCTGTAGTTGGGTCACTGCAATGGGGAGGGCTGCTGCAGAGGTGAATGAGGAGAATGGTTGGAAGCCAAAAATAATTGTCATTCATAAAGTCAGTCTTGTGTTAAAAGGGAATAAAAGTCATAGTACTTGCTTGCCCCAAAGTAAAAACAGATTGTTGATGTGACATCATGTGGAATTGAAGAGAACAGGTCAATACAAATGTGTCATACATACATATATCATACACCTCTTAAAATGTACAGGAAGCCCCAACTGTAAGTGCTCATGTATTCAAGATGAGATACTCGTTTTAACAATTAAAAGGTATGACATACCTGTTTCTACATCCTGGGCGTAGAAGTGCAGCGTGTCTGCAATTTCAGTGACACATACAGGTCTATAGTTTGCCACACGTTCCTTTTCTTCTGATAGCTGCACCAACTCTTCCACTGGTTTCTCCTCATAATTGGCCCAGATCTACAAACAAAAAAAAAAAAAAAAAAAAAAAAAACACAAGACAAATTAGACCTAGAAAATTATTTTAAGCACGCGCACACACGCACACCTTGCTGGATCATTACACATTTTAAAGAGTATTCTGCCTTTTTGTCAAAGGCTTAAATGTTCCAAGACATTTGCAGCACATTAGTCACACTGAAATGAAGTGGTTTTATCAAGATATTGGGTAGGAGTTAGAAGTAAGGTGTAGTTAAAAAAGATCTTTATATCTAGAGCATCACATACGTATGTG
Source organism: Neodontobutis hainanensis (assembly GCA_024349245.1). Taxonomy (NCBI): domain Eukaryota; kingdom Metazoa; phylum Chordata; class Actinopteri; order Gobiiformes; family Odontobutidae; genus Neodontobutis; species Neodontobutis hainanensis. Next base: position 1,075,091 of record JALDNG010000062.1, read on the forward strand.
CTTGCATGTGTTGTGGGAGGCAGGTTACATCCTTGCTATGTGCACCAAGCTTAGCTCTTGTTCAGCTTCCCAGGAGAGATGGAGGGCAGGAGGCTCATTAGAGAGAAGTGTTTTGCCTCTGGCCACATATCAAACTACACGGCTGTCGTGAATGTGTGCGTGAGTGTGATAAAAGAGAACAAAGAAAACAGCTGATGGAGTGGGGCTAGTTAAGACACTGGTATTTTTGAAAGTAGTAATTGCATTAAAATGTGTAAACTACTCATGAAAAGTACAAAATGCAAGGGTGTAGAGATGGGGGACCGGATAAAGTCAAAACATACAACAAGAGTTTCATAGTGTACTTCTGGTGCAACAGTAGCACAGCTTGTTACTGTTCATTTCTGGAGGCTATTTGGGAAGTGTTTACTTTTAAATGCTGCAGAATGGGAAGGAATGGAGGCAGGCGTTTTTTTTTTTTAATGGCACAGCTATATGAGCCAATTAGGTTCTGGCTAATTATTTAACTGCATGGTATCATCTAGCTAATTAGATTAGCCAGTTTTAGTGTTGTCATTTTTTCACTCTGCCATACCTCATCTTCAGGCCCACGTTAGCGTTAAGACTTAGCTAATCAAACCCTAGGCTGTTTTTCAAACGCTGGCTGTCATGCTCCCATTATCCTTTACCTCTGTGATGTGGAGTTGCACAGCTGTAATAGTTTTAATAGTTTTAATGGCAGAAACGGTTGTGTGGTAAACAAACAAAATAAATGCAGTTTAAAAAGAAAAAAAAAATTAATGTCAAATACAGAGCAATTAATTGATATGGACAGCATACCGGCAAACAGGACACATCATCATACAAACTATTTAAATTCAGTTATTGTTACAAACACAGCTAAAAAAAGGGATGGCTAGATGCGTATGGGAAAGAAGAAAGAGAAGAGGTGACAAGAAAAAAAAAAAAGGTAGAAAGGCAAATGAAGACCAAAAATATGGCCATGATTTGTAAACCTAGAGATCAACCATGATTTTATTTTTGTCTGACATTAGGAGGGCATGTGCATTATTACTCTCTGAACATGCAGCTATATGAACACAATATGTACAGTTACAAATGTGCAATGTGTGGTAATAAACAGACCTCACACAATGCAATTGAGCTGACACGGCTTGGCTTTTAATCAAACCTGCTGCACCAATTAGGCATGACAAAGATTGGAGTGTCAGCATTCATTAGCCTGGTGGCCATCACTGTAGCACAGTCTGGGTGGTAGGTCAGCTTATGGCTGAGAAAGGACACCAAGCAGTCACGAGACAACTTAATAACCTAAGGCCTTAGCAGAGCCTAAATGATTTATCCTCTAAAACTTCACAACATTATGTTTTTGACTCAAAAACTAAATATATAATTTTTTTTTAAAAATTGATACCGATTGATATTAGCTTAGATTTCTAGTAAAAGGTTAGATAATACTGAAATGTGCAAGAAACAGTTGTGTGTGTTAACATGTTTGTGGAGGTTCTCAGTCATCCTGGTCATCTTGAAGAAAATGTTAAAGCAAAAGATGTTAGTTTAATTTAGAGTTAGTTTTTCAAAGTGAAGACGTTTTGACATTATACATTTACATTTATTTATTTAGCTGACGCTTTTATCAAAAGCGACTTACATTGTTCTACAGTAATTACCAGTGTTACAGCCACTGGTACCCCAAGGTGGGTTAAGTGTCTTGCCCAAAGACACAATGACAGTATGAACTGTTGGGAGAGTGAGAATCGAACCGCCTCTGGTTGAAGGACGACCGTTCTACCCACTAAGCTATTGCCGCCCCTTTATCAATTCTGAGATCAACTGGTAAGAGAGCTGAGATTATCTCTCTAGAGGGAGGAGTTTCCCCTGAAACTAAATCTGATGGGACCAGGCTCTTCTAGTCTCATAGTCATTAGATATGAAAGGACAGGGACCCTGTCTTTTACCAGTTGATCTCAGAATTGATAAAGTAGCACAGCTTGTTACTGTTCATTTCTGAATTAATTAAAACCCAAGCAGTGTCAGCTCAATTGCATTGTGTGAGGTCATAGAGCTACCTATGATGAAAGGTACACCATTCCTACTGTGAAACAGATGTGGATTGCTGATGTTTTGGGGATATGTGAGCTAAAAAGGCACAAGAAAAAAAAATATCTGAGACTAAAAGGCTATGAAATTAACAAGAAAATACATAAACAAAAATGTTGTCTAATAGAGTATGACATTGCAGTATATTGCACACTACTATCACTGAAATTTAAATTTATATGCTTCAATTATAGATTGTAAATAAACATTTATGTTGTCAATTTAAAGTAAAGTTCAAACAACTGCAGAGAGATCGAAGGTTCAACAGTTTCAGACTGCTTCTGGACTTCATCATCAGCTCACTGAGGAGACTACAATGAATAATAAACATGGTAAATGTTCGCACAACAGGGCACTCCAGACTTGACACTAGGGTCCCTGGATGATCAGGTACAGGTGTGAAAGTTCATACAGCCAGGGCATGCGGCTACAAATGGCGCAGATCTCAGTTGATGTGTGAAAGTGGCTTTAGCTGCCAGGGATGGATGTATGTGCCCAAATAAGAGGCAAAATTGAAATAAAAGCCTTTTTCAAATAGAATTACTCAAAATAGATTTATTCAATAAATCGGTTTAGCTCTACTGTTGAGTGAGAGCGCGTTCATGTGAAACAGGGGGAGTTGGCACTAAATGAACAATCACAGCGTCATGTTAGAGAGAGAGAACTTGAGAAAAAACATGAAAGTTACATTACAGTTACACTAAACTCCTGCAAAACAAAGAGCACCAAAGACTAAATGAACTGCATATACACACACAAAGACCTTAAGACTAACTGTTTTAAATACATTAAATGCATTAAAATAAATATCAGTCAATGAATTTGTTAATCAACATAACTGACTATAAAACCCATTGTGGGCACACTTTCATCCAAGTGTTTTTACAGTGTCGCTAGATCGCTGTAAATTTGTGCTCCAGTCAGCTGATGCATGTGCAGACACTTCTTTTTCCTCTTTTTTGTCTGTATGCTGCATTTTTCCCGTCCTCCTCGACACTGGCAACCCGTTTGTTGTTCTTTCATGGTCAGCAGGGGCGGCAGTAGCTCAGTGGGTAGAGCATTCATCTTTCAACCGGAAGGTAGGCAGTTCGATTCTCACTCTCCCCACAGTTCATACTGTCGTTGTGTCCTTGGGCAAGACACATAACCCACCTTGCCTCCAGTGGCTGTAACACTGGTGATTACTGTAGAACAATGTAAGTCGCTTTGGATAAAAGCATCAGCTAAATTAATAATTGTAAATGGTCAATGTCCATGTTTCTATCGCCTATCTGCAAACTTAACCTGCTCCAGAGGAGAGCCGTTCAGCCTAAGTTACCCCAGAGATATACCCTGAAAGAAAGTGAACAAGCTTTTGATACTGCTTGCTAACTTCTTAATCCAGCTTTGTAATACAGGGCCCAAGAATTCCTCTTGCTTACGAGCTATGTTAAGTATCACATTTTTTTTGTCATTAAGATTATAGGTTTACAAAACATTTGGTTCCAACACACTTTTCTCACTAATGTGAAAGCATTGTGATAAAGAAATGAGCCCTAATGCAACAAATTGTCTTTATCACAATGCATGCATCATTATTTCCATAAAACTGACTGTCGATTGGCTATTTGTGGCAAAGACTCTGGTGGTCAATTTCCTAACAGCAAGATGACAATGAGGTTTTTATTGCGTCTGAGTGCATCATTAGAAACACTGCAGAGTTTCATCTCTGTCTAAAGAACACACAAAAGGGACAATCTCACACACTCTGGCTCTTGTACACACAGTGCCCAGGGCTGATGACCTTCTGTGAGCAGCCAACCATCCCGTTGGTTCCACTTGAATGCAGGTATGGCGCTTCTGCTCCTGCTCTGCAACTGCTGCCAGACGCTAGAGCGACCAAACTGCCAGAGACGATGACCGCAAGTGAGAGGGGATGAGAAGAGCGATGGAAAGATAGGAAAAAGAAGGGAAAGAGGCAGGCCATTAAGCAGACGCTGAAAGGACAATAAGTCCTAATAATTGTAGGACTAAGAGATGGCAGGTTATGCTGACCTTGACAACTAGACAATGACAACAACTTCACACCCAGTGAGTGAGTTGTCGGAGAGGATAATACAGTAATGGTGTGAGGGTGCACTGCTGAATATTTTTGACTGACTGAACCACACCACCAAACGGTTTTCAAAATTTAATTTTACAAATATGCCCTTACTTCTCTAACTTTTACTCCCTTTCATTTCTCCTCTCCGACCGCATCAAAAAATATACCGTTTCAGTCCAACTCTATTATGTTTTTTTATTATTATTATTTTATTTTTTCACAACAGCACAACGGGGAGTTATATCTTTCTAAAGACATATGCAAATACAATTGCCAGCTTTTTAAGCAGGTTTACCCTCTAAAGCAGGAATATGGACAAATTATTACATTTCCCTGGTGGCATGTCTTCATTACCAGGCCTGACGAGACAGAAAATTTGCTGATGGAAAGTATTTCCTTGGCAATTGCTAAGTGCACTTTTGAATTGGGCAATCTGCGGATCGGCCTGGTAACGCTTCTTAATATCTTCAAATTAATAAAGCCTAAAAGACTGTGCAAGGGCACTACATTTGTACATCCACACATGCATGCACAGGATAATAACACTGAGAAGGTGATGGCTAGTTTCAACACTCATTTGAGGTTCTGTTCCAGAGGAGCATGCAAGATCATATTAATGAGAAATTAGCTGCCTATCATTATACAGCTTTTATTTTAAGCAGGACTATATACATTTATGTAGGTGCTGTCTTTCAAATGCACCTCAGTAAACGTATTCCTCAGGCCTTACAGCCCGTGACCAATATTTGGAATAATACACAACTAGAACATAAAATAATATGTAAAAGATTACAGTTTCTTACACATGAACATCTATAGTCCCTTCATTTAGTATCTAAACCTACTTATAAAAAAATTAAATAAGTAAAAGCATGTAATTATTAAATATGGCCTTTGTAAGTCACATATGCCCCCATTATATTTCTGTTGTATGTCTTTTGGAGAAAATGGGTCATTAATTCAATAGAGATGTCTTTCATTTTGGTGTGTGTTCCTTTTTTGGGCAAAAAGACAATACTTAAAAAAACACTCGAAGCCATAATGTTGGATAAGGAATTTTATCATGTTGCTCTTCGGGTGTGACTAGCTTTCACATTACTCTTCACTTTTAAAAGCAAATACATCTCTTGCTCTAGCCAAAAGTGACTATTTAAAATATAGTAATTTTGTTTAACAAATCAGTCTTACTAAAACAAGAAAATTACTTAAAATTTTGATTGGAATTCTGTCCCTTTTGCAGAAGAGAGACATTTCCACTTGGCCTACCGTGCTTCACTATCAATAGCTAAAGTAACATGAGGTTGATGTCGAGTAAATCCACAAAAACTGCTATAAAAGTACAATATGGCTTAAATGACTGACAAGCTTTATAACAGGGTCCCAGACTATGATTTATTGACTGTTGGAGTTGCTTTTAGGTACAATCATCACTTTGTGTTACACTAGAGGCCCAGGGCGACTGCTGTTGTCTGGAAAACCTCGAGTTCACATGTAGTACTCTCCCCAGGAAAACCAAAAACATCTTACTGACCAAGATTGGACATAGCTGAGTGACAGATGTCAAGGTGCTCCAATCACTCTTGTAGACTGAGCAGAAAAGACATTAACCCAACGCAGCTCCTAGCCCTAAAAGGCCTGCCTCTGGGTTGAGAGGTGGTTGATGGTAACCCTTATGTCTCACCCTGTCACAGTCTGCTATGTAGGATGGTCTCCTTGTGCTATAGTGAAGGGAGACATACAGGATTGTGAACTATGGCTGCTTTGAGACTTTCTTCCCACTGAGTAAAATAATCACACACACATACACCTGTATGGGCATACCCATAGCTGTGGCCTTTGAAAGAATATGCAGGTCCAGATTGAGCTATTAGAGCCAATATAATGTGATTGCTTATAGGTCACACATATGGACATGGTAACAAAACATGTCAGGAACATACAGCCCTGTGTGACAAGCCGTAAAAATTGGAATCACACATGAATTTATTATATCAAAGGAGGCTACTGCTTTAGCACAGTTGTGGAATATGACAGCACTGGAGGATAATGGGTTCCTGGTAGCTTCACGTTTGATTCTTTGCAAATCTTGGGCGTTTGCATCTTTTCTTCTCGACACGTTTCTTCTTGCAACCCTGTTGAATATGTGCTAGAAAACGTTTGATGGTTCTGTGATTATGCCCAAATATCTTAGATATTTCAAGAGTGTTACATTCCCGTGAAAGACTTTTTACAATTTTCTGTTAAATCTCTTTTTTGGCCCATCTGTCTATTAATTATGCACACCTTGATATAGAGTGTTAATCTCCTTAGGCCACACCATCCCTCGTTACACAAATACACATCACCTGATATGCATTAAATTCAATAAGAATGTGTTTCTTGCACATTTCGGTGTTATCTAACCTTTTTCTAGAAACCTAAGTGTATACAGCTTGGAGTTGGAAATTATGGATAAAGTTATGATGTGGTCAAAATAATCCTAATAATTGTGCACACAGTGTATGTACTGTATTTAAATGTTTTTTTAATGACCTGGCAATTTAAAATGACAAATTCCATTAAAGTGACAAACAGTAATATAACATAAAGATTTTTATCCACATATATGGTAAGCAAAGAATAATGAGTGACTTGTCAAACATTAATTTGGTGCTCCTAAAATCTAGACTTCTTTTGTATGTTTTATTCATATTTGTGCAATTTGTTTGTACAATTCAGTATTCAGTGTATGTTGTATCCAATTAATTATTATGTTACTGACAGTAATACAGCCTGCACTTTGACTTTGAATTAGAAACTGACAGCAATTGATAGTAAAATTATTTACTAACAATTTGATTGACTTGAACACTGCTTACTGCAATTCAAAACCATTTAGACGGGGAGAGGTTTGAGCTCATGTATAAACTTTAAATCTTGGATATGTAGATTCAGATTGACTCTCAGCACTGACAAAGTAAAATCTAATCTACCTAAAAAAGATGTCCACGTTCACATTCAAAACCAAAACACAGAGGTTAAGCGAGAATGGGGGATTGAAATGACAAGACAAGACTCTCGGATGTGGTTACTTAGCAGATAAATTATGCATTAAAACTGCACAGGTGTTGCGGGACAAGGTTTTAGGTGAAGGGAGGGCGCCAAGCAGCTGGGGAATTCATAACAGAAATGGGAGAGCAAGTGAAGGATGGAAGGAGAAAGAGAGAAAGAGATACTCCCCAGCTTCATATCACAGCCAACAGATGTTCAGCCATCAAAGAGGCGGCAAGCAGGCGGCCAGGCTTCTCAACTTGGACTTACATGGCTAATATGACCCCCTTATGTTGATACGGGCATGGACACGAGCTTGGACACAACCTAAGGCTATCAAGGTGGCAACTGTGTTTTTTTTTTTTTATTGACACAAATGGATCCACTTAAAAGTGTACACGTGTGGGAAGAAGATGTGAGCAGATCTGTCGGCAGCTGACAAAGTACTATTAGCAACAAGCACCAACTTGCACCTGACAGAGATGGGAGGTTAGTGCGTTTGAACTGAATGGGGGCCCAATGTTACCATGGAAACAGGACATGTGGGCGCATATATAATCAGGGTGCCATGCAAAACACACAAATCTCAACCTGTGTCACTATCCTCATGAGCACCATCCCAGTCAGTGCTGGAGGCCAGACGGCCGAGAATACCAAGCAGACTTTGCTTACAGATCAAACACTCACACACACATTCCCTGGGGATAATCACTCCAGCATATGGAGCCGTATGACAAGTGGGATGACTTTTTTTTTTCTCCTCATTCCAAGCAGTAAGTAATATGTCATTAGAAGATCATTAAGCCAAACAAGGATGTCAAAGCAAAACAAAAGTAACGCGGGTAAGTAAGTATGCAAGCAAAAGCTGGCCACCTGCAAGTATGAGGGCGTTACATACAGACACTCAACACACATTTGAGGAGACAGAAGAGGGAATAGAGGAAAAATAATAAGATATGGCCAAGAAAAACACCGTCAGATTGTGTATCTAGATAACCTTGATAAAAATAATCCAAGGAGAAGAGATGCACTGTTGTTCACGCACTTATTTAGAGATTCAGAGCAGAAAATGTTACTCCCCTGGTTTTTAATTACTAAATGTGATCCGGCAGATGACTTCCCACTCTCATCTTGTACTTTGGAGTTGTTCTCCGTCCCCTACATCAGTCTTACCTCTGAACTTGATGCCAAATTGTTAATCTTTATTTTAAATTTAAATGTCTACCTAGCAAAATGACATGCATGTGACTTGAAAAGGATTGAACTGTAAACCAAAAAAATGGTTTACAATTTAGTCCTTGGGATGCCCTCCCCTTCCTCATTTATCAACCCGAGCAGATGATTTCCTCAGACAGCATGATCTTGTCCAGTCATTAAGAATTAGGTTTCCTCCTTAAAATTAATTTATCTTTTTATTACGGTGAAATAACCGACGTGTTTTGAATTAGCATTATTAGGAAACAGCATTACCTCAATGTTACCATGTAGAAGCATGCAATTAAAAGGCAATTAATAAACTTTTAATTAACAGGCTAGTCTTTCCCCAGTTGCCACAGTGTTGCCTTGACGACTGGCTTTCCAAGATGGAATTCTCTCTTTTTTTTTTTTAAGTGTAAAGGACTTCTGGTCTTTCTTCTCTCAGGTCTGACACTTTACTTGATTGTTCTTGTGCTCACTTTGCTCTCATTGTGTAAAAAAAAACAACACAAAATAAAAGCCAGGGAAAGAGGGGGAAGGGGGGTCTGTGCTACTGGGATTAAGGAAATGGGAGAGATGCGGCATAGCTGAGAGCGACAGAGAGGTTAATACAGCTATGGCATTTGTGAGAAACAGCAATAGGAATTGAAGATGGGAGCACAATTGGGATAGTATCCACTATTCTAACATCAGAGGTAAAGTCTCCTCAAGTCACTCAAACGTTATGTAATTTAGAGCCTGAAGTACATGTTTTACTTAAAACTATTTGTAGAGACAAAAAGACATCTGATGCTGTTACATGTGTTGTTGACACATACAGAGAAGCAGCAAATTTAAAGGAAGGTCAAAGGCCTAGTATGTGCTGAATAGGAAGGACTAAAAGAATCAAATACAAGAATGAAGAAGCTGAGTGAGACTGGCACAACAGCGGGAATTGGAAACGCAGTGATGACGAGAGCATGTTTATGTAACTGTCTCCCCCTGAGGCAGCCGAGAGGGAGGAAGAGAGGGAGTCTGTAAAATGCAGAAAGACAAAGTCCCAAAGCTAGCAGAGTGGTCCCATTCTCTAGATTTAGTGTATTTTCTGCAGGCTAGCCAGCCAGGAGAGTGACAGTGGCAAAAATGAGCTGACCTAAATTACACTGAATGCTTTAGGAATGCATTTTGATTTTTGTATTCTTCAAGAGGGTTATTTCAGTTTATGTTCAACACTTTTATTCCCTTTTGTTTACAAAGATCCATGTTTCCATTTTAAAGCCTATTCTGTTAAAACAAGGGTCTTAAATTGAATTCCCTGGATTTGAGTCGTCTTTAGTGATTATTATGAGCCTGACATAAACACCATAACAATTTTGCAAATCAAAGAGCTGATGGAGAAATGGAATAATTCTAATCTATAATTCCACTTACTTTGGGGAATGCATGGTTATTAATGTTGCCATTGTAGCTGGCTCATCCGGATATTACAAAATGGTCAAAAATCATGATTGAATAAAAAGCAATTGAAGACACCACATTAGACACCACCACACTTACAGCTACATTATGTAGGTTTTAAGGATTATCAGTTTCTAAAGGCGCTCAGCTAAACTGCTGCAAACTCAAATCCCAAAAATGTCAATACATATCTTAAATATTATAAGATGTACAGCGTGTTGTATTAATGTGATGAGTTCTGATGAGAAAAATGTCCTCACTTTCATGTGGTAAACTCCAAGCCTTTTATTTTATGCAAAATGTTCCCAAACCGACAGGCCAGGGCCTAATGTAAAGCATAAACCAATATAGGTGATCTGCAGTGCAGTGGAATTTTACGGCTGTACAGGGACTCCAGCCACACATTTTATTTGGCTGATTAGTATGACGATCCTTAAGATTTTTAATTTGTGGCTTAGAGAGGCCAGTAATGACTCTGAAATATGAATAGCTGTCAGATAAGTACGACAGCTGACAAGTATGGCCATCAGCATTTGGCAGAAATGTGCCTTACATCACACCCGAGTGCCGCTGGGGCACAAAGCACAGCCACCACAGAATAAAATGAGAAAAACATAACACAAGCAATCACAACAAAGAATACAAACACTATTAAAATAAACACTGACAAATACGCAAGATACTTTTGAAATAGCAGAGAACAGCAAAATATGAACAATTGACAAATCAAAACAGTGCATTCAGATTGCCTTAAGAGTGCAGCAGAGAATGTGAGAATAAAAATAGATAGGAAACCAAATAACACTTAATAGAAAAGTAAATGGGAATGAGAAGAAAATGGTTGAATGAAATACTAAACATTACAAAAGGGAAAGATGGGGACAGGGATGTGTAGGTACCGAACCAGATAAATGATGGGAGGACACACAAGTTAGTCGCAGAGTGGGCTTATGAGGCAAATATGGAATGGAAATGGAATAAGCAAAAGCATTACAGAGCGGCACTGGCTGCTCAACCAAGACCAGTCTGCCAATGTGTAGACGACTCTGTGTCTACGAGCAAGTAATAAACAGAGCTGATGAGGCGTGAGCACCCACACTGGCTATGAGATACTTCTCCGCTTTCTGGCATGAATCCGTTTGGCCTGAATATACCTCAACCATTGTAAGGGAAAAAAAAAGCATCTGTAAATACAACACCACAAAAATAAACTTGCATTGTAGCTTTTTGTTGAGGGAACAGGGGGGCTGTGAGACAGAAACAGAATTTGTTTTGCATATAATACCATCTAGAAGCAAATATCTTGCCAATGGTTGGACAACAGCAAAACCAAAGGAAAGAGTAAAGCAGAAAGGGAAAAGTAAGCAGGAGATATTTCACTACCGACCCATATAAAATGAAGTTAAGAACTTCTCCGAGCTGGGCACCTAAAAATGTCAAAGTGTGTGTAAACGGCCTTAATTCATGTGGCTTATTTTCATTTAAAACATGGCTCTTCCTTTGATCAAACGATGATTAGAGGAAAAAATACCTGAACCAGAGTGAAAATGCGCAGGCACAAATGTTATCTGCAAGGGAGAAATATCTTCTCCACTGCATCTCAATTTGAATGGCACGGCACGCCATGCCCGAATCACTGCGGTATACAAAACAAACTCAAAGTGTACACTTTCACTTTAAGGGTAAGGCCATTTCCAATATATTTGCAATTGATATTGTTATATCTGAGAAACAGCTGTAATTATTGGCATTGCCAACTGCAATAAACTTTGATGCCACTGACTAATCAAAGCTCTGCAATCTGAGGTCAAATATTCTGGTGTTAAAATTCATGCAGTCATTCTATTGGAGGTAAAAGGCAGTGCGCCACAGCCAGCCCTCAGCAAACCAAGCGGAAAAGTGTCTGCTTGCAGTGTCCCAGGAGAGATAAACCAGGGAAAAAAGAAATAATCTGCAAGCACAACCCTAGTCAGTGCATGTTATTCACACTCGCTTTCAACAGAAGAGATGGCAGCGAGACTCTGGTCAAGGAGAAGAGAGAAAAATGCAGTAAGCCCCAAGATATAAGGGGCAGTAGGGCAGCCAGACCTGAAGGTCTGCATTTTGTATTGCGGGTGGCAGAGCTGAGCATGTGTTAATCAGCCATAATGCAACGCACTATGTCATATCACATTATGCTCTCTGCCAACGTTTCACCTCAATCTCCCCTCCAATGGCCTCCTCCCTTGAGTGAAGGGGTGGGGTGTAGGGGTAGGCAGGAGGGCTGAGTTATTTCTGCACTGATGAACCAGAGGCTGCCACAAACCTGCCCCTGAGGACCTCTGCTAAGAGCCCGCAAGAAACCTCTGCATGACTGGATAAGGAAAAACACAAGGCCAAGGACAAACAGACGTATGCATCTAAGCACACAAAAACAAATTTAAATGCATAAAGACATAGAACACACAAGAATATGTTACTGTAGTGGTAAAGTAAGCAAAAGCTGCACTTTTTTGTTTGCTTCATCAAGTAGTGTACTCACTAGAGAATGTGTTTTTCAGGACTGTCTGGGTGTCCTTGCGGCTAAATGCATTTTTTAGAAGACACATTCAACGTCAGCATGTAATCCTGCAACTCATGTAAATACATTATTTAGCACACAGAAGGTGAGACTGCTGACAGACGCTTGGTACATTCAGTCTGTCTCACAGGTCTATGTGAGTCAGCGGCAGGTGTTTTCCATGCGACTTAAATAGGCCTCTGTGTCAGACAACAAAGCAGATAAAGACCGAAAGAATGTTTGCCTGCATATTTACTGGACTTCAAGTGAAGCTGACAGACAGCTGAATTTGCAGCATGCATGTGGGGAAACAAGGATGAAGATGACAGTGTTAAAGAACCGAGAGTGAGGGTGTAAATATAACACAAACATCACTGGGTCCACTGATCTTTCTCTTTGGTTCTATCACTCTGCCTCAGGACATTAAGGGTCCGACCAGCCAATAATAGCAGGGGGGTTGTCCCCAGAGAGCGCGCATGTGTACATCTGTGTCTGAATTTTTGGCCTGCACATGCTCAGTGTGTTGGAGTAAGCAGATAATAACAGACAGTAAGAGTATGGTGTGGGCACGTGGGCTGCCTCTCTATCTGCAAGCAACTTTGGGTGTGCTGATGTGTACACAGTACACTAAAAAATCATATTATGTAATCTTTTAGCCATATGAAAAAGTCTCCGTCAGCACTTTGCTTTTGTGTGCTAGGTGGTTCATTTTGTGCACACACAGCTGAAGAGAAAGATTAAGGCAAGAGATAACACACAGTAACAGGAGGGTAATAGTATGCAGTAGCACAAATGTACACAAGGGAGCAAGATACAATTCGGCCACAGACAAAAGTTTGGAAATTTGTGGTTTATAACAGAATCTTTTCCAGAGATGCAAGGTCACGGGTCAACTCTTCCACTGTAGCCACGCTGTAGGCAATAATGTCCCTATGCTGTGATCCTGCTGTCCTCTCACACATGCCACCAGCCCTGCAAACTTCATCTTTTCTGAGAATTGACATGGCAGCAAGGCCAAATGCTTACTTTCCTACATGGGACAGAGGTCCTGTGTTCTGAAAGCTATATAGTTAGCACTTCTGCTTCACAGCAAGAAGGTGGTGTTCAAACCCATGCCGACTCAAACATTCTTGGCCAGCCAGCTATGGCCTTGAGGAGGAGTCTGCATGTCCTCCACCATTAACGTGGGTTGTCATTGGATTCTCTGGTGGAACAGGAACTAACTGGCCCTAGTGAATGAATTTAAGAGTGTCTGTCTTTAAGTGTCAACCCTGCAACCAACTGGCTATTGTCAAGGGTGTACCCAAAGTTGCTGGGCTGTACACAGTAATGTTTATTGCAATGTAGCACCTTCACAAGCTGTTTTGAACACTAAAGAAACAAAATAAAGGGCATAGAACTCGTAGACTTGAACAAACAAACAATGCCTATAGGCCAGTTCATATTAGTTTCTTACAATTATTGTAGATTGTGCACTTGGGTTTGGTCTGACACTTCAAAAAAAGTAGCCACACTTTAGAGTGTTTTCCACTGCCAATCTTGTAAACCAATGTTTAGCTTACTGTGAGAGACCTGGCAGATTACCAGGTCAAAAATAAATTAAAGCGCACACAGAAATTGAAATTAGGAATCAATATTTTGATTTCATAACAAAAATTATATTCTTAATATTAAAATTTGTATTAAGTTTTAATGGTTCAAAGAAAAATAAATTCTAACCCATACATGCATCAGCCTGATGAGCTTCAATCTGCAGAAAGCCTGATTTGAATTTGCCACGGTTGCCTCTGTAAGCCTGTACAGTCAATTAAATGAGAAGGTTTCAATATTGAAACTCCGGTGCTGTTTCAGCAGATGTGACGTGATGCACTGGTTCTCAATTAAATAGAGGTGGCACACTAGTACAAAAATTCTGGATCTTCCGTAATGCAACTTTAAGTATCTGATTCCAGAATTTGGATACATTTTCGATTTGCAACCCTACTGATGCCCTAGAATTATATTTCTGAAAATACACTCTAGATTTCTAGCATAAAATCCAACAAAAAAATGAGATGAACTATGGTAACCCCAAGAGAATTCAACCAAAGGAATAGTATAGCAACACTACATTTTGTCTTTGGAGGTTCTCATTCATCCAGGGCATCTTGAAGGGTGAAGGTGAAGACGTTTCGTCTCTATTCCAAGAGACTTTGTCAATTGACAAAGTCTCTTGGAATAGAGACGAAACGTCTTCACCTTGAAAACGAAGTCCAGATGCTTTTACGCAAACCTTTCTTCAACACTACATTTTTAATTTCTAACTAATACAATTGACTACTCCATATGTGTGATGATCCGACGGTCTCTGCTCATGTCTCGGCGTGCCTGAGTGACATCTCACTTTGGATGAAGGACCATCACCTGCAGCTGAACCTTGAAAAAACAGAACTGCTAGTGATTCCTGCCAACCCAAAGACCCACCACAACCTCTCCATTCAACTAGGCTCATCAACCATTACACCGTCCAGCACTGCCAGAAATCTGGGAGTGGTAATTGATGATCAACTAAACTTCACAAGTCATGTTGCCAGCACCACCAGGTCCTGTAAATTCATCCTCTACGACATTAGGAAAATTAGACCTTTCCTATCGGAGCACTCTACACAAATCCTAGTCCAGGCTCTTGTCTTGTCCAAACTGGATTATTGCAATGCTCTTCTGGCTGGATTCCTTGCCTGCACAACCAAACCTCTGCAGCAGCTGATTCAGAATGCAGCGGCAAGAGTGGTCTTTAAAGAACCGAAGAGAGCACACGTAACTCCTCTCTTCACTAGGTTACACTGGCTCCCGGTTAATGCCCGCATCAAGTTCAAAGCTATGCTCTTGGCCTACAAGACCACCACTGGCTCCGCCCCCTCATATCTTCACTCACTGATACAGACCTATGTTCCTACCAGATCCCTGCGATCTGCAAATGAACAACGTCTGGTGGTACCATCCCAAAAAGGGAAAAAAAAAAAAAAAAAAAATCACTCTCACGTACTTTCTCTGGATCTGTTCCACATTGGTGGAATGATCTACCTGCTGCTACAAGATCAGCAGATTCTGTAGCCATCTTTAAAAAAAACTTGAAAACACATCTTTTCCGTCAACACCTGACTGACAAACACTGAATTCTACTTCTTTTCTATCGATTCCTTTTCAAAAAAAAAAAAAAAAAAAATTCTTATCCTTGGCTTTGATTACTGTGCTAGGTTTTTAACTGACTAGTTTTTTGTGCACTTATGCTTTTTGTTACCTTGTGTTGTTGAAATTGCTTCCATTGTTTTCCTCACTTGTAAGTCGCTTTGGATAAAAGCGTCTGCTAAATGCCTAAATGTAAATAATGACACTTCCATTGGCAAAATCATCCATCATCAGTAGTAGTAGCTGGGCGGGCAGATGTCTGTTACTAATCAGCTGGTATTTTAAAGTAAAGTATTGAGCATTGATAATTTCCTTCTACTATATTTTCATAAAAAAGATAGGTCATTAGCTTAGGTCATTTTAGTGAAATAAGCCTTAATGGCATTTTTGTCAGGGCACAGAATAAGTATGCTTATATTTCACAAAACGATGACCATCAGCATGCCAGGTATTTAACCGGACCCATAATAAACCAGTAAAGTAGTCCCTTGCACAAAATTATATTAAAGTAAATGGTTGCTTTTTATAAAATCCCCCCCTAAAAAAAGGACATAATACTGACAACAGCTAATCTCTGAGTATAACACTGGCCCACAGGAGGTAAACTTCCTTTGCCCTGAACTCAAAGACACAAAACTATTAGCTTCACTAAAACCCAATTATCTTGATTCATCTAAAGCTTGTTTCTGTTCAGCCAGGTGTATGATGTGCTGACTGCTGAGAAGTTGCAGCTGAGATCGGACAGCAGGGAGGTGCTGCTACTTTTGCACACTCCTTAAAATCTGAAAGAAAATAATTGACAAAAAAGAAAGGCACTGGGGGTAGGGTGTGGGTAGATGAGATGTTAATACTATATGCGTGGGTTGTGAAGATACTGTAGACCCTTCAACCCAGAGGTAAATGATTTTAAACCGGCATGTTCAAAATTGCAGTGTGGTAACTCTTTCATGAGGAAATAAATAGAGTTATTGTTTTATCATCCACAGGCCATTGGGATGGGTGAATGCCAAGTTTGCTAGTTACTCTGGATTGGACCCAAAAGTAGTAAAGAACTGAAACAAGATTCTGTATTTCAATCAGTTTCCACCAAGGACACGTCACCGAGCTCAATGTCAAAACAATGTTGCTTCGAGACCTTTGACGAGCGGTGTTGATGGACGGGTGAAGTATAAGGAAAGGCAGCTCCGGATCTCGTACTTTGCTTTCAGGGGGAAAATGTTTTTCCTCTTTCAAAAATGGTACAAGTGGCGGGTACCTAACTCACTGTTACCTACGCACAGTCAAAGGGCAGAAATTGTCCTCTGTGCTCCAAAAAATAATAATTAAAAATAAGCCAAGGGGAGGAAGGGCGTGACATGGGGCATCAGAAAATACATTAATCCAGTTAATGGGAGGGGATTCCGAGGCGATTAGTCGAATTAGGGCAATGGAAAATTGGGGGCGAAGATGCATATAAATGCATATAGATGTGAGAAGTAAAGGACAGAGCTCTGTGAAGAAGGCTGAGCAGGTCTGGATGAAAGGGGCGGATAGTGATGAAAGAGAAGAGGCCTGTGACATGAAATATCTTTAACACGGGTTGTCATATCCGCTTTTTGTTCCATCCCTCTCTTTTCCATCTTCCTCTATCCCTCTCAGGCCCATCAGAGTGTGTTAATCTCCTTCAAGGTTGGATAATTACTGGGGGGGTTTAAGAAAAAGCACACTGAAGGGCGATTGTTGATTCATTTACTATGTTTCTTTTTCCTGATGTAGCATTAGGTTTCTTAATGCAAATATGCTTTTATATCATCAATGCATATCATACAAATGAGGTTTTTATCATCTTTGTCTTAGATTACATGCATAGACAGAAAGAAAATCAAATTAAATCTGGCAAAAATACTCAGTTGTAGGATTCTTTACATAAACATATAGCTAAAGGGGCTAAAAAAATTATTTGCTTTTGAGCTTGTACTGTGCTATAAGGCATGGTCCAAAAGCTTTAATCACCTTCGTATCATCCAATTTACCAGCCAATTTTAGTTGACTAAAATTAAAATAGATTTAGTTGAAATCTAAAAAAGAATTTAAATTCATGGAGGTAAAATTTTTGACCTTCTGTATCAGACATAAAACAATACCTTCTTAAAATTGAGATTAAAATGTACAAACATATTTCACACTGATTATTTCAACACAACTGCCTTTATTGAAATTTGTTTTAATCAATAAAAAAATACCAATAGTAAAGAAAATCTTGCTGCCTTTTGTAATATAAACAAAAAGACCTCAATGTGTATCAAAGAGATGCAAAATACACATTCACAGGTTATTTTAAATAGAATTAAATAAATGTGCAATTATCAAAAGGCCATTACAGCCCAAAAAAGCTAAATAAATAATAATAATAATAATAATAATAATAATAATAATAATCGTACCATCTAAACCATCTTTGAACTTAAAGTGCATTGAACAGGAGGATATTCCTTATGCTTCATAAACACTTGCATCATAATCATCGAATGGAAATATTTATTTACTTCAACTCATTTTCAGGAAAGTGCTTTGTGCTAATGAATGCTTTCCTCTAGTTAAGTCACCTGTGACACTAAATACTCTTTCTGCAAAAGCCTGAGAAGCTGACATTGCCACAAGATCTAATGCTAACAGTTTGTTGCTCTGTCGTCTCTTTGCGTCTCCGGGTTAGCTTCTCGGCATTCTGCGTAACAACAAGACGCCCTCTGATTGGCTTTCTTAACTTATCCACTTAATCTTTCTCTTCTCCTGACTGTTTTTTGTCATAAGTTGTTTTTGTCTCGTCTTTTATTTGACAAAAATGTCAGTCAATTTAGTTATTGTTTTAGTCATTATGATGTCCTTTTGTTTTGTTTTCGTCCACATAAAACCAGGCATGAAAACGGGTCAGGGGTGAAAAAGGTGAGAAAGATATTACCCCTCTAGGGGGGTCCGGGGGCATGCTCCCCTGGAAGAAAATTTTAAATATTCACTATTTTAAAACATCAATCTGATGCATTAAAACATAA
The DNA here is from genome assembly GCA_024349245.1 of Neodontobutis hainanensis. Lineage (NCBI taxonomy): Eukaryota > Metazoa > Chordata > Actinopteri > Gobiiformes > Odontobutidae > Neodontobutis > Neodontobutis hainanensis. The sequence goes on from JALDNG010000062.1 coordinate 1,093,674, forward strand.
CTTCAGCCATGAGTCAAAATATTATGGCCTTCTTACTAAGTATTATGCAAGCCATTTCATGCCAGCCTGTCACTGGGTCTAAAATGTCCAGTATATATGAGGCACAATGTGGTATAAAAGCAACACAAATGGCTGAATGCATAAACCCCACAAGAGATGGTAGACATGCTATAGCTTAACTTGTCTTCTCTTCCATCATGATTGGAACAATGACAGACAATACAATGTTACGCAATTCAGATTTTAACACATTTTATTGGCAAAGATAACAAATTACATTATAGTTCGTTCGTAATACTCTTGGAAGCAGATCTCATTTTTTCTTCTTTGCCTGGACCACCAGTGTCTCCATGGCCCGCTTTCGCTGTTTTGCCACATGTCTCAGCCTTGCCTTTTTCTCCTCTTCAGCAGTCAGTTTCTTGACACTTCACTTTACCTTCAGCCTTGTCAGTCCCCTCACCTCAAAAACATCAACAGTACACGTCCTGGAAAAACGAGTTGTAGATATTTAAGAAAGAAGAACTAACATTAACAGTGTTTTTTGTGATTTACCGTCAGCTATAAACGATAGCAGGTAACTTTAGTAACGATATTAGGCTAATGTTAGACTTACGTTAACGGTAGCGTTAGCTAACATTAATTTGCCACCGGAGCTTTACATTAGCTGGCTAACGTTGCGTTATCTCCTGCTGTGTTTAATGACTCAATTCATCAAGTTGGAGCTCACGTTAGCTAGCTTATGTCAACTGAGCTCCTAGGTAACTAACAGATATACCAGAAAATATTAAAATAAACCATCACTCACCAAATTCAGTCAGGTAAAATCTCAGGATAGATGTGCTTCTTCAGCTTCTGATAGTGGTCCGCACTCCTTGGTGTGCACGCTCTGGTAAGCACGAACCTGGCTGGCATGCGCGGATGCAATCTGCTTGTAAACCATGCACTCGCGGTCCCTTCTGGCACGCGCACCTGCCCCCCCTCTCTCCCCTAAACATTTTCTCATCGAATCTATACGATTCACGTAGGTCACCTATTTTGGTTTCAAAACGGCGAATTTCGCCGAAAGGTGAGCGATTTTCATGTCTGTAAAACTGAAACGAAATTAACACTGATCCGGTTTTGAGTCCTTCACTTTGTTTGCGCTGACGCTATTCAAGCTTGGCCAAAGTTGACTTTAGAATGAGCTCTTTCTCGGTCTAACTGACATTTTCTCTTCATAGAATCATTTTTTGTGGCTCCATCATGACTGAGGATGAAATAAAGTGAATGACATTTTGGTATTATCTTGGTGAACGTAAAAATTACCCAAGAATTGCACCGGGTCGGTAGCAGCTTGCAAGTTCCGTTTTTGACTTAAATGTAGTGCGCGCTTCAAACACACCGCTACAACTGAATTAACCATCGTAAGGACTAGGAAAAATATTAATGTAAAAATGTTACTTAGTTCTGCTTTAAACTAAGCAAGTTTGGTTGTAGAAGTGTACTTCCCAAGCAAGAGTGGTCCTAAAGACCATTTATAGATACTCCTCCTCACAACACTTTTAAAGTAGTGGGGATGTCTGACAACAAAAAGAGGGCAATAAGAGAATTGAATAAAGGAAAAGACATGGGAAAATATGTAATCGGCCCCACATAGCTTCAGTTTACTCACAGACTAAGACAAGGCATCACTTCAAAAGAGAAAAGAAAAAATGCCAAACTTACACTTATTTCCGGTTGGTCTCTACGGGTTAATTACAGCACAAGGTCCCACCTCATCTGCCTTCAAGTTGCATTTACAACCAAAAACACTAAATGCTCTGAGCTCCATTAGAAGACCATTTGATAACACACACAAAGCAACCAGGCTGGGGATGACCGGTGCACCGGTGCCTGTGGCAAACCAACATCAAACATAATCACCATCTGTCTGGTCAGCACAGGCCCCATTCTGCCGTCTTTCCTCTCAGCCCTGTCCACACTCAGGTTAGCTCAAGTCAAAACCTTCTGGTGAAAGTCAATCTGTCTCACTGCTGCAAAAGACCGCTACAAACCACTAGTGAAATTGACAGAGGTGTCAAGAATGTGCAGCAGTTAGATTTAACATGGCAGGATTGGTGTGCTCACATGGCAGGCAAGATATTTTCTGTGTGAAAGAATTGAAAGGTGAAACTGTCCAACAACGTCACAATATTAACTTAAACCAGTTTAAAGATTAAGGTAAATGCAGATGAAAACCAACACTGACTTTCACTTCACTCATCACTGTCTCTCATGTAAATATATTTTTTGTGTTGGTGTCTTTCTTTGTGCTGAATGTTTATTGTGTGAAGTGTGACTGTCTGTGTAAACAAATTTCCCTGCTGGGACAATAAAGTATCTATAACTATCTACTAAGTGCAGAGGATGGGGATAAGGACACATCATTATCTCAAAGGCAAATTAAGATACAAAATTATAAATTTGACAAAACTTGGACAGGAAATGCAATAATGATTACCCAAAAGTTATCCAAATATAATGAAAGCAGACACTGACAGCCGGCCCTCTCAAGCATCTGATAAGGCTGACTTGTGAAGCCATAATATTAATGCAGTATAAGGTCAAATCAAAGCAGGAGAGGCTCAATCATGTGGCTTTTCCAAACAATGGATGTAACATAAAGGCTAGAAAAATAGTCTGCACTCAAAGACAGAGTGAAAGAAACATGTTTGTTGCATTAGAGCAAACATACTCCTTTCTTTGGATATCCTTATAACTTTAACTAGCTATAGCAAATCCACAAATTGATTTCATGCTGAGGTGGAATATGGAACAGCAGGACATTTTTGCAGCTAGTAATGACAACACTTCAACTAGTACCAGAATCAAAAGCCATCTTCCCTTAAGACTCAATCTAACATTTTTTTTACAACCAGACAGAGGATGAACTTGATAGAAGCAAGGTAAAAGCAAGTCTATTCTGCTTTGGTCATCTAGGTTTAATGGAAAGTTTGAGGTTCTCTGCTATATTGTCATTTTGCAGTTTTTACAATACTGAAACCTACCTTCTCTTTCCTTTGTCGGCAAGCTTCCTCCGCTGACTGCAGGGTTTTGTAGTAGGCACTGCGCTCTGCTGTGAAGTGGACCTTGGAAAGTGCGTTTTCTACTAGTGCCACAGATAGATTGACACCTTCAATGTGCAGCCAGCCAATGAAGTTACCAGCTTTGTCCATACTCTCCACTTCAACTTCCACCTGAAACAGAACAAAATTAATTGGATTTAGATTCAGGGCGCACATTTTTAAAAAACATGTCAAAAGACAAAGATTTCATCATAAATTCAGCAAATGTAAGCATCAAGCCACTAAGTGCAAAGCAACAAGGCCAAAATGAAAACAAGCAATTTGTGTGGTGTATGCACTTAAGTCTTAATTAAGACTCTAAATATTGTCATCCTCCATTTTGTAATGTAAATCATTTGTAATTAGCGACAGGCAAGTTTGGGGTCTCTTGAGTTAACAAATTGAGGGACTGAAATAGCCAACCTGCTGACAAAGTGGGAAAGATTTCACAATACTGCCCATAATGGGCTGTAACCAAATTGTGCCTATTCAGGCTAATTATGTATTCATTACGTTTTGTTTCATAAGTGATGGACGACTAGGAAGACGGGGGAGGGGTCAATTGATTTTTTTCTTCTCTAAAGCCTCTGTCAGCGAGAAAGTGAGTGCAGGTGTGCTGAGGAGATAGGGAGAAGTCAAGCGATTAAAACTAAGGCTGCTTAGCTGTGCAGTCACCAGGGAAATCTGAGGAGATTTAAGTTTGTAAACTGCTCTAGCTTGTTCTCAGCTCCAACAAAAAGCTTTTATTAATACAAACAATCTATTTAAGTTATATAGTACAAAACTGACAACCTTTTTTATATCACAAAGAGATACAGAGTTTTGAAGAGGCTGGTAGAATTTACTGCAGCCATAATGTGTTATACTAGACTGTCATATACTATACTACTTTACTTAAAATAAATGGTTTTATATAAAATGTATTTAAAGGTAAAAGGGTCCCATATAAATGACTGAATATATGTGAAGGCCGCGCAAAATGAAATAGTGGTCAGTATTTTCTTCACCCATTAGAGTTCATTACATTATGTATATATAGAAAAACAAGAAGGCTTTTATTTGGCTACTTCTTAACAGAATATTTTAGTTGATAACAATACAGACTGTAAGAAACATCTTTACTATAATGCAAATTTCCGCAGCCTAAATAATTTTGGCCGCGTTATGCCCATATTTGTTATAGCATAAATTTTAAGCTCATCCTATAATATCTCGAAACACTCCAAGCTCCTTAATATTCAAATACACTAAGCCCTAAAAATCAAGTTCGATCACAGACTATTTCTTGTTTTAAAGTAAATATCTTGGTCACATATTGGAGAGGACAGGAAAGGGAGAGTGGAAACTGCTTGAGTCAAGCCCAGATGGTTCCCAGTGGAGGCCTCCTCCGAGCCAAGATGGCTCCCGCCGGAACACAAATGGGCTTTGGTAATCTCATAAACGCTAGGATTGTCGACACAGTTGACAGAAATAAGAGAAGGCAAAATAGTCATACACACAAAACTCTGTGCATTTTGGTGAAAGTACCAACACAATGACACCATTTCAAGTACAAAGACAAAGCCATTTGTTATCTTTGAAGTGAAACCTGCCCTACGGACACATTTTAGAACTGCAGCCGATTTAATTCACTTAGGACATTTGAAAAGTGCACAAAAATATAAAGCTCACACCATGTCTAAGCCAAAATCCCACGCTCAAAGAAAATGAAAGAACACAGTGGGCAAGCATTTTGAAAAATGGCAACCGCTGGGATTTGCTTTTATCACTACATCCACAAAAAGTTAATTGTAATACCTGGAGGGAAAGGAGGGGGATAAATAAAAACAAGGATGTCCAAATATAGATAAAGCCAGACGTGACAGGCGGATTAGAAGTATTAAGGCATTCATTTTGTCACATACATATGTACTTTTTATAATACAAATTGGGCATTGGCCATTATGTTGATACTATAAGGACACTACAATAAAAAAAAGGAGCAGGGTTGTGGGTGCGTTATTGTTTAAGTAAGCAAAAAGTGGACTGACAGCTGTAGATGTGTGTGTCTACCTATTCTCATTAGGAATACAGAGGCAGCTGAACTTGCGGTTACTGTCCTGACACACATGGCAAGTTTTTTGTGACCGTAACGGGGCATCATTTTATTTTATTTCTTTAAACAAAAAACGACACACAGTCTCCATACAGCCCCTTTCCAATCACACAAAATAAGGTGTTTAAGAAAATGAGCCTAGAGATGATTGGAGGTGAGAGTATGTGTCTTTGGGTCAGCCAGTGCATGGGGCCCAAACCAAGATGTGGCTTAAGATTAAGAAAGTAGAAAGAGAAAAATAAATAGACGTCACATCAATGCTGTGTGAACTTTAATTCATATTCCAAACCTTATGTTCAATTAAAAGAATTAAAAGTATTGACTTGTAAGCCTTAATTCTGTCATGAATGCCATAAAGAGGGCAGTTCGTCCTAGGAGCACATCTCCACAGAAAAAGCTGAGCTTCCATGTCCAGTGTTGCGTGACAACACCATTTGGGAATTTAAACCTCACCATCTTAAGGCAAGTCCATAATTTCTCAATATTGCAACCAAGTGCAGGCTTATATAAAACTTGTTTTCACTTGGACAGAAAGAGAAATATACACAACCTTGATAATAAAACTTAAAACACACTTACTTCTGGGGATGGGTTTTGCTAAGCTACAAGGCAACAATGACAGGCAATAGATGTCATGTAACATTAACTTGTAGATTGTGTGAGTTGTGTGCATGAGTGATACATTTGTTTGTACGAAGTAAAACTAGCAATAAGATGCATGTCAATAATTTGTACTTCTGAATGTGATGAGCATGAAAAACACAAGCTACAAAAAAATAAAAATAATATAATTTTTGATAATGCTCCTGATTGGGACACTAACATCACTCAAATACATTTTTACCTTCTATATGACTTTCTAGCTTGGAGGTGGAAAACCCTATAGTTTTTTTTTTTTTTTTTTAAAGTAGTGAGCAAGGATGAGTGAATGAAATAAAAGAAGCAGTATTGATCCCTTAATGGCATAGACTGGGCAGTAATGTAAATACCATGTCAATGGTGCCTGAAATTAACTTAAATTAAATCTTTGCATAAACAGCTGTTGAGTGGGTTTAAGAGAGAAAAGATAGGGAACAAACCAATGTGTGCATTTTTATTGCTGGCAGTGGTTGTACAGCCCCCCTGCTGGCTAACCTAACTCTTGTGGGTTATTGACTATTGTAACTTTGGCAAGCCAGCAACACCTCTAGGCCAAGGGCCAGACCACTGATTTACAATTCCAAACAAGGTTGGCTCATTAACTACTACCACCAACAAAATTAAAATAGATACCCATTTCTCAAGCTGAGAGCCTAATATGAGACATGATTAGTTACAGCTTATATTTTCTTTACACAAATGCATGTCTTTAGATGAATTGCTTCAATTGTGATAATGTCTTAACTTGTCTCTTTGCAAGCTGCAAATGTATGTTTTACCAAAAAATAAATAAATAAAAACCTTCAAATATATCACTGTTAGACACTTTCCTCCAAATTAAAAACTGGTTAGCCTGTATGTGCAGGTCTGTGCTCACACACAGTTTGATCAATGTGAATTGGGGGGTCCAATGCATCACTGTCAGTAGCAGGCTGCTGTCTGTTGGTGGCAGGGTGGGGAGAAGTCAAACAGCTTCTCAAATGCACATGGCAATTAATGGTCAGGAAAACAAGCATGATCCCCATCATTAAACTGCCTGATGCCTAGTAATGAGTTTTTCTTTCATCAATACATAATTGATGTTTGGCTGCCATCTCACCAAACAGGTGAAGAAAAGGATGTTGGAAGCTTGTTTAAGAGGGTCAGAAGCAGAAACATGAGTGAGCACGCTTAATAAGACCCAGGATCTGTTATCCTCGTTAACCTTATCAGATCAAATCAGTTTACTCTACATATTAAAGTTGTGATTGGTGCATATTATGTATACTACTTTACTACCAATAATTTTACTGAACACATTGCATATTGTATTAAATGTCATGCTTTTTTGGAAGCCATTTCCATCCCTTAAACAACTTCTTTAACTTCTTTTTTGATATGTCAACATCTGTCATCTCATTTATTGAAAAAGTTAATTTTGTGGCTGCAGTTTACCTAGTTACAAGAGAACTGTGAGGTCATGTTGACTCTTAAAACATATCACAATATAAGCCTCAGACTTTAGTGCAACACATCCACTTTTGTGACACAAAATTCTGATTAAAATTGAGAAAATCTGAGATAAATGGATAAAAATGTATGTCTTGAATAAAGTAAAAAAATATAATAAAGTTAGTATTATACTCTGGATACTGTACTACATAATTTACAGCACATAAACCATTTTACATTGCCAGCAAATAGTGTGTGAACAATCTGAAAAAAGTGAGTTGAAGTTCAGTATATATAGCATGCTGCATCCTTCATAATATATAAATGCATGTGGGATAAAAACAAAAGAGAAAATGATGCAAGTGTCAGCAAACCTAGCCATGCTAAAACAAAAGTTAATTAGTTTATGGATCTTTGTTATTCACATAAAAGTCACAGCCCCCAGAAGATGCAAAAGGCAGCTCCAAAAAGCCAGCCTCTGCATTGGGCTGCAACAGCCTGGTTATTAAAATCAATAACAGCAATAACTACAATCAATCTAATTTTTAAGGAGACGAGCTACATAGCACCCCGGTCAATGAATATTGAGCTACATTTGTAATATTACTAATATTATATAATTTATCATTTTAATTTAGTGGCTGTTCTGGAAGTGTAGGAGAGACGTACACTGAGCCGTACAGCAAGTTATTGAACAGGTAATGTCACAAAGCCATGTGAAAGTTATTACTGTAGATAATTTCACTTTAGACAGAATAAAACAAAAAAAAAATTGCAGCTTTGTAAATGTTGCATTAAAGAGGAAAGTATTGATGCAGAGTTAAATACATGGTGTCTGGTTCAGACTGGGTCCAGACTTTTTAGACTCCAAAATTCAGGAAATTAATTTGAATCCCAATTTCAAATTGGAGCTTTAACCAGTTAATATTGACTATGACGCCCACATTACAAACAACTATTAATCTGTGAAATGTGATGAAACCAAAGATTTCTTAGCCTTTGTCCTGGGTTTAACTAGTCAATGTACCTTCCCCTCAGAAGGGCCACTTGTGCAACAAATCAATCTAAGCTCCATGTCAAAGCAATTTAGTAAAGCCATAAATGGTAAAAACACAAAATAAAAGGGCTGGGAATTTCAGGTGGACATAAACAGTGGGGTTGTAAAGGGAGGAAATTTAAGAAAGACTGACTGGCAACATCAACATAACATCAGCACTAAATTACTCCAAAATAACAGGCTAAAGGTAATTCCATTGGGAATGAAATCTCTATTATTCACAGGAGAGACAAGGACTGAAATTGTATTTACCATGTCAAGATACCTTTAACATTGTTAAGCAGTTAAAAGACCACAATAAAAACAGATAATCTGGATAGAAGCTGCATTAGTTGGACTTCAAAGCTTGTGACAAAAAAGAGTGTAAGAGGCATTGGACAATCATAGCAGGGACATCATCATTCGTCTCCACCCTCTTTTCTATTCCCTTTCACCAGTTGACACGGCAAATGGCATAGCCAGCCACTGTCACTCAAAAAGCCATTTCAGTCCTTGCAGCCCCTGCTTGTGCTGACAGAGTGAGAGAAATAGGGGGAGAAAAAAGGGGAGGGAAAAGAGGCGACAGAGGGATTTTTCGCTATGGCTTTTTGTCAATTTCTTTGTGCTTGTCAAAATGAGAGGCTAGGCCGGATGGAGAGTTGTTGGGTATGGGTTGAAGTTGTAGTGTTCGAAAAGTGCTAGATGAGCTAGTGAAGAGGTACTCCATACAGCTACATACTACTTCAACAGTAGAGAGCCCATATTCTTGGCTTGTGATGTGTTTCAAGTTAATCAGAGCAATAGACACCCTATGCCCTTTATTCATCAAACTTACGTAGAACCGATTGCTGCTCATTGCCTTAAAATTGTCTCATTGGACTGACCCCTAAATATTCACGATTAAGCTGGCCTTATGCACAAAGCTTTTGGACTGATACTGATAGAAGTGGATAATGAACTGTAAAATGTTTTTTTTCCCCTTTCTTACTGTACTTTTACCATTGTGAACAGTTTGAATAGCACACCTCCCAAACCAAAGATTAGTTTTTTTATACTCTTGCATAAAAAGTTAAGCAAGTGAAGTAAAAAAATAGCACAATTGCCTAGTACAAACAATTCATATTACAGATAAAAAAAAAATTGAGAAAAGATATAGCTGGAGAGTTAATTCAACAACTTAAGCCTACTATGCGTGAATGTAGAACAGACAAGTGAAATGTGGTGTCTGGAACAAAAATGGGCAATGTGATGGTAAAAACGTAGTCATTTACCAGAGAGAGAAGAGCTTAAAATTGTTGCAAATGTGTTGTGCCAAAGACGTCAGTGGTGTGCATTTGATAGATGAGAGTAACAGTTCTGCTATAGATACCACTGTCGTGTATGGCACACATATCACTATGACTACATTCCTACAATGCCTTAATACCACAAATGTCAAAAATATATAATCTACAGCAATGACTAAACCAGCTTCATACCATGCTATGCCTTAACACGCGTGTGTAAAAAGTGATTTTGTTAGTCACCTGGCCTTATATGATGTCTTATAGAATTTACTTCCCTTTATACATTGTAATACATCATCTCTGTCTACCTTTAAGACTCAGCTAAAACACATCTATAACAACATGTATTTTGAATGTGGCCTGTTTGTTTTGTAATGGTTTTGTTGAATGTATAAATGTAATATAATGTACAATGTAAAGCGACCTTGAGCTATGGAACAACTCTATTATAAAAAATAAAATAAACTTCTTAATAAAATACACTGTAGTTTTATTACCACAACTGGTAACAAAACTGTTTCAAAACACATTCACTTTCAAATAACCAGTAACATAGTAAAATAACCACTTTCTCATGACAGCCATTGACAGGCACAGATATTCTATTCTATCATACGCAAGGTTGCTCCCAGATTAACACTTACACTGCCTTCAATACGCAAGAGGAAACCTTTCCTACATGCAGCTAAGCCAAAGACAACTGCAAAAGTTGTGTGACTGTATTACAGAAATAATTAAGACACTAAAGAATTGACCAAAAGACCATAGGTAAATGTAAACACATCTGTCAGGACTGTGAAACCATTACCTAAAAAGGGATTTGGGCTAGGGCAGTGCAATATGGACAAAATAATCATATTGTAATTGCGATTTTGTCAATACTTTGAGATTTTTATTTTTTTTAAAACATGCTACATTCTCAAATGTATTCAATAAAACATTTTATATACTTTATATACACTTAAATTGCATCACGTTGTGTCACGCACAGCACTGGGAGCAGATTTACTGGCCCAAATGACGTTTGAGCTTTTTTTCCCCCCCAACTTAAACTGTCCAAAGCAGGCAATGGAATTTAAGCCATATGCGATTTAGAAATATGCTCAAATTTGGATTGTTTTACAATTGTGATTTATTGCACAGGCTTAATTAGGGCACATCTGAAGACTAACTGAGAATTGGCCAAGGTAAAATATGAACTTTGTATTTATTACTCTGATTATTAGGTGTGTTTTGTGATAAACTTAATTTTGATTAATGATATAAAAAGATAAAAGTCAAGATATATCTTTGAACAAAACACTGCACTGTATTATAAAACTTATTTCATGAGAGATTGGCTTAAATTAATTAGATGTACATAAGTAAATTATATTGAGCGCTCAAATAAAATTTGAGATTAAAGAGACTGATATGAAATCAAACATCAAGGAAACATATAAAACTAGATCCGAAAGAACTCTTTCTAGCTTTTGCTATGAGGATGTGCAAATTAATCACCACATTCAAAAAACGAGTATGTAAGCTTATGGCACATGCATCCACACAAAACCAAACTCATGTCTGCCGGATGTCTCCACTCTACCAGGCACTAATTTCCTTCTCTAGCACTGCTCGGGGCAGGCCAACCATACCCGTTTTAATCCCCCAAAGCTATGTAAAAGTGCTAACATAAGAAAAAGGATTAAAGGCAAAATAAGCCTGTGTGCATGTGTCTAAGATATATCAGCATTGGCACGATTTTATTGAAGGGCCAGCTGTAGAAGTAAAGCACTAGTGTTCAACAGGCACAGAATATTATATCCTCTTGTAGATCAGTTTCCATATCCTTTCTATCCTTTCCCCAAACAATTCTACACAAACACAAGTTGGCATAAAAGTGGTACTTGAGGAACTCAATCGACATCCTACCCTTAGCACTCATTGACTATAAGCAAACTGTGTGGGAGGACTGGCTCTGATAGAATGGACTGCTTTGTTATTGACTTCAATTTAGAAAGTGCTGCTGATGCTTTTTTCCCCACCTCCTTTCATAGCCAGGACCCCGCTGGCCCTGGCCACAGCACCTCCGGAGGATATCCCTGATTGCAATCCTACTGAAAACGCATTTAAGCAAGGTCATATAGCCTGGAGTTTGAGAGGGCGAGAATCAGTGCTGAGTATGTCACTCTTCCTTTGACCCATATCTCATTCATTTACCTTTTATTATATTTTTACTATTAATCCATGCAGTTTATATAATAACTGTCTCGAAGAAGTTAAGACACCTGGTAAGCATATTACAAAAAAAAAACCCTCTCTCTTCCAACCTCTCATCCGTTTTCTAAAGAGAGTCATTGGATAGCAGTGTGCAATATGTTCACTGCAGATATTTTGGCACAAGCAGTAAAACAGCCAAATATGCACACAGGCATGACAATAAAATGAAATGACTGGTGTATGCACAACAGCAACCATCAAAATAGCACCACTTCACTTATGCATTTTAGAAAAGTTAAATATTCTGTTACATGATAATTAGAGATTTTACTGAAACAAGGTTGTTGTCCACATAAGAAAAAAAACACCTCATACTTGTACATTACAATCTGTATACTGAATGTGACTACCTCTTTCAAATAAAACGTAGTAAAATATTCAAATTTTTAATTGAATAAATGATTAGGTTTTTTTTAACTTTAGTAAAGACCTTAAACCTCTTTAGCTCAACCCCAATTATAAACAATGGTCTCATGCATTTACCTAAAACAGTAGAACTTTGCAAAACAACTCTCTTTTGTTTAACTTACCTTTTCTTTTATTTCACTGGTTATTTTCTAACAATAGCAAGAATGTATTAACAGTAATAATTATGTGAGGACCAGAAGTAATTCACAAAGGACAGGATTTGGTCCACGAACCTTAAGTTGGAGACCCTGGTCTTTACTCTCAGTGGCTGCAACAGAGACTCACAGAAGGCAGCACATGAGGCACCAGAACATTACATCTCTTTGACAAGGACCACAAACAGAAGAACACTTAATTTAATACAGTATGAATGTGTAATGAAATAATAACTCATGACTCAGATATGGTTTTGACTCAGGACGACAGCTTCTGTTTAAAGTTTAGCCTCTTTGCTAAGGCAGATTACTACTCACATTCTCTCTGTTCGCACCTGTGACAGGACATTTATTCCATTTTGGAGAGTAAAGCTCAGCCTCAGACACAGACTTGTTTTTGTTGCGCTCGTTATGTCTCACTTGTTACATCCACGTGTAGCTGACTCGGTCCGGGACCGGTCTGTGAAGCAGCAGCGGAAGGACACAGACAGTAAGCGAGTGAACGCCTTTTGCTAAAGGATTTATTTTTAAAAATAATTGTGAGTTGCAGCTCTATTAGTGTATTCTTTAAGAGTATTAAATGGAAATTGTGCACTTCATTTTACAAAAGGAAGTTCAGTTCTTTAAAAAAAAAAAAAAAAAAAGCAAATAATATAGAGGAAGGATAAAGGAAGTAGTGGTTGTGTATCTGAATAAAGACCACGTCTTTGTGACCATGGTACAGCAGGTGTAATTCCCTCTGGTGAATTACTATGTTTTTACCTTCACATTGCTCAGAGAAAACTGGCAGTTGGCAAGGGAACATTGTGATGAATGCACCAACAGAGATACATCATGCTTTCTAATGCAACTGACCAAGCAATAATGTGGCCACAGTAAGACACTGCTAGCATTAATGTATAAAATAAAGCATTATATATCTATACCACACAAGCTTAAATTTACATTAAATTTTTTTTTACTGTTTAATAAATATAAACATGTAATACTGTCATGAATGGACAACCACAATTAATGCACAGTCCCGCTTTTATTCTGTCCATTAGTCTCACCATTCACCCCCCAACAGCAGCCTAGAGACCGTTCCTGTTTTTCTTTCATTAAAACCTGTAAAACTGGACCAATTCTTCCTCCGCAAAATAAATTATACCAAACCAAACCTTAGAACTTACTTTAAACTGCTAAGATTTATCTGTGTTTAACTTTGCTTTCTTTTTCTCTATTCATGGTTTTTGTTTCGATGTGTAAAAAGATGCACCGGAATAACCACTTTCTTTGTATTGTTGGTAGCCGTTACTTCCTAGTTGACATCAGTGTAGACCAGGGGTCGGCAACCTTTACCACTCAAAGAGCCATTTGGATCCCTTTTCCCATAGTAAAGAAAACACTGGGAGCCACAAAAATGTTTGACATTTAAAATGAAATAACACTGCACATTTGTTTTGCCTTTATGCTATGTATATTTATTCATTTTCATTCATTCATTTTCTACCGCTTTGTCCCGTTAGGGGTCGTGGGTGACTGGAGCCTATCCCAGCAGCTTTGGGCCTGAGGCTGTAAGGCAGGAGTGCTAACCACTCTGCCACGTGCACCCTAAGCTTACAGCACCTGGTATTCCCAGGCGGTCTCCCATCCAAGTACTAACCAGGCCCGTCCCTGCTTAGCTTTCGAGATCGGACGAGATCGGGCGTGCTCAGGGTGGTATGGCCATAAGCCTGCTATGGTATGTATAAACAAACTATAATGTGTTGCATTTATAAAATCTATGAACGACTGCAGAGAAAACAAAACTACATTTCTGCATGCAACAAAAATATTTTTAAATCCGAAAAAAATATGTTTGGTGTAAAGATCATTTTAAGTAAATTACTCAATGTTTATTTGAGTTCTTCTTGTATTTATGGAAAAAAAAATAAAATTTAATTATCCACCTGCAGCAAACCTAAAACGCCGTCCTCTCTCTGTGTGCCGTCATCCTTTTTACTGGCGGGTGCAGTCAGCTGTCAATCTCAATAATTAAAGGACTACTTCACTGAACAATGAAAAAAATATGAATATATGCAAAATAATAGACAATAAAATATTTATCATACTTAGATATTGTGATTTCTGCTTCTAAACCTCAGGGTTGTCTGCCGCCACCTTCATCTTTACACAGCATCAAAAGCCATCTGTGAGGTGAAATTGGGCGTTGGCGGGTGTCGCACATTGGTATTTGTAACAGCGACAACATAAAAACTAACAAACTAAAATAAAATACAATAATTAAATACTCATTAATTATTTTTAAAAGCCACAAGGAGCCGCATCGGAGTGATGAAAGAGCCGACCCCTGGTGTAGACCAATGGGAGAGCTCTTTCCCGAGGAGCAAGCATGTGATTGGCCAACGCATTGATATGTTCAGAACATTTTGATCGATTAATATCCGTATATGCTGCAATATGCTATGAAGTGATAAAAACAGTTTTTCTTACATCCAATAAGAATAATTGCCAACTGTTTGTTTAGGTGTCTCATACCTCTATAACGCACAATATCTTTCTCATGCTTGATACTGCAAGATACTGTGAGCCGGATTGAATGCAGCTCAACTTAAAAAAGCCTACAGAATAGTCTGAATACAATAGAAATACAATAGACTGAGGACCAATGAACAAATAAATATAGAAAGCATTTGTGTTGTCATAGACAATTAAATGGCATGCAAAACATATGCTAATGCAATTACCTTATGACTGGCTGGCAAAGAGTCCACTGAACCAACACAATACAAAGTAGCCACAACGATGAACAAAAGGAAATAATGAGAGGGAGTCAAAGCCACACAAGGTCAGCAAAAGCATAATAAAGACAAAAGTACGACTAAAGATATATTATACATTGGCTTCCAGACTAAACACCACTAATATAACTTTTGGGTTAATCTCTTGATTTGCGGGCATATCATTGTGTGCGTCTCTGTGCAATTGTGATGAGAAAAACGATAAACTAAAAAATCCCTAGCAAGCAGTTTAAGCTTTTACAGGGACACTGATAGCAGCAATTCTGTGGCTATGTGTGTGGTACTGTGGCTCTGTGTGTGTGCATAATCTGTGGCAGAATTAATTCCTGGAAATTGAAATGAAAATGAGA
The DNA here is from genome assembly GCA_024349245.1 of Neodontobutis hainanensis. NCBI lineage: Eukaryota > Metazoa > Chordata > Actinopteri > Gobiiformes > Odontobutidae > Neodontobutis > Neodontobutis hainanensis. The sequence goes on from JALDNG010000062.1 coordinate 1,109,199, forward strand.
AAAATAGTGTCTGTAGCTGTTCTTTACCTCAAGGTCAGCATTAGCCATGAAATATTGGCTTTTTATTATTTGGGTTACACATAGTACGTTGTTATAATTAAGAAATAAAAGCATTAAGGTTTAGAAAACAGACCTCACATCTTACCCCCAACCATGGGTGTTCTTATGTAAAGACAATACTCATTTAATATGGTTATGATCAATGTCATGAGTTATTATTGTCTTTACCGTCACCGATGATGTGAAAAGCATGTGACATTGCTGCAGAGTTAAAGGACACGCATAAACTTTGCGTTGGCAAAGCAGAATAGCAGCCCAAAAATAGTGTGCCCCTTGTCTCCTTGAGAACATATCAGTCTGTCACTTTCCAATGAAAATCAAATGTGGGCTGCCCAAGTGCAAATTCTTCAAGTCCTTGGAGCTGGCAAAGACAATGACATTATCATATGAGCTACCATTCAACTGTAGATCTAATCCGGTCGCCATTTAGCCATACCATCCTGCGGGCCAGTCGCCCTAATGGAAATTGTGACACACACAAACATGCAGGAGGCTGACCTACATGTGACTGGCCGCAGCCCAGATTCACTTTACCCTAGGGGATGAGTTCCGAAACGTTTGCCTATACCCCTCAAACGAACTGACTGACAAACCACACAAGTAGGTCGTGCCAAACCCTGAAAGTATACCCAGTACCCTCCTGGCCTGGTGCAGCAGTGGGTTGCTCAAAGAGCTTTAAGTAAAGTAGGGAAAGCAGGGGCAACACAAAAGACAAGAAGGTCCCACATAGCATGTAACAACTCATCAGTCAATAATGAAGGACTGACAACGCTTTCCCTGTCAGCAAAAGAGAGCACAGTAGATCTAAATTCAAAATACTCATTGTTTATTATTTAACTGTGCATGAGCACACACATTTCATATACAAATGTCAAGCCACAGTCTTTTGGCTAACTACCATGTTATAGTGACCTGGATAATGCTCCAATTCAAAAGGTTGACCAATGTTGTCCACTCAGGCACTGTAGTTTGGCAGGTCATAACACTAAAATCAGCACTGCTAGAAAATATAAAGTGAGTACAGGGCAGGCAGAATAGAAAGAAATCAACAAAATCAAGGGCAAAAGAGCAATGCTGCCCTGGCACACTGGTCATGTAATGGGTCGTTGGACTGGGATGTAGCTTATTGGGTTGGTAAAAGACCACCTGAACTTTATCTGGGTCGCTTACTTATCTTATAATAGTGGCACACTAGACCTAATAGGCTACGTGTCAATGAATTTTTCTCTAATATCCATCCATCCATCCATCCATCTTCTACCGTTTATCCGGGGCCGGGTCGCGGGGGCAGCAGTCTAAGCAGAGAAGCCCAGACTTCCCTCTCCCCAGACACTTCCTCCAGCTCTTCCGGGGGGATACCGAGGCGTTCCCAGGCCAGCCGAGAGACATAGTCCCTCCAGCGTGTCCTAGGTCTTCCCCGAGGTCTCCTCCCGGTGGGACATGCCCGGAACACCTCCCTAGGGAGGCGTCCGGGAGGCATCCGAAACAGATGCCCGAGCCACCTCAGCTGGCTCCTCTCGATGTGAAGGAGCAGCGGCTCTACTTTGAGCTCCTCCCGGTGACCGAGCTCCTCACCCTATCTCTAAGGGAGCGCCCGCCACTCTGCGGAGAAAGCTCATTTCGCCGCCTGTATCCGGGATCTTGTTCTTTCGGTCATGACCCAAAGCTCATGACCATAGGTGAGAGTAGGAACGTAGATCGACTGGTAAATCGAGAGCTTTGCCTTACAGCTCAGCTCCTTCTTCACCACGACAGACCGGTACATCGACCGCATTACTGCAGAAGCTGCACCGATCCGTCTGTCGATCTCACGCTCCTTCCTTCCCTCACTCGTGAACAAGACCCGAGATACTTAAACTCCTCCACTTGAGGCAGGAGCTCTCCACCAACCTGGAGGGCAAGCCACCCTTTTCCGACTGAGAACCATGGTCTCAGACTTGGAGGTGCTGATCCTCATCCCAGCCGCTTCACACTCGGCTGCAAACCGCCCCAGTGAACATTGAAGGTCCTGGCTTGATGGAGCCAACAGGACAACATCATCTGCAAAAAGCAGAGATGAAATCCTGTGGTCCCCAAACCAGACTCCCTCCGGCCCCTGGCTGCGCCTAGAAATCCTGTCCATAAAGATAATGAACAGGACCGGTGACAAAGGGCAGCCCTGCCGGAGTCCAACATTCACCGGGAACAGGTCTGACTTACTGCCGGCAATGCGAACCAAGCTCCTGCTCGGTCGTACAGGGACCGGACAGCCCTTAGCAAAGGGCCCCGGACTCCATACTCCCAGAGCACCCCCACAGGGCACGCGAGGACACAGTCGAATGCCTTCTCCAGATCCACAAAGCACATGTGGACTGGTTGGGCAAACTCCCATAATCCCTCCAGCACCCTGGAGAGGGTATAGAGCTGGTCCAGTGTTCCACGACCGGGGCGAAAACCGCATTGTTCCTCCTGGATCTGAGGTTCGACTATCGGCCGCATTCTCCTCTCCAGTACCCTGGCATAGACTTTCCCGGGAGGCTGAGGAGTGTGATCCCTCTGTAGTTGGAACACACCCTCCGGTCCCCCTTCTTAAAAGGGGACCACCACCCCGGTCTGCCAGTCCAGAGGTACTGTCCCCAAACACCACGCGATGTTGCAGAGGCGTGTCAGCCAAGACAGCCCCACAACATCCAGAGACTTGAGGTACTCAGGCGTACCTCATCCACCCGGTGCCTTGCCACCGAGGAGCTTCCCAACTACCTCAGTGACTTCAGCCTGAGTGATGGGCGAGTCCACCTCTGAGCCCTCGGCCTCTGCTTCCTCAGTGGAAGGCGTGGCGGTGGGGTTGAGGAGATCCTCAGTATTCCTTCCACCGTCCAACAATATCCCCAGTTGAGGTCAGCAGATTCCCACCTCCACTGTAAACAGTGTTGGCAGGGCACTGCTTCCCCCTCCTGAGGCGCCGGATGGTTTGCCAGAATTTCTTGAGGCCGACCGATAGTCTTTTCCATGGCCTCACGAACTCCTCCCAGACCCGAGTTTTGCCTCCACAACCACCCGTGCTGCAGCTCGCTTGGCCTGCCGGTACCTATCAGCTGCCTCAGGAGTCCCACAAGCCAACCAGGCTCGATAGGTCTCCTTCTTCAGCTTGACGGCATCCCTTACTTCCGGTGTCCACCACCGGGTTCGGGGATTGCCGCCACGACAGGCAGCGGAGACTTTGCGGCCACAGCTTCGAGTGGCTGCGTCGACAATGGAGGTGGAGAACATGGTCCACTCGGACTCAATGTCTCCAGTCTCCCTCGGAATCTGGTCGAAGCTCTGTCGGAGGTGGGAGTTGAAGATCTCTCTGACAGGGGACTCGGCCAAACGTTCCCAATCTCTAATAGTGATTTTTAACACTTTGAGCTGACTCGATTGTCAATCAGTATTTTAATATATATAATTTACTTTGTGTAGTATCAAGAAATTTGTAATATATATATATATTTTAATGAGATGTGTGTGTGTATACATTTTGCACACACACACAGACACACACACACCTCATTACATTTCTTAGTTACAAAGTGATGCAGTGATAGAGAATCCCAAAAGACATAAAAAAAATGTCTCCAGCTTGGCCGAGGAAAATCCCATATACATCTGTAGCTGCCACTTCACGCCAACATATGCAACACTGACACCCATTTGTATTCACTGCAGAGAAGTCAAGGAGAAAGTGTGTGTGCATGTGTGTATAATATAGAAGTTGGCTCTATACCCTGGTGCCGATGGGAATAACGTACTGTGCTACAGGCAGAGTGACCTTTTCTAGCTGCTGTGCTTTCTCCCTTCATCCGCTCTTTCAGACGCTTTTCTGTAGCTTGGACACAAACATACATGCGCATCTAGCAGCACTGGCACAACCAACATTACCAACCATCAATTCTGGATGCAGTTCAGAGTTTATTGATTCCAAGTATTTTACATATCATTGGTGGGACAGTAGGTGAAAGTGTTTTGTGTAATTTTTTGAGACAGGAACAATAAATGTGACTTATGTGCAATGCAGGATGACAGTGCTGAAAGTTTAATTAACAATGCATGTCCTGCCTATCCAACACACCACGGGTAAAAAATAAATGTGTCTAAATGTTAACTGTACAGTAAAAAGTAATTCTTTTGCCACTACTATACACTGTCCAGAATTCAATCTTCTCTCTTAATGTAAAAAAGAGGGGTAAAAAGTTGTTTAATGAAATCATCCTCTTGCTTGGCTTTTTCCCAGAAGCCTAAGAAATTCAAAGAAACATTGTGCTGTAGCAGGAGCAAACTGGTTTTTGAAGAGGTAGATCTCACAAAAGGTCTGAGTGCTTTAAGCTCACCCAACTACCTCAGGACACTGCAGAGAGAGACAGAGGGAGACGGGCAGTGTGTCGAGTGGGAGAGAGAGAAACATAAAGAGAGTGCATTAAAGAGAGTGAGAGAGGGAGAGATCCAAGCCGGCACACACGCTTTCTCTTTTGCTGCTACAACGGATCCTTTCCACATCGACGCTACTGTTAACGTCACGCCTGTAAGCTGCACTTGCCCAGCGATTGCCTCCCTGTCTCGGTCCTCTCCCCAGTAGGGCGCTCTATCATCAAGTGGGTGCCGATCACCACAAGGAGAGGAGGAGAAAAAACTGGACCAAAAAGAAACAAGCTGAACAGAGAAAGAAGGAATTGCGCACCACCCCTCCTTATTCTTTACCCACCTCAATCAACCAGCTTCATCACCCCCACTCCTCTCAGCACCCCTTTCTATCCCCCACCTCACACTCCTGAAGAAATTGACGGATTATTGGGAAGTGCATTGAAGGCAGGCTGCAGCTGCTGCTGTGTGTGCTTGCTACAACTGCTGTGTGCGTTGCAGGGATGGTGTGTGCGCACTCATGAATGCTGCTGTAGCCACCGCCGCTTCAAAGGATTGAGCATGTGGCTAGTAGGAAAGAAGACACTAATGAAGGCAGTCTGCGTCGCCTAGCCTTTTCAACCCCAGCAAAGCACTAAAAAGGAGTGCTGAAGAATATTTAAAAACAAAATCCAAGTGGACACGGCAGCACGGGGGGTGAAAAAAAAGAAGGGCTATTAGACCGACCATCCGACAAAGTGATTGACCGCTAAAGTGAACAGAGGAATACCAAAAAGGGGACTCCATTTGTGATTTTTCTTTTTTTTTCCTTACATCTTGCAAAAAAAGGCATAGAACATTGAAAAGGACTGGGGAATCTTTATTCAGTCTTCTTTAAGCTGACCCCCACCTACCTCTTTTGACATTTTTGCCTTTCCATTTGGTGCACAAAAAAAATTGTGCACGTGTTTGAGTTGTGTTATGTGCTATGGAGACCTGTGCAAGGGGTCTAGCAGGGGGATCAACTGTCGGATTCCAAGGACAAGACAGAGAAGAGGAACCGACAGCAAAAAGTGAGCATTGGAGCACTGCTGCTTTAGGAGCCTGACTGGATTCCTGTGTGTGTGGGGTTTTTTTTCTACTAAAAATAAGAAAAAAAGAGAAAAAAACATTCACAACGGCCTTTCTATTTGGATATGTGGATTTACAAAAGGGCTCATCCTGGTTAAGCTCTTTGGGATTGATACTCATTTAAAAAAAAATAAAAAATACGCAGATATTGAAAAGCTTTCTTTGATATTTATGGGATATAAATACATCTGTCCTGAACACCACAACTCTTTCTGATTGCAAAAGGAGGAAAGCTATTTATCTGAGTTCAAGGACCTGTAAATTTAACTTGAGGTAGGTGTCTTGTGTTTCAAACCCTCTTGCATTTGTTTGAACACAGCTTTTTTTTTTAGTCATGTAATGCAGTTTTGTTGCTCAAGTTTATCACTATGACATTCACGTACACACAAAAAAAAAAAAAACAGCTTTTTTTGCCCTCAAACTCGTTCTGTCCCGAGCACAATTTGTGGGAATTAAAGCAGTGCCTGAATGTGTTTAGGTTACTACATCTATCCCATTGATTATACCCAAACAATTTTTTTAGCTTTGTTCCCATTAAACCACAACAACTTAAATAGCTACTTTGACTGTTCCCCAAGTCCCTAAACGACATCCACAACACCCCCATCCTCCCCCCCAGATGATGCTGAATTATGAACGTGCCACATCATGAGTCTCCTGGGGCGGGTAACTGTGCATCGCGCCAGGAAAGCCGCCCTGCTCTGTGTAGTCTTCCTGATGGCGCGAGCGTGGAGCAGCGCCTCCCCGGCCTTGGCGGGGGCGGCAGCTTCTCAAGGACCTCAGGGCTGTCCACCGCAATGTTCCTGCAGTAATCAACAGGGAAAAGTGGTTTGCACCCGACGCGGCCTCACTCGTGTACCCCCTGGAATTCCTGCCAACACGCGACATCTCAATCTAATGGAAAACGCCATTGAGGCGGTGCAGGCTGACTCTTTTCGCCACCTGCACCACCTTGAGGTGCTCCAGCTAGGGCGAAATGCCATACGGCAGATTGAGGTGGGCGCGTTTAACGGACTGACCAGCTTGAACACACTGGAGCTCTTTGACAACCGGCTAACAGTGGTGCCCAGTGGGGCCTTTGAGTATTTGTCTAAACTAAGAGAATTGTGGCTGAGGAACAACCCTATTGAGAGCATCCCATCATATGCCTTCAACCGGGTGCCCTCTCTAATGCGACTGGATCTGGGAGAGTTACGAAAACTGGAGTACATCTCAGAGGGGGCTTTTGAGGGCCTACAAAACCTCAAGTACCTCAATCTGGGCATGTGCAACATAAAAGGTGATATGCCAAATCTAAGTCCCCTGAAAGGCCTAGAAGAACTTGAGATCTCTGAAAACCTTTTTCCAAGGATAAGGCCCGGCTCCTTTAAAGGTCTGCGCTCACTGAAAAAACTATGGGTGATGAACTCTCAAATAACAGTAATAGAGCGCAATGCATTTGACGACCTTTCTTTATTGGTAGAACTCAATCTTGCCCATAACAATCTGAGCGCTGTGCCACATGATTTGTTTTCCCCGCTCAGGTACTTGGTGGAGCTTCATCTTCACCATAATCCCTGGAATTGTGGCTGTGAGGCTGTATGGTTAGCACGTTGGCTAAGGGAATATATACCTACAAACTCAACATGCTGTGGACGCTGTCATTCACCAGCCAGCATGAAAGGCCGACAACTAGTTGAAGTTGAAAGAGGTGAAGGGGCAGCAACCCAGTGTTCTGCCCCATTCATTGCTGATGCTCCAAGAGACTTAAACATCTCAGCAGGAAGAGTGGCTGAGCTGCGTTGCCGTACAGCTTCAATGTCTTCGGTGCGCTGGCTCTTACCTAATGGGACTATTCTTACACATGCCTCCAGTCACCTAAGGATATCTGTTCTTAATGATGGTACCCTTAATTTTTCAAATGTCCTTGCAGCTGACATAGGCACTTATACCTGCATGGTTTCCAATGCGGCTGGAAACTCCAATGCCTCGGCCTACCTCAACGTGAGTGCAGCTGAGCTCAATACATCAAATTTGAGTTACTTCACCACAGTGACTGTCGAGGTATTGGGACCAACCACAGAAATGCCCAAACCTAAAACTACAACAACCACAGCTTCCGCTGGGGCAGGTGTAGCTGGTGGTGGAGGGGCAGGCTTTGGTACAACAACAACAACTGCTTCTCCCTCGATTTTTCAGCCAGTCTTTATCTCCACACCTACAGTCCTGCTGCAAAGTACTGACAGCCCACCAGGTGCAGCTAAGCCATCTGTTGTTCCAGCAGTCCAAGGGGCTACTAGCAAACCGGGCAAGCCTGGTCCCAGCTTGGATGAGGTGATGAAGACAACCAAGATTATAATCGGCTGCTTTGTGGCAGTGACATTATTGGCTGCTGTCATGCTTATTGCCTTCTATAAACTAAGAAAGCGCCACCAGCAGAGGAGCACAGTGGCAGCTGCCCGTACTGTGGAGATTATTCAGGTTGATGAGGAGGACCTTCCACCACCAGCTTCCGCAGCACAAGAGACGGCTTTAACGTTGCCTGAAATCCGGGACCATAACAGTATCCATAAACTGGATTTTATCAGCCACAAAACCGACTACAGTTTCCACAAACCCAAGGTGGAGTACAAACCACAGCCTGATTTCACTATTCACAAACCAAAGGCTGAGTATACGACATACAAGCCAAATATAGACTTTAGTAGCCACAAATCCATGCCAGACTACAGTACTCATAAATCTACACCGGATTTTAGCCTTCACAGACCAAAGCCTGATTTCAGTCCATTTTCACAGGAGTATAGCAAGCCCAAGATGGAATACAGCCCTTTCAAACCAGACTTTGGGACTCACCCTAAAGCTAAAACGGACTACAGCCCTTTTAAAACAGATTATAGCACCCATCCCAGGCAGAAAACAGACTTTAGCCCATTCAAGAGAGATTACAATACACAACCTAAACCGAAACACTACAGCCCATTAAAATCAGACTACAACACACAGCCTAAACCTACTGCTCATTACAGTCCATTTAAGCCATCTTTTGGTACTCATCCAAGACCTAAACCTGAATACAGCCCATTTAAAGCAGACTACAGCACTCAGCCTAAAGTGAAAACAGACTTCAATGCCCAGAGATCTAAAACCGATACCTACAAACCTAAGGACCCCTATACCCCCCATAAGACTTCAACTGATTACAAGACAGAGTTCAGCCCCTACAAAGCTGATTACTGCGCCTTCAAATCTGACTTTAGTCCACAGACTCAGAGACCTAAACTTGAATATAGTCCACACAAAGTGGACTACGGCTCTCATAAAGTGGACTACAGCACCCTAAAACCCAAATATAATACTTATAAACCAAGTGGACATGGAGCTAAATGGACAGATAACAATGTTGGAAACTCATTGCCCCGAACCATGCCCAGCGCCATCACTGCAGTGGCAGAGCCCTTTGTCATTAAAACTCACAAGGAGAAGGTACAGGAGACTCAGATTTAAAAGCCCCCGTCCCCTAAAAAGATGCCACCATTTCCTAAACCTCAATTCCATTTTTTTTTCTCTTTCCATAAAATCACGCAATAGAATGCACAAAGAAAAGGGACAGGACTACTTTTTTGTACAGACTGCAACCTGGAAAAGACTGATGATTTCTTGTTGTACATGCTTATAAATATATATAAATACATCTATATATGGACAAATCAAATCGACTACCATGGGCTGGTGATAGAGAAACATATATTAAAAGAAATGACAACTATTTTCTAACTTGTAACTTCTATTTAAAACAATGAGTTGTTTAAGGTTCTGTCCTGACTTTGACAAATAAGGAAAGGCTTGTTATAGAGGGCATTCAGTGTGATTTTTACACCATGCTACAAAGAATGCAGTGATTAAGTAAATATTTATATGAAGAAACCCTTCTTTATCAAAACCGAAAAAAGGTCAGTGTTGATCTTTTCGGGTTTACCTTGTAAAAGCACCAAGAATTTGTACTGTGCCAAATGTTATAAATGCAATAAAAAGAGTGTTTTTGAAGAAAACAAAAACGTATTAGAGAGAGATGTTTTTCACCCCTTCTTTTGGCGTATACTGTAGCCAACAGCCAACACTTTAGACACTGCAGTAAGATGCCGCAGCTATACTTTAACCCTAAGTGTGCTGAATGACTCAGACTGAATGAATCACATTGCAGAAGAGGATGGTGCTTTTTTAAATCTTTTTACAGTCTTTAATTTGTTAGATGACTTATGTTTCACAATGATTTTGTTTTGCAATTCTTTACCCAATGTGTTTTCTCATAAAAAGGTGTGGCTGATCAAAAACTTCTACAAATGCATTACAATGTTTAACTATTAATGGTTTTCACTGGAAAATATATAAAATGAAGTGTTATAGTCAGATCTGTCTTAGCCTATCAATGTTAAGTGAAATGCTCATTGCAAAATCTTTATTTTTGTAAGCAGATGTGTGTTCCTTTTCTATATCATAGATGATGATGATAATACAATGCATCTAAAAAGTATAAAAAGTTTATACCATTTAGGTGACTTCTGTATGGGTCTTTTTTGTACTTTGCTAGAATCTGTTTATTAGTACCGCTAATGTAATTGCCAGCATTGGTGTCTTTTATTTCAGTCATACACCATTATTGCATTATTTTATCTTACAGCTCTCTGTGTGAAAAGAGAACAGTATAGAGGGTTTCTTAGACTGGTGTAACTATTTTGGCTACTTTGCAAAAGTAGTACAATAACATTCAAATGGTAAAAGCTTATAACAGATCATATAGCAGTTACAGAATAGACAGGCATGTTTAAGGAGAACTTTGTCAGGAAGAGATGCAGCAGAGATAAGGAAGCTGTTAAGATTTGGCTTAGTAGTGTTAATGATTAAATATAAAACATAAACATAATATTTACATGTATTATATAATATATATTTAATAATAAAAATATAATAATGGTGAATTAACAGATTCGAAAAATCTATGATTTACAAATAACGGTTGTGACATATATTTGATTGATTAGCAAGATGAGAATGTGACATCCCTAACAACAAGTAATTATTACTTGCATACAAGCCATTTCAGCTGCTTTTGATTCTTTCAACTGTATGACAATAGTCCATTAATGTGACATAGGGAAGACATTAGAAAAGGGAAAATCATCTAGCAGGTGTGACATAAATCTGTATGACATACAGTCCCTTGAGCCTCTGTGCTACTGTTAAATACTTAATATCGCTACAGTCATAGCAATATAAACAATTAAGGAAAAGAAAGGGAAAAAGTACAGCTCTAAATGAGGAAACTAGTTAAGCCCAGAATTCTGTGGTAAGAGTTTCTGCAATGAATCTTGGTAAAATACAAGACAAAAAAAGTGTTGGGGAAAAGAAAAAAATGTGATGGGAATAAATAAATGAAAATAAAATTGTAACGCAAATGAAAATATTTTAGAGTGAGAGTGTAAAGTACAGGGGAGATAAAGCACTAAAGAAGCAAATGTGATGCAAGACTGCCAGCTACAGATGGAATAGGGAATATATAGCCTGGCCACTGTGGCTTCCATATGATGACTGAATAGGAAGATTACGGCAGAAGGGGTGTGGCTAGTGGTACTAATGAAAAAAAAGGTGGGTCTTAACTGTGGGAGAAAATAAGTGTGGATACCAGTAATGGACTTTACCACTGGGGGGTACTTTAAACATAAACTGGTAATTATTGAAACAGAAGGAATTGAAGGATGTATGGATCGAAAGATCAACACAAACGGAACAGTGAACATGTTAAATGAATAAGGAACCATGTGTTTCTAGATTTTTAAGGACTTCACTTTTCTCTTTTTGGTGAAAATAACAAAATAAGTGTTGAAATTGAGTGCTATTCTCTGTGTACTAGCCAATGTGCTAGTGGAGCAGACATGAGGCTATTCTAAGCAGGCCTGGGAGCATGCACACTTATGAGTCAACATGAGTCAGAGCCAGAGAGTCATATGGTTCTAATGTCAAATAGAAAAAGTGGACAAGATCATACACTACTACACAACTACAAGGCTACATTATATACTTTACCTGAATGCTTTGCACTTAAGTTGGACAATTTAATGTAGACTCAAAAGGAACTGTCTAGGCAAATGTTTCCCGCCATTTGATCCATGTCAGAATTTACTTTTTACGGGATAAACAGAATGACTTAGGGCCTCTTTAAAAAACAAAACAAAAAAAAAACAAAACACTAGTGTTCCTCTGTGAGACTTTATTGCCCTTTTGGTGAGTGAAAAAATATCCTTGAATTTTCTTAGCATCCAGAGCAGACTTTTATGATCCTGTCCAGTAGTTGAGGCGGAGGTGTGTGGAGCGTTAAATCATGTCCACTGAGAGCTGCACCAAAACGTGGTAACATACTCGATATATATACACAACAAGGAAAGATGAAGCTCCCGGCCATTAATTTCACTGCTTTTGTTTAGATTTATAGCCTGTAGAGAAATCTTGATCACAGGCGCAGCATCACCTAGGATACTGCACCTTAGGACAGCGCTCTCTGCAGATGCAGAAGGCTCCAACAATAAGACGAGCACAAATAAGTAGGAAATATATTCTCAAAATACTGATTTACAAAATGTTAGAAGAAAAATAAATTCAGACAAGCTGAAGAGAGCTGACTAAAGGGAGAACTGCAAGGTCAAGCCATTAAACTATGACACCCTGATTTACAATGTCAGATAAAAATAGAAATAAATGGCACAGTGAGAGCCAAGTTAAAAAACATGGCTAGAACAGAAGGCAAAACAACAAAACTGTACAAATACAAAGAAGTTTGTGTGCCTGCTATTAACTATACACATTAAGGAAAGCTCAATGTTTGTACTGTACACAGACTTTTGGATAGGAATATTTAGTCAAGTGTCAGTCAGTGTCAAATGGTGCTGAAAACATGCGCCACTGAACAGAAAGACGCATGAGAGCAACGTAAAGATAAAAGTTCTGGCAGGCCCCATGAAAATCCACAGTGATAAGAGTTTTAATGTGGATACAGAATTATCTTAAAAGGACGAGCCATAATTTAAGACTTAACACTTAAAACACTGGAAACAGACACATGTTCATGTTTGACATGTTAGTAAGAACTCTTGTGTTGAGTGCCTGCAGGTCACTGCGTGATAGCCAAAGAGGCACCTCCGCAAAAATCCCAGCATTTGCAATCAATAAAAGTATGACTTATAAAATGTCTATGTATGTATTTAAAAATCAGCAAATTAAACTAGACTAAATAGACTTTCTCATGAAGGGTTGTAACTACCTCCAACATTACAGGGACAAGTAAGATTTTTTTTTTTGTGGCAGATTGAATTTTAAAAGCCTGGATGTGTGTACAAGAGGTGGCTCAGTAGCACTGTCTGGCCCCAAGCAGTGCATGACCTTGTCTGGCTGTCTGATATAAGAGAACCTGCCCAACCAGAGACCCAATAATTAGTCATCGCCTGCTCTTCTCCCCTCTCCACAGTCCCATGCTCCGGCTAATTAAACAAATCAAGGTTAAATCCGTTTCTAGCACCGTTTTTGTTTGTCCATCAATTAGTTTTGTGTAGAACAAAACCTTAATAAACAAGTTTTGATGAAGATCTGGGGGATGTACCATCAGCTCATACGCCAACCAAATGATGCAAAAATGGCCTCTTCAGTGGTAATAGGTAAAGAGGGGAAACTGGTATGGCTCATGTGTGAAGTGAGAGGGAGCACAGAGGCTCATGGCAGAGACTTGGCAAGCACTCTCCCACCCACTCTGTTGGCAGCAGAGTCACAGACTGTTTATTCACAGCAGTACATGCATCTATTAGTATTGTTCCAGGAGATAATAACTCAGAGTTTGTGTGTGGCACTACGTTTGTTTGTGAGGCAATTCGCAGCCTAAAGTGCCAAACGACTTGCATATAAGCGACAAACAATATGCAGCAGCCAGAAAGCGTTTGTATGTTTCCGCTCTGCTGCCCATCAGAATGGGGAGCAAAAACCCCAAAGGGAGAAAAGAGTGGATTCATGTCATTAGACCTATACACCTGTCCCTGCCTTTGTCCTAACGTAAGGCAAACACATGACTGTTAGAGCCACACCGACAGAAAACACATTTGATGTGAATATGAGTGATACAGAGCCTCACTCTGTTACAATAAAGCAATGACTTGATTGTTGTACCATTACGCCATTACTCTTAGAAGTGCTTATCTCTCAAATTCGGCTCTTATCCTATGTCATATATTGGGGTGCGTCTAATTACAGAAGTGGGGCGAACATTTCATCAAAGGTAAGCTCAGGTAAAGATAGTGAGTCAGCCACCAAAAGAAACAGCTCTAGTCAACTTTTCCTAGAAATGGTCTCTGCACATTTTAAGAAACCAGCAAGGTTTTAAAGAAAATCCATTAGTAAAGCTGGGTTTAATAGAAGCTATGGTTGCATAAACATTCACAAAGGTCTGTGTTTGTCACCTGTTAGCTTATCTGACTTAATTCAAAGCTCATTTCTCCAACTGTCATCTTGGGGCAATAAAGAAAAGAGTGAAGATAGAGACACATACTGTTTGCTGACACAGGTGGTCAACACCTCTCTAGAATAAAGCAACTCAGTGAGAAACAGGACAGATGGAAAGCGATGCAGAAATGAGGATATGCAGCAATCAGAGTGTTATGCAAAGGTAAGCTGGCAAAGGATTGCAAGTCTCTCCTCTTGCCCCTCATTAAGTGCTTATTATCTCAAGCTCTTTGAAGGCTAGATTCCTTTGAGGATCCAGGTACACAGGCTCACTAAAAAGAAAAAAGACTTTGTGAAAACAAAAAAGATGAAGAATGAAGAATGATAAAGCAAAGGATGCATAATATGATTGGAGTAAGTTGAGGCAAACAGAGCAGCACGTCAATTTTGCAGTAAAAATGCACATACATCCAAATCTTAATTGACACATTGTTAAATTGCATTTCATGACATCAACATTGATAAGAGAATTAAAAATGCCACCTATACATTGAGTATTATAGTGTGAGACAATGCCATTGCTCGAGAGCATTATCTATTGCCCCCACGGATATAGACTGCAGTGCCCTTCATGTAGAGGGATTCAACTAGTCCCCAAGCACACTGAGTGCCTGTGTTTTTGCACTGTCCGCAGGGTAGGATTATCAGAGTGGACAGTAAAGCTGCAGTTCCATCCCCCCACCTCACACACCCACACACACACCCACACACGCATAAAATGCAAGGTCACCCTTGTAAAGGTGGGGCCAAAAAGTGGCAATCAGATTTCTACTCTCTTATTTATCTATGGCTCGGTTTATTTATATGGGTCTAAAAGTTTTAAGCTACAAAGCTGCTCTACATTTCCATCAATTCTCTTAAATAGCCTTATGTGGCTTTGTAGTAGAATATACTGATAAATGAATGAGGGGTTAAGTCCAGTTTCAGTAATTAGGTTGTTTAATAATGTTCGATTGATTCAAAAGTGCATATTCTTCATAAAAATGTGCATTTAATTTTAAAAACTTGAATTTTAAAAGTAGCACAGAATTAACTGCTTCCGGTGCAGTTCTCTTAAGTATCATTCACACAAGTAAAACAAAGACAGGATGGGGAATAGTTTACTTTTTTAATCCGTTTTACTTCATTAACAATATCTTGTATGGTACAAGTAGTCCAAAGCAGTTCCATTTTTCCTGTTGTGCCACAGTTCTAAATGGATTTCTGTTGCCATAAAGCAGCACTGATTGGATTCCAGGCAGTCTGTATGTGGTATGTTTCACTACAGCATGTGGTGGGAAAATGGACCCGAGGGGCAGTTCAGCACCCCTACAGTTTGTGTCGCTGACCAGGAAACCACACCATGCATTATTCAGAATCTGTAGCCATTTTTGCCATTTTTGCATTTGCTTGGTTCTAAGAAAAAAAAGCAAGTGCAAAACAGGTCAATATGTGGTCTAAAAGTGGGGCCTAGAGGAAAGAGGGCAGACAGAGAGAAGGGAGATGTGGTACTTGTGGAATAGGGCGCATGCCAAAATATTTCAAGCATAACTGGAAATCAATGTGTGAGCATGGAAGCTGTAAATAAATTTAATGCCATTCAACTCCTCTGAACAGTTAAATAAGATATATAGAGAGGTTCAAATGTATGACTGGTGCTTTCTGTGCAAAGATGAGACCAAGAGAGTGCTTTCTTGTAAAATTAGAGACAAAAATCAATTGATCAGCTGCACAGAGAACAATTTTCAATTGTGCTTTCTGTGCTGTGTGTATTTTGTGTTTTGTACTTGGCCATTTGTAGCATATAATAAAAAATACAACAAGCAGGAGATGAAGACAGCTAGACAGCCTTGTTACTGTGGTAGTGATACGTTTATTGGTATTCAATTAAAATGCTCACCACAAGCAGTTTGCTTGTAGCTTGTCTATAACCGAATACAGATTTGTAGAGGCAGGCAATAGCCTCGCATCACAGATGCCCCAATGGTGCGGTGAGTCATCACTGCTCTACAACAAGCTCCTGCAGCTCTGACCCAACACGTGCCAAGCCTCAGTCACTGCAGTGATGGTACACTGCAGAGTAAGAGTGCCGAGACTGTCAATTCCAGGCATCTTTTAGCACAGGATCAACATAATGCAACAACAATTAAGCACAGGTAAGAATTGTCTGCATCTATCAAAAATGAAACATTTAATTGGTTAGCTTTGAATACTTGTTTTTCCTAAATGCATCAAGATACTGTGTTCATTTATTAATGATTTAAGATCACTAAAGTCTAAAATACAAAGCACAGGGATCCAATTCTTTACAAATATAAAACTAGCAGTGTGTTGTAGACTACTGTATGATTAAGAGGTTGCGTCTTTTATCTAAAAGTTTTCCCTTGATGGTACAAACCTATGCCATCAGCATTTTCTATGAGAG
This sequence comes from Neodontobutis hainanensis, assembly GCA_024349245.1. Lineage (NCBI taxonomy): Eukaryota > Metazoa > Chordata > Actinopteri > Gobiiformes > Odontobutidae > Neodontobutis > Neodontobutis hainanensis. The sequence goes on from JALDNG010000062.1 coordinate 1,125,667, forward strand.
ACGGAGAGAAAATTGTGGTGAGTGGGCCGTCAAAGCAGTACAGTAGATGAGAGACCACCCAGACTGAATGAGGTCAACAGGGCTGACAGTACATGTAGGTGGAACAGTACAATACAGATTACTGTCCACTTAGCCTGCTCTCTCAGCCTAATTTAGATAGTTCACCTTAAGCCCTCCTAGAGATGATAGACGATATTTAAGCCAGAGTCAAAACATCCCCTTCCAGATGCTAGTCATACAAATGTTAACATTAACTTACTTAACTTTTTTATTAAAGTACAAGTACTTTAAAAAAGAAGTTGAAAAGAATCACTTAAATATCATGTTACAGACATTTTTAATCCATCACAGATAACGATGTCTCATATCAAGCTGACTCACACTTGATAAAAGACGTCAATGGAGAATTACTGGTAAAGCAGTTTGAAATAGCCACCCAAAAGAAAAGAAGAAATTCAACACAGAGGCTTGGTGGCTGAGATTGTGAATAGTTGTTTTTTGTCAATGAAAGGTGGGAGGTGAGAAAAATTTAATGGAAGACATCAAAAAGCCAAGGGAAATATCTGGAAAGTGATGTTTACCGATGTGTTTTCTCCTTTTCCTCAGAAATGTGTGCAGCTGTTTCAGTTCCACGCTGGGAATGGGAGCAGTGTCTGTCAGAGATTAACACTACAGAGAGGGAGCAGAGAGACTGAAGCAGACAGACGGAAAGAAAGAGCTTAAAGTGAGGAAGGATAAAGGAGAAATGAAGACAGCATAAAAAAAACTAAAAAAAAAAAAAACTACAAGTCTGTTTCTTAAAAAGGCAGCTTCAAGGCATCTTCTTCAATGCATGTCGCATTAATTATGCATGTCTTTATCAAAGCAAACTGATAACCAGATTTAAAACTGGCCCCTAAATGGCAACAAGTGCAACATGAGCAAAACAATTAAGAATTAAAAAAATAAATATACAGAGGGCTATTAGGTGTATTATGTCTAATCTATCAATATTGATGCTAAAAAAAAGTGCTTCAAATTAGTCAAGACATAAAAAATGCTAATCATACGGGATGAAAAAAATAAAAAAATAAAAAAATAAAACACCTGAACATGTCATCAGATCAACAAACAGAAAAATGGCGGTCAAGCATCCTGAGCAAGAAAAATTTTATGGATGCAAATCAATACTGCACCAAAACCCAAATTAAATGTTATTCACATGAGGCCATCTTGAGACATCTTTACGAACTACTGCAATCAGATGCTATTCAGAAATGACTCAACAGTCAAGTCCAATGTTAATAAGATAAAATTATTCATATTCATGCTTGAGACAGACACACCTAAATTACCTGTTTTTATAACCCTCCATAAGCTTGGCAGGGGAACACAGGCAGAGAGACTACCAAAGAATAATTGCAGGCACATACCAGCGCCTCTGCTTCATGTTTTGTTCTGACCCTTACAGCCCAAACTCATTCCTGCGCAAACTTCTGTTCTTTTGAAATTCCCCATCTCTGTAATTATTAAATCAGCATTATTAAAAGATATGCTTGCATTTTAGTACTCAAATTGTGTGCAAGTGTGTGAGCTTGTCAGGCCTAGCCAAGATTTGATCTGAGAGGTGAAAACATGACAGTTTTTAGGTGTGAATGTTTTACCTTATTGTGATGTAGTGTACATAGATACATGTTTGTGTGTTTCATTGCAGCCATAACAGCAGATCAGTGTAGGCATCCAGCCAGCCCCCACACTGGGCTCAGGACTCATTAGATGGCTCAGTCCTGCCTGCATACTCCCACCTAGCAGTGAAAAACTTGCTGACACCACCATTGACTGAAGAAAATGTGTGAGCATGTGTGCTAATGTGTATGAAGGATTTTACGGTAAATAAATGCTTTGTTTAAGCAAGTATGGCAATGCATGAAAAGCTTGCATAGAAAATGATTCATTATACATTTGCATATGTGCATTGTGTATTTGCATCTAGAACAATTATGTAATAATTCATATCATCATGTACCTGTTACTGTGCTTCTACACTGATCCATGTAGGATGGTTTATACTCCTGTCAATCAATGTACCTTTTTTCTTGCATGGATTATTCCACATCGAAGGCTTTTTGACCTACCATACACTTCTGTCTAGCCCCGCACACAAACGTACGCCCATGCTCTTAACACTGGACCACCTCAGGGCTACATTTCCATGACAATTAAACACCGAAGGACAGTGGAGTCAGCCATCCTACGCAAAGAAGGACTATTAAAAAGTAGATAGTGATGGAGAGGGAGAGGGAAAGAAAGCAAAAGGACTGTGTGGTCTGGATAAGTGGAGGCAGGATTATAGCAAGTTCCATCATGGCTTTGGACTGTTCACTGCCTTCAATAAAAACCTATTAGCATGTGAATGAACAGGCACACTGTGGATGGAGTGTCCTAAAACCGAGGAGCACTGATCCGCTGTCAGGGGAGCTGGCTTTGTAGAGTTGTGTTTTTTTTTTTTTTTTTGTCTTTCTGACCCATCAGTGTTAAAATAATAATAAAGCAGAAACAGCTTTGGAAAAAGTAACATGAGAAAATATTGATGCTTAAAAGGAAAATGGAACATGAATGTTTGAATTTTAAATAAAATCTTTAAATTCCAAAAAGAAGTGAGAAAATAAGAAAAGTGCTATAAAACACAGAAGTTAAAGCTTACATAGAGAAGCCTTGTTTTTTGGTTTTTTTTGCTTACCTCCCTTTGCAGCACCAGCTCTTTGGTGAACAGTGTGGCCTCTTCACTAAAGGGTTCAGCCAGCTGCATCCCCCCAGGCGTTGTTCTGGAGCTGCGAGGACATTCAATACCTGGATAGAGACAACACCAGTGCTGACGTTAGGTGGGCACAGCAGCTAATCAAAAGCACAGCAAGGTGTCCTGAACTGAGTTTAAAGAATGATTAAGCTTGGTAGGCCAGAAAATGCCAAAGACTAAGATAAGAGGGTCTGTCTGCCTGTCCATCCCCTTGCTGTTAAATACACGATATTTTTACTCATTACATCAACAGCGGATAAGCTATAAATGACAGAACACACAATGAAACCTGGAAAAAACAAATAAATTACTATCTTTGTCAACTAGTATTATTAGTAAGTCTAAATTTGTTTGACTTGACATCACATGACTCAAACAATAACACAATGAAAATCTGCTCACCCAGTGAGGAAAATACCATGGGGACACATGAATAGTCATCTTTCAAAACTCATCAAGTCATCATTTTTTGAGACATGCCTGGTCAGATTGTTAGTATATATATATTAGTGAACCCACCTGAATTTAGTTCTCCACAACAACTTGAATATTTGCAAGGAAGCAATTATTATGATATTGAAAAACTGATCAATTATGTTCAGTTGAGTATCTCAAATATACTTTATTTTCATAATTTCATGTAAAAGGAGAAAGACGGAGGGGAGAGGCAAGGCCAAGATCATCTAAAAGTATTTATAGAAGTGGATCAGGACAAGGCTTCCACGTGGGATACAGTGGGTACAACAGTGCCAGTATAAAAAGAGAAGCAGGAATGTGGGATGCATAATAAAGCAAAGGACAGAGGAAAAAGGGGGAATTGGTGTTGGCAAAAACTAGAAATGGAAGTAATTGCAGAGAGGGAGATATTGAGTTTCTGCTTGGCTTGGCCACAGCTCAGATAAAAAGGTTGGAACAGGATTTCTCTAATCCACAGTAAAGGTTTTACGAGCATAAGACACAAAGAATTCAAGATTAATTGTATCCCTCATACAGAGCAAAGTTTAAAGACTGCTTAATCTGTATATGCAAACCAACAACCACATGTTCATCAATGAGATAAGAGGGAGTTTAATAGAGGAGTTCTTAATAGTCAAATTGGGTTCTTAAATGATAATATAAGACAGTAAAATACATTATAAAAAGCAGAAAGGATTAATCCAAGACATTGCACAGCTTTATGTGACAGATGTTATGCTAAATAAAGGCACGCTGCCCTCAAATGACCAACATCCATGCCAGCTCCACTCTATAGACAAACTTTAACCTGGATATATATTTTACACACATTCTATTTTACTTTGTCATTGCCTCACATGTTTTGCATTGATCAACATAAACCTGATAAACACATCTTACTAACCTGTAACACAAATCTTTTTCCTGTCTTTGCACATATCTTACCACTGTACAAATCTAGACAATAAGTTCATCTTGCAGAAAATGCTTAAAGGGGACAAATAGCATGGCTGACCTTCTGTTAAGAGATAATTGCATGTCAGTTTGATAAGTAAACATGTTAAAAGGTCAAATTAAAAAGTGTGAAAAGGGTAAAGTGTGGCATTTTCATCACAGCATACTAATATTTTATGCAAGTTAAATATGTTAAATATGAATAAATAAGTTAAATATTATGTTAAATATGAATAAATAAGTTAAATATGAGTTGTGGTTGAGATATTGATATAGAGTTTCAGAAGCCACAGGTCCCTAATAAAGGTCTAAATTCCAATAATACTCAGAAGGACAGTGAATGAAAGTCAAGGGAAAAGCAAAATAATTATTTGCAGACTTTTCTGACATTGAACAATGGCAAACTTTTTTGGGCGGGCCTACAGGGAAATTTTTAGGGAAGAGGGCTTGATTTTTTTCTGCTCTACTTCCCCATATTTGCTTCTCCTACACAGTCTCCCAACAGAAGCAGCCAGAATCTAGGTGTCTCACACACAAAACAGACAGCACGAAATCAAAAATCAGTCAAATAAAACCGATGCATACACTGTGTTGGCCAATGCCTCCAACTGAAGCTGTGAATCTTTGTGTCCAAGTAATGTTTCATCTTTGCGGCATACTTTTGTGCAAATCAACAAATCTTTCTGTAAAACTTCAAAAGATACTGTCACCTGCTGTGGCCCCATCACAAACTCTGTGAAAGCCACTAAAGCTAGTAAACTTTTACAGCCTTTTCACTGCTTGGTTTACTTTATCTTCGACAGTGCTTTATACCCACATACTCCATTTCAGATGTATTTCTTACCGTGTCCCATCTTCTTTCTCTTGATCCCTTCTGTATCCCCTTTGCTTTCACTGCTCTGACTCCACCTACTCACCCTTTCATGACATTGCTGTCATCTTTCTTTGCCCATCTCTCCACCCTACTCCCATTCCCCACTAGTACCTAATCCTTCTTCCAAATCAGGATGAGTCCTTTACCATTTATCACAATTGCACAAAAGTAGCACTAGTGAGATGAAACAGACAAAAGAGGTGATTTTGGAAGAAAGGAAGCCAAACTTTCCTTCAACTCCTGAAGCAAACCTCCCAACTTTGAAGCCTATGGTTCTTCTTAACCTTTGTCTGAGCTTCCAACAATCCTGTCTTCACCTGTTAAATAAAACTTTGAAGAGGAAAGAACACAGTGACTATGTACTACAGCTTAGAAGTAGTTCCAATCAGTGGGGGTGAATATTGAGTTTGGACAAACTGTACTATGCCTAAAACAAATGGTAAACGTAGCTGGTGGCTGTTCAAATTTTAAAAAGGTGTCTGGCTATACTCTAACTATATATTTGTTACTTTTATTATATTCTTGACTTGATATGTTTCATCACTTACTGCAGAACTGTAATGGCTCCCACAATATTATAAAAGAGAAAAAATAAACTAATTTAAATAATAAAAAAATAAATAAAAAAATTAAAAAGTACAATAAATAAAATATGAAAACATTTCTTACACAACTGGTGACTAATGCAGACATTTAGTAGTAGTTTTTTTTTTTTTTTTTAAAGGGTGTATTTGTTTAAGTTCGGCATGAGCAACTGTTACTGATGGAGTTGGAACACATTAATGACCCTTGATAGAATAATGACTCAAGTACAAGTCATGTGGAAGGCACTAATCCATTATAAAAATGTTACTTATGTAAAACAAATACAAGGGTATAAACCAATTAGATTACTTAATAATAAGAGGCTAAATCATTTGTGGATACCAACTCACAATTTCACTCCTATCTCACAAACAAAACTTTTGACTCCAGCATTTATGATGTCATTGTTCCTAAAAAATAGGGAACATAATATTCTCTTAAAGGTTTTTCAGCTGTTTTATACACAAACATGACTTGGATGTGTCATTCCAAACAGAGGATGAAAAAGTAGTAAAAACAATTATACTAATCCAGCCTATATTAGAACATCTACACATTTTGGCCTATGCCATATAAACCTGCTCTCAATCAGATCCCATTCCCAGTGAGACTCAAGAACCTTATGAAGAGGACAGTAGAGTACAGGCAATGTGTTTGTGTAATAGCTTACTGTATAGGCCTCAGGCGGTCTATGATCATAAAACAAAACTGTTAAGTGTTTATGGTTGAAAAAGTCATTAAAGTTACAGATGCTTATAGTAAATCATTAGGTTGACCCAAGTGTGCTTATTTGTAGCCAATCAGAGGCTAATGCAAGTTGCATGCCACTAAAATTTGCCTCATCATTGCCACAGAATGACAATTTATAGCAAGACTAAAAGGGTTTTTAGCCAATGGAAAAGTTTATTAACAATTGCATCATTCTTTCGCTTATATTCTGCAAGCAAATCTGCGGAGGGGTAGTCTGCTCTAATCCACTTACCTTTAAAAACATCTGAAAACAAAATGTGTTTACATAAAGTAGGTGCTATGTGACTTTTCTTTTTTTTTTTGGTCCCACTGAGCAACAGGAACAGGTCTAACTAAAATACATCTATATTGCAGCTATAAATGCTATTTTCCATTATCTGGGCAGATGTGCAAATCATTGTGTGCTGCTAAAGATACGGCTGTAGTGGTTTTATTACTAGTACAAACTGTAAAGTGCTCAAAGCGCCAATGTAAATGATGGTACTGCTATCAAAAAGACTCTGTAATTCATACCATCTGCAGCTTGCCTTGTTCAGACACTAAAACACACACATACTATGCACACCAATATAGCCAACAGGTAAAAATAAATAAATATTCAAGACAAGAAAAGACCAATAATATTGTATTAAAACTACTAAAGTAGGAGGTTATATTCAACGTGAAAGAGTGCCAAAGAATAAAGGTGGGGTCAAGAGACACACGTTTTCAAGCCAAACCCCAGACCCCAGTGCTTTAAGAGAGGAGAGGCTGTGATGAGCACACACCTTGCCCTGTTAGGGCCAGATGCAGAAATGGAAAGGGTTTTAAACTCGGTTCACTCAACCAGCAGCACCTGCTCCAACTACAAATCTATGTTAACATTGTCAATCACACAACAACTAATAAGACAAATATATATATATAAAAAAAAATGAACAAGGAGAGTGACTTCAGCATCAAGGATTTAGATTTACCCACCAGCAAGGAGGAATGTGATGAGGCAAGTTTCTTTGGGCATGTACAGCTTGAGGCGAGAGCCACTGAAGACATATTCTACCACAGCTTCTGATCGGCCAGCACGCTGCAGGAATGGCAGGAACTGCTTGGCTTTCTGCGTCTCCTAATGGGCAGAAGAAAGAAAGATTAATGATGTTTTAATCAATTACCAAACTATTTCTTAGTTGTTGTTTCTGCCTTACAGATTTATTGTCTGGTATAATGTTTTACCTGCCAATTCCAAGTGACATGACTGAAACCTCAATAAAGAAAATTATTATTGATTATAACTCTTCACTAGCTGACATGTTACTAATTTTTGCTTGGCCAAATTTAAACACATTCAAATCTCTCCAATTATTAAATTAAAGATAAGGCTGCTCATTGGCATGGCAAACATAGACAGTTAGGTAGACACAAAAAACACATCACCAGTGGCACTCAAAGATATGACACACAGAGTAAAAGAGATTTGCCTCAACCATAAGATCCACCACCTGAACTCCACCCACTGTGGTCCAAAATAAGCCCCTGAGTGGGAGACAACAGAACTAAACATTCGCCCGTTCACACAAACAGCACCTGCAGCGTGTAGGCTGTGGAACCTGGTTCAGGAAAAAAAGAAGGAACCTGTGAGAGGACATTATTATGCAACCTATAGAGGCATGAGGTGATTCAAGAGCTTTCTCCGTTCTCCTCCCACCATATGTATTTATCTGCTACGACATACATTTAGAAACAGATTTTAGCTCTATTTGTGACTGCAGCCCACTCCTTGCACATAATCCCTCTCAGATACAGTTACCTTTGAGCTAATGGATGCTGACGTATAGCAGATCACATTTATGCAGGACTGTTTGATAATGCATTTACGCGTGCACAGCCATGTGTGGGTGTGTATCACAAAGAATATTGAGGGGCAAAAGGGATGAAGGATGGAGGTGGGAGAGAGGGGGGGCAAAGTTGTGCAATCTTAGGCCTTTTATCAGAATGAACATTACATTAGCCAAACAACTGGTGCATGCACGTGCACACACGCCTACTGGCAGTGACAGTGACAAGTCCCAGACTGTGCATCCCACCCTGTTGAAACTGACAGAAATTGTAGAACAAAGGAGGAGTTGCAGCTGCATATAATAACACTGACCAGAACTACTGGGAGGATGACACTAACACTAACTAATGGCACTAATAAGGGCTTTGAAGACCACATTACATGTGAATGCAAAACACAGCATATTATGGTAAGGACCTGCATGATGTGCAAAAGTAATAAATCGAATGCCTCTTATAACTTATTCAGAGACAGGAAAATAATTTAAACATGTATTTGTTAATGCACTCTTCTGCACATACAGGAGGATTCAAATTTTGGGTGTTAATTTGGGGGGGCATTTAAGCCTTTGTAACTATGAAATCCACCAAGACCTTATTGACAATGGAAAGCCATGCATAGTGAGCATAGCAGTTGAGATGCTGATATAGTAACTTTATTTAAGTGTTGTATAATGTGTGTTTTCACTTTGGAAAGGACTTTAATAGCAAGGCTTTAGACTGTTGCATTTAATGAAGATGATGAGATCACAATGACATTGACATTGTGTAAATTAAAGTGTAGGCCAGTTAAACATAGCAAAACTGTTTAGCAGTCAATACATTAAATGGTTGATGAAATAGGGACTTATGTGACAATATCAGTATGGTGGCATATGGCATTGCTCAAATTGCCTCAAATTTTTTTTAAAGGAATTTGATACAACACTTGGTTATTAGTTTTAAAACAGTTCATGATTATCACAATATTCTTATATTTTTTAAACAATATAATAAAAATAAAAACTTTCAATACTTTGTATTGATTTTGTATTTTTTAAGTATGTCGAATTTTATAGTTTTATTTGGTCTTTTTGCTAAAGAAGAATAAATTTCCTCTTTTTGGGGATAAATTAAGTGATATTCTATTCTATTACTCTGCACTTTATGAACTTTACAGAAACATACTGCTAATGTTCATTTGGCGAGCACTTCCAATCAGGCTTCATTAGCCAAATGATCCCTCTATCAAGCCCCAAGGCACTCATAAACAAGCTAGGACAAAGTAGCAGTGATGATTATATTAATGGCACTGATTATTTTTAGAGGCTGCTCAGTTGCTTTAAGATGAGAAAAGTAGTTTTGAAGAGTAAGGGGTGGGGGGAAAGGCAATTACAACATTACAATCTGCTTGATATTTTAATATTTTTGATATTTGTAAAAGGGCCTTTTGAAACCTGCACATCATAAAAAATTACTTACCCCAGAGATGTCAGCCACTCTGTGGATGGGAACCTCTTTCTTGCTGTGGAGCCCTTTACCATTCTTAATGGCCCTATAGTAAGGGACACCAAAAACATGCACATCAGCTTAAACACCATCATCATAGATCAGGAAAATGAAACAGTCCTATAAGTTTAAAAGAACAGAATAAATGGTATGAACGTTGTGGTTTTATGAACTAGTGTGTAAAGTAATGCCAGGCTCCTTCCTTGATTACAGCTCAACTAGAAAAGCTAATTATATATAGAAAATGTTTTTTTCTTTAAAGCAAACCATGGTGTAGTAACATGGGTTTGTGAAGCTGACAGTCAATATACAGTGATCATAAGTTTACATACCATGGCAGAATTTATAAGTATTTGCAGTTGTAGAGAACATGAATTATAAACACAAAAACCTTTCTTTCACTCTTTGTTAGTGGTTGGGTGAAACCATTTATGGTCAAACAATTTTGTTTGTTTACTTTTTACATCATAATGACAACCGAAACTACCCAAATGACCCTGGTGATTTTGGCTTAATAACATGCACAAGTTGACACAAACAGGTTTGAATGGCTACTAAAAGGTAACCATCATCACCTGTGATCTGTTTGCAAGCATCTTTCTTCCAGTGCTGCACTGATATTTCTGTATTCTGAGTTATAGGAAAAGAAAAACAAATTGTCAAAAGATATGCGGGATAAAGGTAATTGAACTGTATAAAACAGGAAAGGGATATAAAAAGATAGCCAAGGAATTGATAAATAGCAGTTTACAAACTCTAAATAAAATAAAAATGAGGGATGCTGTTGAACCCAAACCAAGATCAGATAGACTATGAATAACAAAGATTTCAGCCACAACTGCTAGGAAAATTGTTTGAGATGTAAAGAAAAACCCACAAATAACATCAGCTAAAATACAAAACTCTCTGAAAAGATTGGTGGTGTGGTTGTTTCAAGATGCACAATAAGGAGGAACTTGAAGAAGAATGGGCTGCATGGTTGAGAAAGCCATCACTACGCAAATGCCAAAGCACACCGCTTACAATACGGCAAACAGCACGGAGACAAGCCTCAAAAAGTCTGGAACAAAGTCATTTGGAGTGATTAGACCAAAATTTTACTTTCTGGCCACAACCACCAACGTTACATTTGTAGAGTCAACAAGGCCTAAGATGAAAGGAGCACCATTCCACTGAACTAGTGGTGGTCTTATTGGCCAAGAACATAGCTTTGAACTTGATTGGCGTCAACCGGTTACCCTAATTTAGAGGAGTTACATGCACTCCCTTCGGTTCATTAAAGACCACTCTTGCCGCTGCATTCTGGATCATCTGCAGAGGTTTGGTTGTGCAGACAGGAGTCCAGCCAGTAGTGCATTGCAATAATCCAGTTTGGACAAAAACAGAGCCTGGACTACGAGTTGCGTAGAGTGCTCAGATAGGAAACTGGGTGCTTTTGTCAAAGAAGAATGGGCAGCTTTACCATCTGAGAAAATAAAGAGCCTCATCCACAACTATCACAAAAGACTTCAAGCTGTCATTGATGTTAAAGGTTGCAATACACATTAAGAACTTGGGTTTGTAAACTTTTGATCAGAGTCATTTGGGTAGTTCCTGTTGTCATTATGATTTCAAAAGAGTAAACACAATTGTTTGACAATAAATGGCTTCACCCAACCACTAACTATGAGTGAAAAAAGATTTTGTGTCATCATTTATATTCTCTGTATAAAATAAATCACTAATTCTGCCAACTTATAAGCACAACTTTGGGATACACAGCATTTGTTACTTTGTGTTTTTCTGGATTTCTGGTACACAAGAATTTTACGGCACATTCTACTTTGTATAATGGTGTATGTGACAAATAAAGCTTGAAACTCTAAAAAGGCCTCAAGCTCTAAATGAGTTAAAGATGACCCTGGTCACTGTAGCCGGTGATGTTGAGGTGAGTGGGATGTAAGTCACTGGTGTCCATCTATGCAAACATATCTACAGTAGGCAATGTTCATTTAATAGTAAAGAATAGGTTTCTTGAAGGTTGCGGGCCAGTGCCCTCATGCAGTAAGCGCTAAAAATAAAATGAAGGCTATAGACAGAAAGCTCTCATCAGCTTTAATAAAACCTCACTAGGGACTAAAAGAGGTAGAACTAGATAGAAGTGGTTAGAGAGAAGGAAGTGGGTGAAAAGAAGACCCAGCTGAGCAAGGCCAAAGAAGGACAAAATTGAAAACAGCTAAGGTGGAGAAATAAGGACAAAATGTGCAAAGGAGGAAGGGAGGGAGGAAGTAAAAAAAAAAAAAAAAGAAAAAAAAAAGAAAAGAAAATGAAAATAGAAAAAAAAAGGTGAGCGGGTGGGTAGTGACACTGCTATAGAGAAAGAGAGAAGAAAGAAATAGTCCTATGAAAAAAAAATAAAAAGAGGCTGGGGCTGCATCTGCTCTACCTACAGCCATAAGATCCTTATATACAATTTAATTCATAAGACCTGCGTAAAGCAAGTTTCCAATTAAGTCAGATGTATGTGTGCAGAAAAAGTAAACACAATAGTGCAATACACAATAAAATGTAATACCTGTGATGGGATGTAGGATTTTGCTACCACTTTAATTTTGACAACCTCAACTCTTTACCTCTTTAGTGAATAAAAGCAATTTAAAGAAAAATCTTCAAGGTCATTTCATTCTCCTATATCCTGAGAGCTACATTCACAATGTCAAGCGAAATGCAACGTGTAAGTCTATGTTTATTTTAAAGGATTGGTATGAGGCATTGATCTATGTTCATTAAGTTAAAAACTGAACAGTACATGTTTTTGTAAAAAGAATGAGTATAAATGCATGTCATGCTCCAGTGTCTCTATTCTCACCGCGCCTCTGCAGCAAGCAGCTCATCGTAGTGGGAGGAACGCTGGTCATCATCTTGTCTGTATCTGATGACCGTAGCCAGACCTTTACTGACCAGAGCCTCTGCTATGTTACTGCAAGAACAAAGGGATGAGGCTTTAAAACACTTTATAGGCATTGAACAATATTGGAAAGGAGGTAAGCTGGGTAATAATAAATGCAATGGCCTTGCTCTGGAACATAAGCCAGTTAAATGATGGCACTGCACACTTGACTAACCACTTCCTTGCTATGTTGCTGATGTGGAGAATGGTACAAACAGGGAGCATTGTTGTAGCTAATGCAGCACTTAGTTACTAGCCCTTGGACATCACTGTTCCAGATCAAGTGTGGGAGAGGGACCTGAAGGGAGAGCAGTAGAGTCCCATTTCTCTACAGAAAAACACATCTGTCATAGTGCATTGTCCCCCGTCTCAGCTCTTTAAAGTAATATTATATCCCCTCATGACATCGGACTCTTTTAAGGCACTATATCTAAAGCAATAAAGACAGGAGACAGAGACTGAGATTTGTATTACCAAAAACGTATTCAAAGCATGTAATAGTAGTTAATGACTAACATTCAATGATTTTTTTGCAGTTTCTTTTCCTAAGAAGAAATATATTCCAACTATATGCCAAAGACAAAGTGACAGAAGGTAAATATCTTGACCTAGCCTATGATGTCAGTGCTCATTAGGGGCTATGCCAAATGTTATCCACGGAGACCAGCTGCTGTTGATGGCTAATGCTGGATTATAATTGGCTGGTCAATAGGTTAGTTTGTTCTCCATTTGTGAATGATTGAACCATCAAATAATCAAGCAGCACTCTAGCATGCCATATTTTGTAGAGGTTTTTTGATGTGGTTCAGACAGAGTAATTTCTCTTTATTACATTTTCATAGGACTGTGGTTCTATAACTTATCTTTAGAGAGGCTGTGTGTGAATCAAATACCAGAAAGAACAAAGTAGCTTTTAACCACTTTTGGAGAAAATGTTATTTTAAATAATTATTTCAAGACATAAAAACACTTCTATCAGGTTGATTCAACTTGAACTTCTGAATAGTTTAATAACATCTCTATCTGTGGTCCTGCATAAAATGCATGTGTCTGCAAGATAAAATGGATTTCTTCATAACTGTTTTTGAAGATAGAAAGTAATTGCTTGCACTGAGATAACCCCTCTGAAAATTAAAATGCAGAGATGTGTATTGAGTGAAAGTTTTAGAGCAAAATAAATGTGTTGGACAAAATAAAAATAATATTTCTGCAAGCAAATATTTTTTACCTCAAATGCTCTTAGTGGACATTGCAAATGTAAAAAAAAGTAATTCAATTACTAATAATAATGGATTGAATTTATATTGCAATTTTCTCCCGAGGGACCAAGGACTCAAATTGCTTACAGGCCATCCATTATTCATTCATACACAGTCACACTGGTGATGGTAAGCTACAACTGTAGCCCCAGATGCCCTGGGGCAGACTGACAGAGACGTGGCAGCGTTCATTCTTTTATACGAGCCAAGGTGGGTTAAGTGTCTTGCATTGTATTTCATAGTAAAATTATATTTACCATGGTACTTTTTTAATGTGTACTACTTACATGCCCCCAGTTGTGACTGTTGCACAAGTGCGCTCCGAAAAGGCAGGAGTGCCTTCTACTGGGCCAGTAGCAGCTCTGATGTAGTCCACTGTCACATTGACCTGTAGGTGCAGAAAGACGGGTGCGAAGTTCAATCAAACATATCAGATTTACTTGGACCTGTTATTTTAATGCCTTAGCTCAAATGATTACAGTAAGTGTGAGTAGGCTATGCGTTTGTCCCAGTTTTCAAGGTCACCCAGTCAGTGTAAATCACGTCAGGCAGCCCAGTAGCTCACCCCAAAGGAGGAACACAGGCACACACAGGCACAACCCAAATGGGCCGACAATGAGTGTTCTCTTTCGAGCTGCCTGAAAACAAACTCCAAACTAAGCAGCCTAAGGGTACAGCTTTGTCCCTTCACTTTATGTGGTTCTTTATTACATTATGGGCTCCAGTTCCTAATTTCTTTAGATCAAGTGGACCTTTAAATCATACACATCTTCAAACATGTGAACGCATTGTAGCTCAGAACTGAGACGTAGAGCTTTGACAAACAAGGTGAGTTGTGTCTCTTTGGCACAGCATTTTATTGTTTAGATAAAAGGAATTCAGAAAAACAAAAACATGCCATAAAGCTGGTAATGCAAACGATCATGAACCAAGAAGATGTGCGTCTATATCCACCTGTGACAAACAGCCAGTTTGTTACCTGAAAAAAGCACTTTAACACGGCACACTTGCACTGTTTACACTTTAAAGACACACAGCACTTCAAATAACTGAAATTTGCACATGCCAGTAAGGAAAGGATTGCACACAATTTGCTTTTTAAATATATTTATTGAATAGTCTTTCTGTTGAGGATCCAGTTAACATGGAGCACTTTGATTGGTTTATGCTCAGCCCTAAAAAAAGAAAGGAATTAGAAAAAAAACAATATATGGTACATTATGTGTTATGTGGGTGTGTAAACGTATTTTAAGTGTTTGAGTGAATTGTGTGTTCTAATCTTACCTTGTCTTATGTCCAGGTGTTAAAAGAGTCCCCGGGGAAACAAGAGTTCATTTAAAAGGTGCCAGCCTGAACCAAGTCAAGGGAAGGTTTAGGGGTTGTCAGGCTTAGAAGTTAAGGGTTTTAATGGTTTTAGATTATATGGGTGTATTGTTTAAAGGTTTTAAATACATATTTGGGTTTGTTTATAGTTTATGGTTACGGTTTAGAGGGATGGAGGATTTTTAAACTTAGTTTTGAGAAGGCTAATGTCAATAGAATATTCCATGTGAGTTTTATGTGGTATGATCCAATTAGGGGAAAAAGGTGTTCAATCGTTGTCAATCTCTATTGCATACTGCCCTTTATTTTGTAATAATGGAAAATTGAAAAGTAAAAGAAAAAGTTGTGGACCACGCCATTTTGCCTCCGTCTGATATCGATCTCCTCACTACTCCAACCGAAAAGCTGCGTCACACCACCATAAAATATTTAATTACTTCGGGTATTATCTTGAAAGAGTACAGAGTGGGTAAATATACCAATTCATTAAACATATTGGTGATCGTCAGAAATTGTCATTTATAGCTGTATTTGACCAGGCACAAGTGAGCATGATGGAGAATAAAGAAAGAATACAGAAAGATTAAAAACACAAGATTTTTTATAGTAACATAGAAGCAGACTTAATACTGGGTATCTTAAGATGGAAATGCTAAACACCTGTAGTTTACCCATTAAGTAAGGTGATGACAAATTTAAACTTTGACACGTGAAGTCAGATTAGAGGAGTCTCATTCTCCACGGGCCATCTCACAGATCTCCTGATAAGGCAAAGCTATCTATACAACCGCCCAGAGAAGAGTGCGACAAGGGAGAAAGAGCCAGTGGATGGATTAGAAGAAGTGAGCGATAAGGACAGAAGGAAGAGTGTGCATGTAGTGTGCATGTATGAGAAAAAAATTTTGTATAGGCAACAATGATTCTTGTTTTGTGAATAATTATGAACACTGTACAGACACTTGACACAATTGATAATTAGTTTTGTGTCAAATGACAAATGACTCCATTAAAATTCTTATAGGCATCCATTTTGACATAAATCTTTTTGGACCTTTATGGATCTTTTTGGTATTAGAGAAGGACTTTGGTTATTGCTTCGTTTTAGTAGGATGTGACAGTTATCATCACATTTCTTTATAAGGAAATGGGTACAGAGAAAGCGCCATCTGGATTCTGATCCATGGGACCCGGTGAAGCTTACGTGTATGCTTTGCATCTGCTTGAACGCACACCAATTGCTTATCCTGAATAGAGTCTCACTTTTGCAAACAGACACCACTCATGCATCACAGTAAGACGCAAACACTCTGCACTAGCAGTCCGACACAAGCAGCTGCATAACAGGAGCCACTTTGAACACGCAGGATTATGTGAATGTGCTCAACCCTGATAAGTGGCTTAATGCAACATTTCTATTGGACTTTTTTCTGCTGAGGCTGAGACCCAGGCACACAAGAAGCACTACTTATAAAGTTAGCCAAATCGAGCTTTTTGGGATTAGGTCACCATGCAAGAACTGCCATTTCAAAAGAGGGTGGGTAAATACATGAGTGAGACGAGAGTCGAAGACTGATGTAAAGTGACAGAACCAGAAGGAAAGGACATACTTAGCCAGCTACAAGTAATTTTAATTTCAATTGCACGAGCATTGGAACACAAGTGTTTTTTTAGTACCGGCATTCACTTCGTCACATTAGTGCAGCGGTCCCCAACCCCCGGGCAGCGGACTGGTACAGGTCATTTGGTACCGGGCCGCAGAAAAAGAATAAATAACTTACATTATTTACGTTTTATTTATTATCCTAGGCTAAACAATGTTTTATTTATTAAAAAATACTGGATTCCCTCTATTACATCAGTCTATGACTCACTCTTGACGCTTGTCCCGGTCACGTAATACGTTGCCGCTAAAATTAAACCCCCAAGCTAGCAAAATGAGTAAAAAAACAAATGTCTTTGGAAAGTTTCTTCGCAAAAAAATAAAAAACCCAGTGAGGAAACAGAAGAAGAGCATACAACTTCCAAGACAAAGTAAGCTGTATTTACAAAAGATATGTCAGTGAAGTTCTTTCTGTGTCTTCAGAGCACGCCATTGTTAAAAACAATCACCAAGACACACTGGTTTTGTTTAGCTCTTATGTCTTTTTTGTCATCTTCTCAAAATGATCAAATGAGATGTTGCTTCTCAGGAATTTGGCAACTCCGCAGTCAATTATGAATGAAAGATGGGGATAGCACCAGGACTAAATAAACACACTGTCTACGCATGTGCAGCAACTAGAACATGCATGCATAACGTAACGCATGTAGTAACTGTGATTGACAAGCCAGAGGGCCAATGAATAACGCTCACCAAGCATCTATTGATAGATGTGTTTTGGTCCCACTTAGTACAAAGTTGGCTATAGGTCTGTTATATATATATAAACTTTCTTCAAGTCCCTTTTAAAAAGAGAAGACTGGGTTATTTTCCAACTTTGTTTGGTGTTTAAGTATGGGAATCGCATTGGGTGTGAACAACTACGGAAGCTCCAATGACACAATGTCTGTCTCCGACCCCCTCCTTATAAATCATTCTCACTTTCTTCCCGTGTAGGACAATATCAAGCTCCCTCAGCACTCAAGGCTAGCAAGCTGTTAACTGTTAGTTAAACTGTTCATAGATTTACTGTTAAGGATGACGTCACCGAATTAAGTTTGCCGGTTCCGGCTTGAATTTGCTGAGTTCTCACAAAATTTTACATTAGCAATTATGGTAGTTGTCAACAGTGACCGTTTCAAGGTGCGCTGCTTTCCTCGGCTGCTCTGTATTACTGGTGCCATAAATTTTTTTTAGGCTAATGCGTCCATACAAAGTTTTGCTAACGTCTCACAACGAAGTAGGCCTTGTTGGACTACCTTGTGTTACCTTACCTATTCCCCATTTCTTTTTCCCAGATCTACCCCTGCCAAAAGGGTCAAACCCAAAAACAAAAGAGGTTGTAACCCACCCAGGCCCCGCATCATGCGGGGCATCAATTTTGGGCAGGGACTGTCATCCTTTGTGCATCTCCTGTATGGGAGCTAAACATGCTCAGGCAGCACTGGCAGACCGCGAGTACTGCAGTCACTGCGCATCTTTGCCAGAAAAAATATTGGAAATGGGACAGAGAGGTGGTAGCTAATAACCAGGAACCTTGACTGCCTATGACCACCACATAACCCACGATTGATACCTATCTGGCAGAGGGCAAGGGTGTCTTCCAACCGCTCTCTGTATAGCTGCGAGTGATGGGTGTGAGAGTGGTGTGCTGCTAGGAGCTTGTTGACAAATGCAAAGCGTTTTCAACAATTAAAGTCCACCTGGAGGCCATTTCCACCTGCCATGTTGGTTTTGGAGACTGATCAGCAGGGCAACATCCCCTGTGTTGTTTTATGAAAGGCACGTCATAAACTCCCAGTGGTCAGACCATTGGTCCCACTTTGGGATCTGACAGTTATTTTGAAGTCCCTCTGCCATCACCCATTTGAGCCTTTGGAGCTGTGGGTTTAAAGTAGGTCTCACTGAAGACAGCCAGGCTCCTCACTTTGATAACTGCACAGCGGGTGAGTAAATTTACAGCTTTACCAATTTGTCCTTTTTTGCAGTTTGAGTCCGAACCCAGCGTTGTGCCTAAAGTGATGGAATTGGCCAGTTCACAAAAGAGGGAACAACGGTTTGTTTCCGGTCCCACCCTTAACAAAAGGGAAGCCGGTGTCCCATCAGAGGCTATCTCATTGGATTGTTGAGACTATTTCCCTGACATTTAAGTGCAGGGGTATACAAAATGATTTTTGAATATAAATATTAGACAGGTTTTATAAAAGATCAAAAGCTCCTCAGAGACAAGCAATAGGGGTTTGATAGAAAAGCATTTAATGTAGCTTTAGTCTCCTAAAGCAGAGCGGCAGAGATTTGGGCTTTGGCTCAGGATGCTTAATGCTTAGTCACGTTCCAAGAAGGTTTAGTCGGTATAAAATCTGCATTTGTTTTTTTGTAATCACAGGCTATTTTAAAATATTTTCTGAGAAGACATATGACTTCTTGCAGGCAATCTGTTGATCTAATGCTATCTCATGTATGATTGAGTTGACACACCTACAGTAGATCTGTAGACAACCTCCAGAATGTATCTTTTTCTAACATTTTTTCTGGGAATGACCCAGAACAGAAAGTATCCCTTTCAATAAAAATATTGTTTTAAAATCGGTCTCTATAGGGTGTAACACTCAGCAACATATGACAGCAAAAGTGTTAGAAGTCCTGTTCCTTTTGCGTACCATTGTGTTCAAACTTGTCATTTACCTCAAGGTTACTCAGAGTTGTACATGTTATAAAAATGTCTCCATTACCGTGATGATTTTATTGGTTGCCAAGGCAGCTGAAAGGTTATGTTTATACCTTGAACAACCTGCAGGGATTTTGGATTGTGCAATTAGAAAAGAGAAGATGCTTGGCAACGGCTGGTTCAATTCAGAAATTTTGGGGCCTTGTGTCTTAGCAACAATAAAGTACATGCAGGAAGGAAGCATTCCACAGTTCTGGTTTTTCATTTTGTGCTGTGTAAGAGTGAAAGAAGTGCTTGGAAAAAATACCATAAACACTTTGAACCCCAAACACCCATTAACATTTGAATTTGGGTTGTATGTATTATAGTGCCAGCACATGACCCATCATTCTAATAGATAGGCCACCATGAGTCCTCCTAATTGCCAAATATAAGCCTCACCTGAGAAATTGCACAATTCTAGTGCTAAATATTACAAATCACAACAAATCCCTGATAAAGATTTATCTAAAATATGATTCAACTGGGCAAATATATCCCCAAATACACATGCATACTTTATGTTTGAACACCGCAAAAGAAGGGAACAATCATTTTTCTACGCTCTACTCATCTAAAGCCATTTTTTTTTTATTAAAAAACATTAATGGGGATGATTTAAATTAATCTGATGAGAAGCTGAGAAAGAAATATGAATCTCATTTCTGTACTGAATGCCAAAAGGAACTCTCTAGGCTTCTGATCCAACTATGGATGGTGAGTGTTCTTGTTTTTCCAGTCTGTAAACACATGTATTTAAGTCTTTGGAAAGTGTGTTTCATCTATAATTTTGGGTGCTGGATCAAATCCATAAATCGAAATGGGCATAAAATCTCAAACACAGACAGTAATTGCTATGTTTTCACTTTACATAGAAGTCACTGAAATGAAGGTCACTGGCAATGATGAACAAGAACATGACACAGATTTATAAATTACTAATGGTATTGCAATGCCGTAGTTACATTAAAAATGCCATAACAAAATAATTGGAATAATGTTTTGGGTTGCATTTACAATAATCACTCGAGTTTAAATTAATACAAAAGGCTAAATTTAGTCAAAGAAGCTTAAGGGCAGTGGTTCTCAATGTTTTCACACCAAGTACCACCTCTGACAATGTTTGTCTTTCCAAGTTCTATCTTAATGGCAGTTAGATACAGATGAACAGGCCAAGTCTAAAAGTTTTCTTTTTACATTTATATATGAATAATAAATTATAAACATGCTGGTGCACCTCTGTTTGTGGCTGCCAACAATGATTTTCCCCACAGGGAAAATAAATGAAGGTAGTAAGCATTCAATAGCTCTTTTAAGATAACATTATATTAGTTAATTAGTTTAAGGACATATAGTTTTTATTTTCTAGGCACTTGTACCAGATTTTGAGAACCACCCCTTTTGGGTACAGCTATAAACTATTCCAAATACCAATGCTTTAAAGTGAGATTTTTAGTGCAAATCAAATCTGTACACTCCTCCTTTAAAAGGGTGCGTACAGGCCATTTCCACGCCCCAGGGAATTAGGACACTTGCTAATCGGCCATCAGCGCAGAAATATACAGTTGTGGTCAAAAGTTTACAAACCCTGGCAGAATTTGTAATTTTTTTAACAATACATCAAACATCCAGAGACAAGCCTCAAAACATAATTTGGAGTGATGAGACCAAAATTTAACTTTTTGTCCATAACCATAAACGTTACATTTGGAGATGGAATGAAAAAGGCCAATAATGAAAAGTACCATATTTCCATCGTGAAACAGTGGTGATGTGTATGCTACAGCTGCAGAGGAAACTTCAAAAAAATCAAAATTGATGGCAAGATGAATGCAGCATGTTATCAGAAAAAAGTATGTAAACTTATGAGCACAACTGTACATAAGACATGATTGTGATGCTGCTAAGAAAGGAAATACTGTAATTGAATTTATGAATAGCCCTAAGGAAAACATTCAACAAGATTAGCAGTTTCACTTTTACAAGTAGTGAGGCCTTACCTTTTTCCCAATGAGCTTCTTTCTGAGGAACTCACGCGCTTCAAACATGTAGGGGATGTCATAGAGTGGACGGAAACGTTTGTCTTTGTCCTTGTTCTTCTCCTAAACAGACGAGGAAAGAAAAAAAGTTGTATTTACTTTGCTTGTCATAGATGTAACATCATAGATTTACCAAAAACTTTTTTGTATAAAACACTGGGGGAAAAAAAAAATAAAAAAATAACACATTATTCGACAGTTCCTTGCTTTTAACACCAGTTCCTCAGAGAACCAGAATTAGTCAATTGCCAAGAACGTTCAGGTGCAAATAGTCAAGGCAAAGAAAGTTGGTGTTAATCAGTTGCACAAAGGCAAGCTGGCACCATAACATCCACAGATGTAACCATATGCACAGCTGCACACAAAAACTTCCCTCAATGTGTTCACCTACTCCGACAGGAGCAGCCTGTAAATAGAAACCATTTGCATTTTTAAAAAGGAGGCTGAGGTTTGTGTTGCTCCAAGTAGAAAAAGACAAACAGACTTGCACAGGGACAGGTGCCGCTTTGTAGATGTGTAGTAAAAAAATGAAGCAGTGGAAAAATAAATGACAGAAAATAAAGCTATGAATGACAATGCTATATGCTGACCATTACAGCCCCTCTCACAACATCAACATCATTATCCATTATACAAACAGGCAAGGTTAGGCACAATTATTGCATTTCTGAAGCGCATGTAAACTGTTCAGATCTACTCCCAGTTATCAGATTATTATGGCCATGTAAACGGGCTCAATGAAACTCTTTGAAATTACATCTAATTTTCTAATTTTGGTGGAGGGATCTGAGCGCCTGAATGATCCTAGGAGCTATGTTGTTGGGGAATATTTGCCATTGGTAGGGTCTCCCAAGGCAAGTAGGTCCTTGGTGATGGTCAGACAAAGAGCGGTTTAAATCCCCTTATGATGAGGACTATATACATACATAGGTAATATTGTAACAAAAAAAAAAAAAAAAAAAAAATCACGTCATTTAGTAATTTTTTATTTTTTTTTTTAACATACGCAGATGTTAAAGAATAAAAATAAATATACGTGTATAATGGGTATACATATACGTGCATGTATACCTGTTATTCAGATTAACGAGTATACATGCTCGAAGAAATTTGAGTACCTTGGAGAAATCTAGGTGTGTTAATCCAATTTCTCATAATCAGATAGCTGCGGGTTCACTTGCATGATCTGACAACGCCAGCAATCAGATTTAGTGTGGATGTAAATGGGCTCATTGTCCAAGTGTTCTTTAGAGAAGTCAATGTAAAAGATCTTTAGAAAATGCCAATTGATGCCAATGAGTCGTTTTATTACAGAAGCCCGTTATTACATACTATTTATTATAGCACAGCTCTTTGCAAGCTTTTTTCTTTGATCAAAACAAAAAAGTTTTAACAAGATAAAGTATATACTTGCAGAGGAGAAAAAAATAATTCATGTCTACCTAATAAGGTGTTTCACGCTGGAGAGGAAACCATGTCACTGAGGGCGAAGAGTGTAAATGTCAGCACTCTATGCCAATTAGGCACAAGAAGTGGAGAAGCAGACATGGAGGACAAAAGGTACTAGCCTCCCACCTTACAGCAGGTCTATGGGGAACAGAGAAATGCTGAGCAGAAGAAGGTGAAACAGTTTGAAAACAAGAAAAGACGATAAGAGAAACCTTCTGACCGAGGTAGTGCAGAGAAGCACACTGATGATCACGTTTTCAACAATGAACTTTTGTCCAAATCCAACCAGACATTACCTTAGCATGAAGTACGTTGCAGTACAACTAAACAAGCTTTCTGAGCTGAAACCTCTTTAATATTGAAAAAGATCAATTGATGTTGAGGTGTTGATTATATGCTTGATGGGTTGTCTCAATTCTCAAACTATAATAAACTGATAATAAAACTAACTAATGAAATCATTATTTGTCTTATTAAGCCTCCAGGGCAGAAATAGAGTAAGGGAAAATGCTGCACTCCTAAACTATTATTACATATGTTGAAGGAGCAAAGACACACATATCTTGAGCATGCCCCAACAACAAGTTTGTTACGAGTATCCTCAAGAGAGTTTTGTTCCATTTGAAGTAAAATTCCTTTATTTTAAATTACCCACAACTGCTCAAGAGTTATCTTTGACTGTTGCAAAGGCATGGCGTTAGCTGGCTTGTACTGTGTCACAGGGCAGTTCTAATGTGTGCTTGCTCCTGCTTCAAAGACTTGCCGTGTCAGAAACAAAAATTAAATTATGACACAAAAGGAATATTTAAAGTTTTCAAATTTACATTTTTTAAAAATAAATATTTCAGTATGTTTTTTGCAGCACTTTGATTTGTTTTCTTAATTTTCTATTGTTGCACTCTTCAGCAGTAGGCCTTGTTATTTCACCTCCCAAGAAACGAGCCGTAGATCCAAGACTGCCAAGTGACACCAACTACCAATCTGCTTTGTCCAGCAGAGGTGTAAGGGTGAATCAGTGTGGCCCAGTGCCCATTCACGTTGCCCTGTTTTAGAATGTGGGGTCAAAGCGTGTCATGCCATTGCCAGTCCAGGGGCACACACAACCATGCTGAAGGCACACACATGGTCAGACACTAGCTGTGGAGGCTGGGGACAGCAGCAAGCACGAGGAGAGAAAAATAAGTGCAACCAGATGGGACTGTCTATTTAAACATTCAGAAAACTGCCCGTCTTTGGATGTATTAAGTTTGTGACTCAGAGGTATTTTATATATGTACACTTAAAAATAATATCCTCCGCAATTGCAAAGAAGTGTAATATATTGGACAAACTTAAGACATCCATCCCAATACAGTGACCAGAACCCTTTCTACATGCTGGGATCTAAATTACCGTTAAGTTATTTGTTTATCTGTCAGCCTCTGCCCCTTCCGTTTAGTTTTCAATGACACATGATATTGCCTTTCCTGAACACAAAAAAAAAGCAATCTTTTCTCATTATAATAAAACTCCCCAAAAATCAATAGCTTTATTAGATGTATCACTGGTCAAAATACACACTGTATATTACAGGATGGTTTGTACTGTGGATATGAAAGATTGCAGAACCATCCATCACACAAAGACAGAGGTTGACTGTAAAAAGTGAAACTAGAACACAAGGCTTTATTAAGTGGCATGTAGATGAGTTCTTATCCTGGCTGGCACAAAAAAAAAATTACAAATGCAATACAAAACACTCCATTTTGCACTGCTCCTGGACAAACTCATATGCATCTGTACAAGGGTACGTTGTAAATGGGTGTCACAGAGTATCTTTGACATCTCTGTACCCTTGTCTTCCACCACATAGCGGAAAATGGAGACAATGATTGAGAGGAAGGATGCAAGCAAAGCCAAGTCCAACTGGTTTATACTACATCAATAGCTGAAGGAATGTAACCACAATGATGGACAAAGAAGCCATAGCAGGCATGAAAACGGGTCAGGGGTGAAAAAGGTGAGAAAGATATTACCCCTCTAGGGGGTAAAGAAAATTTTAAATATTCACTATTTTAAAACATCAATCTGATGCATTAAAACATAACTTCAGCCATGAGTCAAAATATTATGGCCTTCTTACTAAGTATTATGCAAGCCATTTCATGCCAGCCTGTCACTGGGTCTAAAATGTCCAGTATATATGAGGCACAATGTGGTATAAAAGCAACACAAATGGCTGAATGCATAAACCCCACAAGAGATGGTAGACATGCTATAGCTTAACTTGTCTTCTCTTCCATCATGATTGGAACAATGACAGACAATACAATGTTACGCAATTCAGATTTTAACACATTTTATTGGCAAAGATAACAAATTACATTATAGTTCGTTCGTAATACTCTTAGAAGCAGATCTCATTTTTTCTTCTTTGCCTGGACCACCAGTGTCTCCATGGCCCGCCGCTGTTTTGCCACATGTCTCAGCCTTGCCTTTTCTCCTCTTCAGCAGTCAGTTTCTTGACACTTCACTTTACCTTCAGCCTTGTCAGTCCCCTCACCTCAAAAACATCAACAGTACACGTCCTGGAAAAACGAGTTGTAGATATTTAAGAAAGAAGAACTAACATTAACAGTGTTTTTTGTGATTTACCGTCAGCTATAAAAGATAGCAGGTAACTTTAGTAACGATATTAGGCTAATGTTAGACTTACGTTAACGGTAGCGTTAGCTAACATTAATTTGCCACCGGAGCTTTACATTAGCTGGCTAACGTTGCGTTATCTCCTGCTGTGTTTAATGACTCAATTCATCAAGTTGGAGCTCACGTTAGCTAGCTTATGTCAACTGAGCTCCTAGGTAACTAACAGATATACCAGAAAATATTAAAATAAACCATCACTCACCAAATTCAGTCAGGTAAAATCTCAGGACAGATGTGCTTCTTCAGCTTCTGATAGTGGTCCGCACTCCTTGGTGTGCACGCTCTGGTAAGCACGAACCTGGCTGGCATGCGCGGATGCAATCTGCTTGTAAACCATGCACTCGCGGTCCCTTCTGGCACGCGCACCTGCCCCCCCTCTCTCCCCTAAACATTTTCTCATCGAATCTATACGATTCACGTAGGTCACCTATTTTGGTTTCAAAACGGCGAATTTCGCCGAAAGGTGAGCGATTTTCATGTCTGCATAGGAACAGAAAGAAAGCTTGTGAAGTTTGTTGGATTATTTGCAGCAGCCAAACACCATAGGTCCACCAATCTGTCACAGTGAACACTATTAGTGTAGCCATACAAGAAAGCATGGTAGGAAACGAAAAGAAGCAGACTAGGAGGGAGGTGAAGGAAAGGGGCTTAGCGGGAACTGTCATGGATCATCAGCACTCTGCTACATCGCATCTGGCCTCAGTAGGCCTTTAAATGGCATACACACCCAGACCCACCCTTACACACAAACATAGAAACCTTCGCTTGCAAAAAGAATGGTCAAAGAGTGCAAAAAAGGCATCTAGACAGAGACAGTAATGAAAACTGGCACAGGAAAATCCACTACCTCTAGAGAACGCAACACTCGCATACACACATTTGTTGCAAAGCCCAATTTCTAAGATTGTTTTGTGTGGACATTCAGGCAATACTGCCGACATGAAAATATCTGGTGGGTCACTATATACACACATACAGTATATCTAAAGTTGTTCAAGCTCAAACTGACACCAATTTCCAAGATGTCTCTTGACATAGGCTAATGCAGCTTAACCAAGCGTCTGTAAACTTGGCTACAAACCGTGACCATGTCTTTGTGTCTGTCTGCTGTACAGTAAGCAAGAAGCCAGCTCACCGAGTGTTATCCAACTCTGGCAGCACTCATGAGTGAAAAGCCTCTGGCTCTCGGAAACCTGCTGTGACCTCATGATTGCTTGACCACAAGGTAGTATTTTGCTGAGCTCTGTGTTTTGTAAATTCAGTCACCACAGTGAATAACTACAAAAGCTACAAGCCATGTCAGCCCATAAATTCTGTTAACCATATACTGTTCTTGAAAGTAATTTTCAATATTTAGAGGAGCCATTTCCAAAATGACGAACAGAAACACAGCACATAAATTGTACCCTACATATTCAAGAAGTTATTGTTAAATTTGGAGACATTCTAGGACCATCAGCTGCCATTTTTCTGCAGAGCAGGGGCTCAATCACAGCCTCTGGAAACAAGAACTCTGCATCGCTGCCATAGCGACAAGACTCAAAGCTGAGCCAACAGCATCACAGACAGACAGGGAACTCTCACTCACAGACAGAAATAGCTAGCTAATGAACACCAACAGAAAACATCAGTCTCACAAATGCAAACCACACAGTGTATAAAATATCGTTAAACTATGCGTTTACAACAGACACAGAACAAACAAACCAATTTTAATTCAAACATTAATACAGAAACAACTTGTAAACCAAATGTAGGTACTAAGTTTTCAAGAATGCAAAAGTTCTCTCTAAAATCTCTGGACAACAGAAAAGCTTCAACAAAATAATAGCATGAATTAGAAAAACAACATAAGTGTAACTATTGCTCCAATTTCAGATTATTAAAATTCTCATTTTCTGAATTCATTTTGAGGTTAAACATAATCTAGTACAATGTTCTAATTAGTTTGCACCTACATACTATGTGTGAAGTACTGAAAAGGAAAGGCTGTACAGTCACATCTGGAGTCACTCTGCAAGGCTTTCTGAAACATATGACGGCGTAATGAAGCACATAAAGCATACTGTCGAAGCAGCTGGTTTTGCCAAAGACAATAGAAAGAATGGGAGAAGGGCACTGAAAAACAGAAAACATTGAAAGAATCTAAAGTCTAAAAAAAGTTTGGAAAAACAAAAAGAATGGGTCTTAAGTCAACCAGAAATGGTGAAATGCAACAACAAGAGAAAGGGCAGAATGACCAAACAAGGACACGTTTTTGCCCTTGTTAAGAGGACTAAGGAGCATAAATATATATGAAGGGCACCGGTGCAGGTCAACGATCTGACCGCAGCCTTCACAGCCCGAGGGATAGGACCAAAAGTGAGAGAAAGTGACTGTGGAGAAGAGGACAGAAGACTGGCTGGGGCTGGGAGAGATACAAACCCCTTTCTTAATGATGCATAGCACTAACGACACCAGCGAAAACACTGGAACAAGAATGGGGGGTTGGGGAGAAGAGTGTGAGGAATAAAAGCTTAACTAGCCAGATAAATAGAAATAGCAGGGAATGAACAAGCCATAAAAAAAATAAATTAAAAAATGGATGCGAAGAGACAGTCAGTAAAACCAAAACAATCAAAACTCAGAAACTGGTTGTCTTAAAATGTCTGCAGTCTCACTTTTACAACAGAAGCGCTGCATCTCCTCCTTGAAACAGGGACTGTGAAACACAACTTGCATATAAATGGATATCATTGTAAACAGCATGTCATTTTGAGAAGAGGTTGTCAAATGGCCACAAACAAGTTGAACAAAGAAAACGCTTCTTTGTAAATAAATTGCTTTTTTTTAACCATCAACAGAAATGCTCTTCTGTGTCAAACAGTCTAAAAAAATAAGGGACAAACAAGGAAATAGTTTTAGTGCATGAAAAGTGACAATTGTTATAAAAACAAAAGGAATTGATGACTGCCCTCCTGTTGGCCGAGAAATCAATTTAAATGGAATTAAACTGAAATGACAAGAGTATTATCTGTGATACACTTTGTACCAGGAGCTAAAAAACTAATCATATCATTGTATCATTGAACAGATTACAACAGTTATTTTGATCCCTTAAATAATTAAACATTGTTTGTTATGCATTGCTAGGTGATCAAAAAGTTACTGTAAGAGTTAATGTGCAAGAAATAAGCTTACATTTTGTTTAGTGTTTGCCTAAGCATGTACTGTATGTGTGCATCTGTGCAATGGCTTAGAGTCTGAAAGAGATTGTGAAAAAAGTGAAAAAAGAAAAAAAAACTAAAATAAGCATGAATAAGAGAGAGAGAAGAAAAATAAATAAATTTGATCAGCCTCACTCTGCAGTGCTGCAACCATTGGGTGTGTGCAAATGTCTCGCTGTGCCTGCATGTGTCCCAACTGCAGAGACGCCACCAAGTGGTCGACAGGATTTCCCAGCAGAGAGGGGAAAAAATTACTGCTGAAGCAAGGTAAGGTAACAGAATTTGTCCATGTGAGGAGACAAAGGGAGCTCTACATACAGAATATTTAATGGCTTCAAGGGTAGAAGTGACACCAGTCACTTTGGAGTTTAATGTTCAAGATCACAATTTCAATCACATTCTGTCAGAAGAACTATAGACAGAAACATACCTCTCCTTCAATCCTAGGGGGTCGAATGCTGGACAGATGAATGGTTTTATACTCTCCAGAATTAAGTTTGACCACCATAGCATCAGCGTTGACAATCTGCATCACCTGCAATCAAAAAAGGTGGGAAAAAACAGTAAAAATCCAGGACATAATAAATGGGAAAAGGTTAAACAATTTGGTACATTGTTATGGATTAACAAAGGCCAAAAAGATGTCCATACAAACTGATAATCTTTGAATAGCTTAATTTCTTTCACTCATAACAATACAAACAAAATGTGTGATTTTTTTTTATTGTTAAGAGCTGGGGTATACTAGGAGAGGAAAGAAACTGGGCACAGAAGCAAGTCATTCAGACAGACCAGCAAAGGTTTTGAAGGAGAATGGTGGAAAATGACAAAAGAGCACTTTTTAAAATAAAAACATCCTCTTAAAGAGATTGACAACTACTGACTAATGACAGGCAGTGCTGTGAGGATTTAAGAGTAAATGCAGACTTTTTTGTGTGGCATAAAATGCCATTTCTTTTGTAGGAAAGGTAAGTAAACATAGAGGCTATTGAGAATACAGTTACCCTTGTTAAATTAAAACTTAGGCTAGGCTCCACAACTATGTGTATCCTGGGCTCATTTTGAAATCAGGTCACATCACATCACGCACAGAGTATATTCTTCTCTGTAATACAAGATTGTGGCGTCATGCTGGTCACAGTTGCCACTATCTTTCTGTGCATTTCTTCCACCACTGCAGACATCGATTGAGTGAGGCATTCATCAAGATGATTAAACAGTGATAAAAATATAGAAAATCAAGACAGCACAGAGGTTCTGAGCAAATCTTGGCAGGTTAGAGTTGGATCTTTTACAGCTCACGCTACAGGAAGATCTGCAGGACAAGAACACCTGCGATTCAAAAAGAGAAGGGAACTGGACCCAAAACAACCCGATTAGTGAACCGTGAATTATCCAGTCTTTTGAGCGCTACTTTACACAGCCAATGCACCACAGTGATGTAATTATGACAAAATGTCTGAGTATACCCCAATTCTGGAATGTATACATGAATTCATTAGTTGAATGAATTCTATTGAAGTGTGAAATAAACATTTGTTGCACCAGCCAGCCCCTTTATGTGCCTGAACACTCCCAAGAATGAAGACAGATTGGGGGTACAATGTGACTGAGCTGGAGGAGGCATCTAGAATGAGAGCCTTTAAGTAGGCCGCTTGCTAGAGACTGAGAAATCAATGGCACTACACATGTTGCTTCCCACATGTGCATTAAATGTCCCAGGCATAACTCATATTGCAGTCTATCTGTAGGCTGCTCTCAAGCTTGAGTTCTAAAAAAGTAAGAAGCAGTTCTATGTATCATACTTACAGTGGACAGTGTGGGTGCCTGTGTGGTAAAAAACAAAAGCAGCCTAGAAGCAATCTAAGCAAAACATAATGTCAAATCATCTATGTGTGTTTGGTAAAAACAAATCCGAGTAAAGTGTTCTCTTTAAATTCAGTAAAGAATAAACATAATGACTGCCACTGCATTAGCCACCAGAGAGAAAAAATAAGACCAGCCGATATGTTAAATATGTCCACCACAGCAGCCAAAAGGCATCATATACTAATCACCGAGCCAGTGTGGAGAGACACATATAGCGTAGAGCCGAAGTGAAAAAGACAGAATGGGGGAAGAGGTGTCATGAGTAAGTAAGAGGGGGGCACGCATACACATGGAAAAGTGCACACAAAGCAGCCTACACAAATTTACGCTGTAACAAGGTCATTTTGTGGTATGCACAAGTAAATAAAAAGAGTGAAAGAGAATGTGGCAGGAGCAGAAGAAAATGGCTCAGCATTAGACGCTAATTATCAGTCGGAGGAGGAGGCGAGATGAGAAAGGCGAAGAGGACAGATCAACGCGCATCAAGACAGAACAACTTTAAGATGGCGAGAGACAGTGACAGTATAATCTCACAGCAAATATCACAACAATTGAGACAGAGAAGAAGATTGAAAAGACGAAAAAGCAGAGCAGAAAGTCTTTGCAAGCTAGCTGAGGGTCAAACAAGCCGGCACAGAAGACAAATAGGCAAGCTGTGTGTTTCACTTGTCTAAAACAATACTCAAGAGATGGGGATCTACTGCCACCCTCTGCTCATGGCTGACATGACATCTGCATTGGCCAAGATCAGTCATGGTGCAAGCGCGCTGGCTACTGTCAAAGAATATTGTTGGTTGTTATTCAAATCCATTTAGTTGCTTTAAAAAGGACTGTGCCAAGTATGAGCCTAGCCAGGACTTACTCATTACTCTTCGTCAGATGATCTTCCTCCAACACTACACCTCTGGCAGCATTTCAGTTTTTTACTGCCAGGCATGATTTGTCACCCAAATTGCACGCTTTCACATAATCTAGCTGTAGTTCTGATGCTGATAATGATAAACCACTTGGCACTGACCTGAGGTGCTATGGCGCAACTGAAAAAGAGGTGGAAAAAAATATGTAACACTATAGGGCTATATACTGTGACAGGCAGCTATATTATAGAGAGACCTTTTACCCCAGTTGGCTTTCCACTTCACCAATTCCAGAGAAACCATATTCCACCATACGACCCCTTAAGTCATTTTAAATGCTTATAAACAAAATGACAACGCAAACCGATGTTTAACAATACCCTTTTCCTCCCCCATATAACCACTACTTTCTGCTCATTGGTCTTACAAGCAACTGATAAATAATATTTATATTACTCAAGTACTATTTACCAATTACATATTACCATATAAGCTTCCAGGACACCCATTATAAAATTACAATTTCTAACCATCACCTCATAGGTCATCTGCTACACTGGAGAGACGATTAGATAAGAGGAGAAGAAAACTACTGGGACATGGCCTATATCTTCAGTCCCAATTGAGGTGGGAGGAGAGAAGAGACAGCCAAAAAGGAAGATGCGTCAGCTCTGGGTCTGTTCTGCCACCACTCTATCCATCACTCGGATAATAAAAAGTGAAAAGCACAGTGGACATGGACAGAGGAGCAGTCTATGATCAGACTGATGGATAGATGTGTCCCTGTGGGAGTCAATGCAGTATTAAGAGCCAGAAACAGGGACAACTGTGAACAATGAGAGGCCTGAATAACCTGCCAACATGTACTGGCTGCATTAGAAAGTTCAGCACACCACACAGATGTATAACCTTTTCAAGCTAGCCCTTAGCCACTACCTTTGATTTATTTCAAATCAAATACACATTAGAATGTTCTACTGATGAATTTCTAATACTTTAACAAACCAACTTCTTTGAGACTTATTTGAGGGACAGTAGTCAGTAGGGAAAGAGATAAAGAAAAGGTGGATAGAAAACTATCCTGCAGAGATCAAACAAGTGTATCAAGGTTTTACTGGGGGCACTAGCAGCATAGTGCTATAGCTGCAAAACAGAGTAATGATATCAGAGGACAGCCAGAGCCCCATAAATCTTGATCTTTTTTTTCTTCTCATAAGTCACTCTTCTACACTTCACCTTTCATCAAAATCTTTGCTTCTCATTTTCTCACCACTTATTATACACTCTCCTGAGCTAACACCAAATGTTACTTCACCCCCCACTGCCCACAACCAGCCCTGCTCAATCAGAGATCTGAAAAGGGCTCACACTGATAACATAAATGTTTTATCCTTTCTCAAAGTCCGCTCTACAAGTCTTAGAAAAAATATACAAGGACATAGGTTTTTATGGGCAAGCAGTTAATACAATTCATTCCTTAAAACAACTTGTTTTATAAAACCACAATTTTACTTTTTTTTTTTTTACTTTCAAACCACATCTTGGATTTTGATCATGTTAATCTATCTCATAGTGACATAGTGGTTCAACCATTTCATCAGGATGTACCAAGGAGTCTATCTCACTTGATTTGAACTAATGTTTGTTGACAACTGGGGGTCCATCTCATTGTACTTAATATTAAGGACACCACTTTTCCCTTGAGTCTCAAGCCAATAACCTTCAAAGTTAATATCTGGAGTTCTTGGCTTTTGGGGGTCGTTCTGTGCCACTGCTAGCGCATACGCCAGCAATTTGGCCCTAATTTGACTGGGGAGTGCTTCAAGGTTGCTGTTAAGCATTTCTACTTGCCTTTAGAGAAAGGATTTTTATTTTTCCTGTTCTATTCAGAAAAATGCTACAGCAGGTGTGAAAGCCTGAGAATAGTCAAACAAATCAGCTCCAACAGTCTTATGGAAGATGATATTTAGTAAGATTTTATCATATATATAGCTAAAGACCAAGTGAACCTTTGTAATAAAAACTGTTGAACATAAAAGTCTTAAGAATCTCACCTTGGCTACAAACTGTTTGTCTTTTTGGTCCAAGTTGGCTGTAGGTGCCACGTAGTCTTTCCAAATGCGGACCTTGCGCTCTTTAGCAGATCTGTCCAGAAAAAGATAGTACTTTTAAGACCAACCAACATAAATAAATGGCATGGAGCAAGAGATGGTAACCATACTGCAACAAAATCACCACAATTTGTATAAATGCCTGCCTTCATCTGTCCACAGAAAACATGTGTTAGAAAGAGAAGCGAGTGAGTGTAGTCAGGCCTGAGACAAGACTTGAGCCTGGGCATTTCCATGTTGTGGAAAATGCTACACCAGCTGAGCCACCTGAGGCACCCCAAGGACTGGTTTTCTAAAGCTACATTTCTAATTATGCTGCACGCAATACAATTAGTTGGCAACACATATGCAGGAGATGCATCTTTGGCCCCTTACCTTTCAGCAGCTCTAAGTTTCTCAGCTCCTTGTGTGTAAACAGCCATTGACCAGTCTACACAGCGGGCAAATCCCTCCTTCAGCAGCAGTTCAGTGATGTTACCATTCTGAGACAGGAGAAGTCAAAACTTTATTTATTAGCAAAGAATATTAGCAACAAATAACAGAGAGCCAACATGTTGCTCCGACTTACCGGGTGTAGGATGGTGCCCAGTATGACCTGGTTTGGGCAGCTCTCCAGAATGATCTGAACGTCCCTTTGCAGAAGACGGGACTCGGTAAAGAATTTGGCCTCTGCTGCGAATGGCTCTGGTGTTTCTGTGCCATCTGCTTCCCGCTTGAATGTTGGACACTGGAATTTAAAGAATAAAATCACAGAAAAAAACTCAATTATAATGCCAAGTGCAAGTAGAACACTATAAGTGTAAATGTTATTGTAGGACCAATTTGCTTCATTTTGCTTCATTTCATAGTCTTTGCAAAATACAAAACATTTAGATCACATCAATCCAATAATACCTCAAGCATTTTCATGAAAAGGCTCTTCAACCTTTCCAAATAATGCCATATTTTGTTAAGAAGCCAAAGAAAAATAAAATGGAACAAGACAAAGAATATTTTTTATTTTAATAATCTCCAATTGAGAGAAAAACTTTTTCTTAGGTGGACTGAACACAGACTTTAAAAAAAAGGTTAGAAAAATATATAAATGAGGAAAATAAAATGTTTCATAATAAACAATTGAAATAGACATAGGCAGAAGATATGAAGGACACTTATCAAGTGAGTTGCATTTACCTTGATTCCAGACAACATTACAGTGACAAGGTAGTAGTCTGGTAGGAGCAAGGCACGAACAACACTGCCATCACGAACATGCTCGATGATAGCTAGCAGAAAAAAGAAAAAGGTAATTGTAACAAATATGTAAACACATTAAATGAATGCGGTCAAGTATGTAACAATTGTGTAATGCCCTTTTTTAAAGCGCACCTGATCTCTTTCAAGAACAAAGTAGTGCTGTCCTTTAGCAAAGGGACTGAAGTCTCACCAGAGAATTACACTCAGGTACTTCACAAAAGTCATGACCTCCATCGTACAGAATAGACTCCACTTAACACACTCCAGTTAAAATCTGTCTTAACACTTGTACAGCGTGTGCACATATTGTTTCCTTAACTGGTTTTCAATGCACAGTCACTTTGTTGTAACATGTTTGTGTTGCAATAAAAGTAACTTTAAGTGTTTAGGTGATAACTAATGCATAATGCACAATAACAATGTTCAGAACAAGATATAAAAAAACAGTTCGTCTAAATGGCTGTTGTATTACATTATAAATATTGCATTAACTAGATTAGATTAACAATTAAATAATTAGCCATTGCCATAAAAGTAAAAAAGCTTTACACAAAAAGGACAAAATAGCAGCACAAGCAGGTGAGAGAAATTTCTGTCCTGTCCTCATTTTAATCAGTGGCTCAGTGCAAAAACACTGTTTTTGCTGGATTGCTGCCTCCAGTTCTGTTTTCCACAAACAGCAAAAGCAGGAAATAGGAATTAAAGTGTCTTGCCAAGTTCATTTCATTAAAGTGTAGTGAAATGAGCCCAGAATGAATTGAGTTTTACAATACACCTCAGACAGGTCAAAGAAGAGAGACTAACGGAATAAACTGCTGAAGAGTGACTGTGCTCTATTAAATGCCCTCAAGTGAATATTTTTTGAACAATGCATCCATAGCTGAAACATTGAGAATAGAATTCTTACACTAAATACGTCTGAGTGCAAGAGTTAAAGAGCCTAAAGAAACAATTTGATCACTGTATTGTTTACTTACTGTGTGCATTCATTCTTTCTGCATACTCAATGTTAAATAGAATTTTTTTCTGCATACCGTTGATAGGTTTCTGGTGCAAAGAGTCGACAAAGTTACGGGGATTCTCTATGGTGTACTTGAGGTCTCGAATGGTGTGTGCAGCACTTCCCTCACTCCACATGCCCTTCTTGGAGGCCTTTGCCTGGTCCTCCAATTCACAGAGTCTGGCCTGTTCTGGACTAGTAGGAGAAACAACACAAGCTTAATA
The DNA here is from genome assembly GCA_024349245.1 of Neodontobutis hainanensis. Lineage (NCBI taxonomy): Eukaryota > Metazoa > Chordata > Actinopteri > Gobiiformes > Odontobutidae > Neodontobutis > Neodontobutis hainanensis. Next base: position 1,161,895 of record JALDNG010000062.1, read on the forward strand.
CAATGAGGAAAAAAAAATTTTTAAATAAAAAAAAAATATTCAGTGACTTTTCAGTAATTTCAACAGGAAATACACTAAAAATTATTTAGTGGGGCATGAAATACAGTATGCCACATGTTACTGGTAGCTCAGCCTGCCAACATCCTTCACTTATACATTACACTACAAAATACATTACTGACAGAAATGATAAACTAAATTAAGTGTTGTAATTATGACCCACACTAGGTTCAGTATATAATTTGCATTCACAGAGACTTCAGTTACCCATGAGCAACTAAGCCCAAACAATAAATGAATGAAAAAGGGCTGCCTTTGATTAAGTTTTGGTTGAATACAGCCTTTTGTCAGGAAACAAATTACACCCGCTTAATAAAACCCCTACCTGAACATTTTGTGAAAAGACTGTTTGACTGCTTGGCTACAAACACCACAGCTTATTCTGCTCTCCTTGTACAATCTTAATTATTCAGAACTTCAAATGGCCAACAAGCTTTTGTTTTTACAAGAAACAAATGCTGCGTGAGTGATGTGGCACTGACTGGCACGTTCAAAAATGAGCTCAGCATAAACCCACATTTCTATAGCTTTAACAATCAAAGACTCTAGAGGGCAATGCTACAAATACATTTAAGTTGTACAGAAACAAATAATTTCTTACATTGCAGAAATGGTGAAACTCTTGGTTAGAAAACAGTGTTCACTAAACTGATTAGTTCATATACAGAAAAACCTTGGCAAAGGTGAATGACAAATTAAAATGTTTTTAAAATCCTTTATATAAATGCTTCATCTCCATATTTTGCCCTCAAATCTACCTGCTGCAGGTTTCCACACTTTGTGTGTATTAAGCCTAATTATAGACAAAGATGTTAAAAGTCATCCACGGGGGCCGAAGTTTGAGAAAAAAACTCATTGTTTCAAATTGTATTACTGTACAGTCTTGCCTTCCTTTGCTCTGGTGGGTGGACATTATTAAAAAAAAAAAAAAAGAAAACATTACTCAAACCTTCTGACTGTCATTTTAATTTTATAAAGGAAACAGTGTCTGCCCAATTTTCGGGGACTAGCCATTTCTTTGATGGTAGATTAAGCATTTTAATATAAAGTGTGTCTGAGTGACTGACGGACCGAGATACTTGAAAAGATTAACTGAAGCATCAGTTTTACTCACTATATAAAATCAGCACCAAGGGGAGCATTGTAGAGCTAATCAAATAAAAAAAAACATAAAGATGTCTAACATTCAAACAAATATACCTTCAACATTAAAGCAGCTTATCTAAATGCATTTTTCATCCATGTTCTTTAGAAATGTATATCTATGACAGATAAAGTTTCATTTTACTTGTCCTGTGATGGTTTCAAGTTTGACAGTTGGTTGATATAAAAAGGTTTCTAAAGCCATGACCTAATTTTTGAAAAAGTGGCAGAATAAGAAAATGCAGGGAAACTTTGTAATAAACATTTTCAAAGGCATCCAATTTGTAAACTGAGCACAATTATCAACACAAGGTCCCCATAGAAACATTTACTGTATGTTTTTATATATTTGTATTGGAATTGAGACAATCAAGGGTTTGTTTGCACTACTAGTGTGTTTACAATCTACAAACAGCTTCCTAATATGATATGCTGTTGAGCGCTCGGTCCAGAACACCATTAAATAGTTGTTCATTTTCAAAAGCAACGTTCAGCTCTCAAAAACATGTCTAAAATTATATAATTGTTTTTATCACCCCCATAATTATCATGGAGTGATCAGCATAGGCATGAGGGGTAATGAATATTAGAGGCCAGTGCAGTCAAGTAAAAACTAAGGCCTACAGTCCTCACTGACTAATGCCTCTCGCCTTTGGCCAAATGATGCCCACTTAGACATAAAGCATCATTTACATTAGTGCTTGTTCTGGGCCATTGAGCAGAATGCTACAAATCGGTCATTAGTGGCAGAAAATTCACATCAGCTCTGTTCATGTTGGAAGATAAAATGTAGCAGCATGAGTCAATTGCTTATAATGTGTGTAGTGTGCAAATACTACCACAGGGAGGTATGGGCTACTCGTATAACTCTGGTGAGTTATAGGGAATAGCTGCTTAATGGATAAGTGTGCAGTGTGTGCGCTTTAACAAGACAACACTGCCCTCATCTGGGGTACTACAGCACTCGCTTACTTATAAACTGCCATGTACAACTGTCCCTACAGATCATAACAGCAGAGGGCCACATCAAGAGATACCAGAAGAACATTTGTTGATCGATTACAAGTAGGCCTACTAATGCATAAACTATTCCTTAATGCTGATGTTTCCCAGCCATGAAATTCTTATATTGTATTGGTCATTTTAATGCATATTATTGCAGCATACAAATGTATAATTACCTTATTACAATAAATAAGACTCCAATAGCCAATTCACCAGTTTGGAAAACAATATTTTACAAAATTAATACAATAAAATAATATTTCAGGGATCGGATCTATCCACAACATGGTAGAGGTAGAGTATATAGGTAACAATACTTACTTGTTTCCTCTGATTCCTTCTCGGCGGACTGTGGCAAGGCCCTCATTCACCAGAAACTCAGCAATGTTCTCACCTGTTGTGTCTGTAGTGGGAACCAGACAAGGGCAAAAATTGTTCCAGTCTTAAAATACTATAATATCCTAAAAACCCGATTAAACCTGGGCTTCCAGTTTTAGTGTTGCATAACCATAACCTTTACCCTGAGCACAATTGTGATAATGAATAATGGGGTAGGTACTATACCTAAAATAAATAAAGATAATTACAAATAATGCAGGTTCCTTACCTTTTCCAAAGTATACCATGCCATACTCTCTGCCCAAAGCGGTCTTGATTTCCACAGTGAAGCACACCTCTTTACCAATTAACTTCTTTCGCAAAAACTCTCTGGCTTGAAAGGCCCATGGCTGCAGCACAGAAAAGAATATGATTTTCTTAGATATGAACAAAACACACAGATAGCCTATGTAATTAATAAAAAAGTCAGACAATTACAGGAAGTCTTTTAATTAAATTTGTTGGAATTTTGGCTTTTGAACTTATCTCTAAAATACAATATTGTAATGGGAAAGGGCTTAAAAACATTAATTATCTTAGAACTGCAATAAAGATTAAGAAGGCAAGCAATAGTGGCAGAAACCTCAAGTAAACGCATCACCCACAAGATAAACAACCAAACATTATTTGCACTTTATCTGAAAATAATACCTTCAGAAAGAAGGACGACTGAGCAGGACTTTCACGCATTAAGGCCACTCACCTCATCAGGGGTATCCTTGGTATCAGGCTGGCCCTGAGCTGCTCGACGTGCCATGACCCCAGCTCGGATATTACTGAGATTGATTTGACGCTCTGGTGGTGGGCCTCCTCGAGGCTGACCCCTGACAATGATGGCACATCCTGACAAAACCTGGAAGATGACAACAAAACACCATCAGCACTGGACAGTAGTATTAGTTATTGTTGGAAATGAACAACTAAGCAAAAAAGAAGTTTAAAGTTAAACCTACACATTTTACAAAATGGTTAATTTGGCAAGAAACTTTTAACTAGGGGGCTTAAAATGTAACTTCACACTGCAGGTTTCTATGGTGATTGTCATTCAGCTGTCCAACCATCTGATAACGTAGCTAAATACAACAAATTCTTGAGGTTTGACAACCATGGCATTTACATGAATTTGAGCAAACAACTTTTATCTGAAGGCTCTCAATGTGTCTGCAGGGAACATCAGGCGGTCTGTTTATCTTAGATGTTAAATTGATAAAATCTTCTACCGAAACAGCACTGTTACTTCTCTGAATTGGCAGCATGTTGTGGCAACATAACAACCTTGCTCAGTTGGTAAAGCACTCACAAATGCGCAACACAGGAGACCCGGTTCAAATTTCGGATGGGTCATTTCCTCAACGTCATCCCCCTATCTCACCCCGTTTCCTGTCAACCTAGTGTCAACTATTAATAAGGGCAAAAAGGCCTAAAAAAATATATTTTAAAAATCATCATTAATTGACTAATGGGGGACTGAATGATGGGTTTAGGCAAGAATAAATAATGATGCATAAACACCATTTCAACATTACAAATGATGCCTAACAAGATTTCAAACTCATTATCTGACTCTGTCCCTATGAACCACCAACAGTAAAGGATGGTTTTAGTACTTCAAAAAAAAAAAAATGATTTAAAGCTTAGACACAAAACCATCTCAAAGACACAACCACATTACAGATTTGACTCTTATATTTAACACATAGGCTAAAACAGTTTCAGTGAGTATGCTAGAAGACTATTAAAAATGTCTAATTCAAATGGTATATTCGGTATACACACACGTTTCATGTTGTATACAAAATTAACACAACATGCTATTACATATACATTTATTTATTTAACTGACGCTTTTATCCAAAGCGACTTACATTGTTCTACAGTAATTACCAGTGTTACAGTCACTGGATGCAAGGTGGGTTAAGTGTCTTGCCCAAGGACACAACGACAGTATGAACTGTGGGGAGAGTGGGAATCGAACCCCATACCTTCTGGTTGAAGTACAACCGCCCTACCCACTATTGCCGATTAAAAGCCTACAACTGAGCAAAACTAGCTACATAACATAATGGCAACTAAGCCACCATCTACGTGTCAGTTTCACGGTGGGCAAGTTCAACCAGTCGGCTACAACAAAGCCCATACAGGCTTATTTAAAAAAACAGTTTTGATTGCACAACATCCGTTACTTCCTTTTCATTTAATCATTGACGTTTATTTAAAGAACTTTGAAACAAGTCCACAAGAAACGGGCAGATTTTATATTAACCACTATTGTGAAGGAAACAATACTACAAACGTGAAATACAGCTAGAAACAAAACCCACGTTTGGCACATGTTGTCAACTTAAAATTTGCATCGCTGTTCAGGTAACCTGCTAATAAGTTCAATCATAGTACCCAGGTTGCAAAAGTAAAATAGCTAGCATTTAGCTTACTGGGAAACTGAACAGCTGCTGTAGCCAAGAAGTTAGGATAAGCTAAGTTACATGAGCTCGCTATCGTGAGCCGGTTAGACGTGTAAGCATGCTTTGTGTTTCTTATCAGTTAAAGACTATAATGCCACTTTCTACATAAAATGTCACTGACAATTACTCAACTTCAACTGATCAAAGCTCATTAGCAAGTTAGCCAAATGTAGCAAACAAGCTAGGTTAGTGTTAGCAGACGTGTATAAATCAAAGTAGTTGCATATTGAAGGACAGTTGTTACAAGCACAATGTCAGTATGTGTTGTACAGACATGTGCGATTACATTGTCAAACCAGCTAGAATTGTGGTGTTTGACATAGTAAAGACTCGTGTACCACTTTATTTCCACTAGGGTTCATAAGCTAACTAGCCGTACCCCTAGACTAACGCACTAGGTCCACGACTTAAGGACTCTTACCATCTTTACAATGCCTCTCTGAAGAGAAGCAGTGGCTGGCTGAGCTGGAGCCGAAACAGAAGCCATGTCTACAGTCGAAGGTTTAAAGCCAATGAGGGGTAACTAGGTAAGAGAGCTGGGACTCTGAAGAGAGTGACTGCTCTACTGAAAGCCAAGTAAGAAAGGCTGAGCACCGACTAACACACACGTTATACCGGAAACACAATCTGCCATGCATACACACTGAGAAACGTAAAAGCAATTCCGGGTTCGTGGACTAAAATGAATGGCAGTGAATGGAGCCACCGCTTGACCGCGTAAGCAAATTGAACTAAGTTCATCCGGAGCAGTTAATGCGACACGTCAGCAAAGCGTTTACTGATCAGGTACTGATTTGGCTGGTGTTGCATTCAGAGTCGGTTGGATCTTATGTTTTTAAATATTTGCAAAGTCTGCACGGTCTCTCTCGTTCTTACCAAATGCCTTATTATAAGAGTCAAAATGGTGTAATTACTGTTATATCTGTTTTTCTTTTTAAACAAAACTCTGAATTCTAGTATGACTATAGGCCACTGTAAGTTCGCATTTATTAGGCCAATATTGAGAAGCACATTAATAGAGTTCAGTGGTGACACCTTTGATTTAAATACTGTAATACTGCTTTTATTTAGGCTACAACAAGGGCAGTGTACCTTAATGTAGGAGCAAACAACTTAGCTGTTGATATAATCCAAACATTGGCCATGATTTCTTTGAATTCAGCTTCAGGTTTACCTAGACCTGATGCTTAATTTGTAAGTTGGAGGTGGGGAACAGGAAGAAAATTAAGGGGAAGTATTCCCCCACGATCAAGAAAGGAAAAAAAAGACGAAAAGGTAAAGGAACATATATTGTTATGAAGATTGCATCATAGCCTTTTAAGTCTAAATTATTCAATTTGAACAAACTAATAGGTAATTTTTGAGTTATAAATTATAGTTTAAAATGTTTAAAATCAGACCTACTTTAATAAACCTTCTTGAACAAAAAGCCTAGCTCCCGCTCGGTCCCAATTTAGGGGGAATATATTTTCCCCTAGCTAGAGCCCCAATTAAGGCATGACTCCTTCATAAAGAGATTATTCACATCTAAAGTAAACACAAAATAAAGAGTTCATTTAATACGAGCAAAAACAACAGTTATTGAAACGTTTAATTTTTTTTATTTTAAATGAATTATGAGTCAATCAAACATAAACTATTTTACATTCTAACAAAAATCTAGTCCTCCAAACATTTACTAATTGTTGGGTATTCTTGTCATCTGTCTAAAATCACAAAACGTTTTGGTTAGAATGTCACTAAAAAGGTGGGGCAAATGTCAAACACAAGCAGTGGCAAGAAAATGAAAAACAAAGGATTGTGGTAAAAATTATCTTAAGGGTATAATTTTGTAATTTATTGGTCAATGCTTCTATTTTATTTTTATTTATTTTTTCAAATCCTCCATTTTTTTTATCAAATTGTGTTTAGGGTACATGTTGGCCAAAAAAGTAAATTTTATTCATTTGTAGCATTTGTTTTTGTTTTTTCCAAACATTTTTTGAGCGTCCTACTTTATCAGACATGATTGATAATGTGGGACGTTTGATTCTGGTAATGTGGGACAGTGATTTAAAGGGAAAAATATACCTTTTATTAACCTTAAATCAATGTGTAGCATGATTTTGCAGTTATTTTATTGGAGTTTTGTGGTTGTGGGGTTGATCCAATGAACCAATGCATTAATGTACTTTTTAAACCAAGTGAAACTACAGAAAGAATGCAGGTAGAAACTGACACTGCCTCCATTGTGCTGAACCAGATGAGCTAAGGATAGCATGTGTCTAATGTAAGGAATTAGTTCAGATCCTTGTCCGATAAAGATTAATTGGGACACCAGAAAGGTAAGCCACGTAACAAGTGCTGAATATTTTGCTTACATTCAATCCAAGAAAAGAAAAAGAAAACAAAAAACAAAAGCAAAAACAAAGGGGCATTAAAAGCCAAAGACACACAGGACAGATGGGCCATGCACTATATGACCCTGAATACACAGCAGGATATCTTTCCTGGGCAGACTGATGGGTGTGATGATTGTCAATTATGGGTTATTTATGCAGAATGCCTATTATAAGTTTATGCTGAGTTCAATAGACACAGAGTGGCATATGCCAGTCGGCACTGTACTGTCTCAACTGTATCAATTTCAATGTTAAAATCCCATATAATGTCCCAGATTCCCAGATTATCAATTGAGGTGTACCACTTGTGTAATTTCTTACTTGTATGATGTGATATCTCTTTTTATAGCCTATCCATTTAGGACAATTAGCCTAGTTTATACAATTTCGAAGTCCAAATCTAATTGCAGTGACCAACTACATTGCAATCTGTCTAACAGTATATAGGGCAGTATACTGCCCTAACAGTTATTAGGCTACCTAAACAGAAAAAAAATATTGGTTAGTCATTTTTGTTCGGCACATAACTCCTAAGTAGCTACGCCATATACGTTGTCATGCTCTGTGTGTGGTAGCCTTCAGTAATAATATTTATTGGAATGTCTATTGATGAGCTAACCTCCCTTTCATAACCACAATAATTAATCTGGGATTAAACTTAAGAAACGTAGGTGAAAATAACTCTCACAATTTTTATTCCTGACATTTTATAACTGGACAAAAAAAGAAAAAGAAACGCGCAGAAGGCGGCACCGGTGCGCACGCGACGCACGGGTGCGCTTGGCAGACCGTTTGGAAATCTTTTTACGCGGACGAAAAGCTCTAATGTCTGTGCTATTGGAGACATTGTTACATATATCATGTGTGTTATAGGCCCCGGACAAACGGATACAATGTCAATATTAGCCAAATTATTATTTTGTTGAAAGATTTCACCAAAATAATCACCACTCTCTCTTTGGGAGAACATGTTCCCGTTTACGCACCATGGTACTGTTGCGCTGTGTTCTAAATGTAAAACAAGGACTTTTACTAATCTTATTTGGTACACACTATATGAGCAATAAAACACCGTAAATCAACGGCCACTGAAGCCGGTGATATATAAAATGGCTTGCCATATTTGTCCTTTGTCTTGTTGGCATGGAGATGATGGTGTCCAAAAATGACTGTTCCCTATCTAACTTGGCTGATTGTACACACAGAGAATTACTGTCGTGTAACCAGTGGTTAATGTATAATTTGTGCCATATGGCATTGTAGAATCCAAGCCTTTATTTCGGTGGCACTTCGATCTTTGTGGACCCAACTAATGATATTCAATTAGTCATTAAACAGAGGGAACGACGAGCCTCGTGTGCTCTTTCACATAGGCTAATATTTGCTCGTCAAATATTTTCCTTTGAAACATTTACAACACATTTTTATCTACTGCCTGTCCAAGGAACATCTGTGAGTTTTTTTTTTTTCCAAGTCCCTTTTCTCCAGAAACTATACCCCCCAATTGATATTTTGCTTGGCCCAATATACAAGTCTATTTGTTCACATTTTGAAAGAATATGTAATAAAGGCTTGCGTGATAGATTTATGATTTATCAAAAGCACTTTACCATATGGCCATAGTCAATGGAGCAGATTTCCAAATGTTTGCTTTATGAAAGGAGACCAGAGATCCTTTTAATCTGAGCCACTCAACCTGGGAAAGGATGCTCAAGTCACGTGACCACAGGTATCCATAAATAACAAGTTAATGCGCATATATATCGCTTTTAAGCTTATTAAAAAATAAAAATAACTTAATTATTATATAAAAAGTAGTCCATGCTTTGTGTGGTTGCACTTCAAATGATAACCAATTCTGTTATTATATTAAGTTATGGCCATATATGTATTGGTGTCTATTTATAATAATACAAATCACTTTTGAAACAAGATTTTCGCAGAATCTACACACATGTTTACTCTTTTATGTGTTTTAGTCTTTTCAGTTGCCCACAGTTCTTCCTGGAAAATGTGCTTAGAACAGAATATCGTTTATATATATATTTACATTTTCCAGTGTATACTTATCTAATACAATCTCACTGAATGATACAAAATGTCTTACGACAGATCCAGTAGTGACTTATTGTTCAGGTGAGGCGCCACTACGTCACAATCAGCTCTGTTGGTTTATAAAAGACCGGTGCGGAGCGCGATTGTCTTCACTGAGATTCTGCAGAAACAGGCTGACCACAGGACTTCTTTGTGTGCATACGCGGTGCCTTTTTTAATCAGTTTCTTACAATTCGTGGAGCAGGTGGAGAGATGTGCGGACCAAATGCTGAACTACTAAATAACGGTTATTGTTGTAATTGTATTACTGAGCAGGTGCATTTATTTGTTCAGATTTACATCAGAATGTTGTTTTGTTTTGTTTAGTCAGCATGTAGGCCTATACATTTTCTTGTGTTATGACTGAAGTCACATTACACTATTGTACTTAAAGGGTCTGGAAGTGTGAACCAGTTAGGAGGCTCTTTTTTAAACGGCAGACCTCTCCCTGAACCCAAACGGAGAAAAATGATAGAACTAGCCTCAGAGGGAGTGCGTCCAAGCCAGATCTCCAGGATACTGAGGGTAAAAAACTTGTAATGCCTGCGTAAAATGCGTCAAGTTGTTTTGGATACATGCTAAACAGTCGGTGGTTTTCTGTAGGTGTCTAACGGCTGTGTGAGCAAGATCCTAAGCCGTTACCGCCGTACAGGACTTCTAGAGCCCAAGACCATCGGTGGGAGTAGAGCGCGGCTCCTTACCCCCGGGGTCATCTCCACTATCATCCAGTGCAAGAGGGAGAATCCTAGTATTTTTGCCTGGGAGATCCGGAGAAGACTCTCCTCAGCGCAGATCTGTAAGGCCTCCAAAGTCCCCAGCGTAAGTGTGGCATCTTTTTAACTGCGCAATTAAAAACGTAATAGTAAGTTCTGCAATTCTCTCGTGGGAAAGGTTTCTTCCATTAATCGCATTTTAAGAAAGATCCACCTGGATCATGGACCCATGTGTTTGGAGATTAATGCGCACATCTTAAACGAATGGGGTAAGTTAATATTTCGTTTTTGCCCCAAACTGTTTCTGTGTAGTTTACTTAACAATGTATTAATACAATTATTATCCAATATCTTAATGCAGATATCCCTGAGGAAGTGAAGGGGAGGGACATTTTAAAAGTAGTCTGCAGTAAAAAACAAAAAAGTGAAGATGCTCAACAGAGAAACCGCACCACCTTCACCCCAGAGCAGACCAAAGCACTCGAGCAAGGTACCTGTATATTAGCACTGAGCTCACCAAAGTTTGTGATTAAAAGTCTGTAATTACTCAAGTGGATTGTTTTAACATCCGAACAGAGTTTTCTATTAGCCATTATGCTGACATGTACACAAGAGAGAAACTGTCAACGAAGATCCAACTCCCAGAAGACACCATCAAGGTAGAATTCCATTTCTCTATTTTTATTTTTTCTCTAAATGAATATTATGTCCCTGGAACTTCATTCATGTGTTCACAAGATGGGTTCCTGTTTATAGGTGTGGTTTTCTAACAGAAGAGCCAAGTGGAGGAAGGAAATGAAGCAGAGAAGTAGTACAAAGGGTACGCTTTAAATAAAAACACAAGAGCTGTTTGGCAACCAAATGGGTTTAATATGATTTGTCACAGTGTGTGTGTTTTGTATTTTACAGCTGGACACAGTCAACAGCAGCAATCAGGAGATTTAGCTTTATTTAATCAAAGCAGTTTTACATCACAGGTATATTTTTTCTATTGGGTTTGGTTTGTATAAATGATTCCTGTATGTCTAGTCTGGAGAAAATAATGAGTAATGGCAAAGATATCTATTTATTCTTATATCATACAATTGAAATGATACAAAATTGTAAAATGCTGAAGACTTCCTTTGTTTACTTAAAGCTGACAGGCATGTCTGGGGTTTATCATGAACCCACAGATGCTCGAATCTCCAACACTGCCACCAGTAAGTTATTTTATAGCTACATTTAAAGAGAACCTAATTGTTGTTTTATGCCATTGTTTTCGGGTTAAGCATGTGGATTTAATAAGCTATCTTCTTTATAATATACAGTTACGAGGAGTACTGAACACCCACCTTCAATTCTGATGTCTGAGTCGTTCCTTCATCGGTCTACTAATGAAATAGGACAGAACTTAGAGAAAATCCCTCTGGCTCTGCTTGTCCACAGCCACATGGACACAAGGCCGTATGTGCATTTGGCAGCTGAGACATTGAGAAGAGACTGCAGCCCACTGACAGATTCTTGGAGCCAACGTGGATCCTCTTTTACATGGAGCCAAACATATGAGAGGAGTTTTTACACACAACCCTGGGAGGTCACCACACACCAATACATGGATGGTCCCTAAGTCACATGTTTGATTCACGGGGTTTATAATGCATTTCTGGAAGGAAGTCTCACGTAAATACGTACAGAGTGCACAAAATTGTAGGACTGTAGATACAGAAAATGGCCAGCAGAGGGAGACAGGAGACTGTGCTTTCAGATTTAATGTTGCTACAATGAATAACTTACATCCAACTATGCAAATTGTCTATAAATTGTTCTAACAGACTCAGTTGCAAAGGACAAAATGGCATTGTAATGTGTTGAGTGATAAATAAAGATTAAATGCTAATAAAATAATTGTAGGCGTTTACATTTAAGTATAGTCCAAGGAGATGAATTATTACTCATCATCTGTAGAAAGAGCAGAATGGGAATTAAGGGATATTTGGCATGTTAAGTATTACTTTGATTCAATGTCCTAAAATATATTTGGTCAATAATATATTATTATTGCAGCATAAATCACAGCCCATGGATCATTTGAGGTCAGCACTAGATGATACGAATGCTATCTCTGTTATGGTCACGCTGTTTGTCTAAGAGCCAACATTTTCAGGATTTCTTTTCCGAACAGGCCAGTGGGAAAATCTATAAAAGTAATGTTTTAGAAAGTCTAAACATGGACTTCTTTTTTGCTCTGCTCTGCTTTTATGATCGCAACAGGACTGAGGCTTTAGGTTCCTTCATATCCCTTTACGGCACCGAAGAGACGTTAAAGCTTGTGTCCGTTGGTAAATTGGCCAACAGAGGAAAGGTTGGAACCAGAAGACACACAGCTTGGTCAGCATCCTGCAAGTATCCTACAGGACAAATGGAGTTATAACCTGTTGGAAACTGTTGCCAGACAGATAGAGACTCTCTATATAATATATCTGTGCCAAATGTTAAGCTTCTGTGAGTTTAAAACAAAATGTGAGTAACTTTTATCCAAATTTTGCCTAAAGGGTGTCTTTTGGAGTCAAATGTCAGAAGGATGGTTCAGAGAGGTGGGATGTATTGTCATGGCACGTTGTTTATTATAGTCAGTAAAATATAAAGATTACAAAATCAGAAAATAAATCTTAGTAAGACAAAATAGCAGCTGTTACACTTTACATTTTACAAATATAAACAAAAAGTGTATGTAAAATGTAATGTAAAAATACTACTTTTACTACTGTAAAAATACAATTTTTTTTTTACAATATTTACAACATGTACATTTAAGAATGCACTGGGATATTTACATGCTAGGAATTAAATAACAAATCATAACACCAAAATATTTTTCTATACCTTTGATTTGAAATGCCATGTAACCAATAAAATGGTGGTAACCTTTTACATGCATTCACTTGTCTTATTCTCTTTGTGATTTCTGTGTGGGCTGCAGTTGGCATGCACTGCTGTATACTGTTGTGAACCATACACCTTTGAGCAGGTTACTTACATCTGAGTAAAATCCCTGTCAAGGTGAAGAAGCCATTTTGACCTTTTACAGATAGTGCAATATGATTTTCAACTCATATAAGAGCAATAATACTGAATTAGTATGAAAATAAATTTTGAATAATCTTTATAATTGTGGATACTGTAAATGTGGTTGTCTTTTGGTATGTCGGTAAAGTGTAACAGATATTTTAACTATCTAGCAAATAACAAACCAACCTTGTGTTTGTTTGTGCCCAAGTCGCCACTAATATTAAAATAAATAGTTCAGACAAGTCGATCATAAAGTATGAGATTCATCAATCAGAGACGCAAAGAACCTAATTTAACATTAACAAGAAAACCAAAAAATCTACCAGATCTATAAGACCCATAAAATCATGGGAAAGACAAACTTCATAAATCTGTAGGAAAGTACAAAGTCACTTTCCAAAATACAGAAAAGTATAAAATATCCCACTGACCACACACAGCCCACCAGGGGCCATAGTTCCCTCCAAACAGGAGGCCGAATAGCCATGTTATACTTGGCATAGCTCTTCTCACTCTCATGCTACAAATATTAGCACAAGATTTGAAGCAGTCTGAGTCCTTCCTAGACCCTCTCATGGGTAAACTGACAGTTACAACTAACTGGGGAAAAGTCAGTGCAGCTACTGCACACAATTTGCACTGTGAAAGTAGCCAGAACTGTTGCAGCAAAAGTGGAATTAAGTATATCCCAACAGCTGCTTATTTAGACTTGTTTGTGAACCTTCGAGAGTACTTTCATTAAAGTCTAATTTTGTGTCTATATCATATTGATTACTTTTGACATTAATATTCAAGTCTCTATTTAAATTTGTGTTTAAAAACATTATTGGTGTTGTACGTGTGTAGTATTAACAAAGAAAATTGTGTTAATCCATTATTGCAGCTCAATTCTTATAAAGTCTCATGTGGTTTCAAAAGCCAAAGCAACATTCCATCAAAATTCAAGTATAATCCAGGAAACATTATTAGTGTTATCGTTGTAGTCTTTTCATGGCTTCAGAACATCTGAACATGTCAAAATAATCCTGTATATGTGCCCAGGACTTTGGCTGTAAAAATATCTGCATTGGGTCTACATCCCAGTTGGCATATCCATCTGGATTGCTTGGTAAATTGAGACATTCAGACAAAAAAAAAATCCACACATACAATGCACATTGGATAGATTCCCCATTAACCATTATCCACTTCAAGGCTTTGGTACAATCCCGTGACCACTCTTAGTTCCTTTCAACACTGGGGTAAAGTTTAAAGACTTTGTATATCCACTCAGAATAGAAGGCAACATTAACAAAAAGTGCTGGCTGCGAAGAGGCACATTTGGTCCTTTGGATGCTCACACCAATGATGACTTTGCGTTCATGTTCTTGACAGACCAGTGGACCACCATAGTCTCTCTGTGGAGGCAAGGCACACAATGCACATCAAAGGGGACTAAATAACAACTGTATTGCAGGACACTGAAATCCAGATATCTTACATCACACACTCCTTCTCCTCTCTTGCCTCCTGCACATACTCTGCTTTCTCCAGCATCCCCTTTGATTTGTAAGCACGTCTTACTGCTGATCATCGGCATGGTGACAGAGTTCAGAGTGTCGTCCACTCCTGTGTCTGTACATAAATCAAAATCAATACTTCATATAAAAAAGGCTAAAAATGTAATGGATCTTGTCATATGGGTGAGAGATTGCAGTACTTTTGGTTTCCCCCCATCCGTACATGGTGCAGTTGGTGCCCTCTGGGATGTGGCACTCTTTCACAGGGAGATGAATGGTAGAGGCACCTTCAGACACAGGGGCAGGACTATAACAAACATGGGTTAGACATAATGAACTGGTCACAATTAAACATCAAACGTATATATATTACACTTATAGCATATCTATAGCAAATAGCTTACGTCTCCAATTTCAACATGACAAGGTTTGATCCTTCAGGGCCACAAATGAGTCGAGAGATATGTAGTCTGGGATGGTTGGAGGATTCATTGAGATGTTTTAGTCCAACCTGCACACTGTAGTCCCTCAGATCTGGAACACTGCTCACCACAACAACCAACAGAAGATACACAGAAAAGTGACCTCAGGTTCTTGTATTTAATGTATGATGCATGATAAATATTATTTGCAAGCAAGTTGTACCTCACAATGTTTGTTATAGCCAGTAAAAATAATTACACTATTATCCAAATCATTCTGAAATGAAATCATACAAATTGTTGAAAACATATAGGAGGTGAAGAAGTACATAATGGCAGCAATGTGCAGCTCTGAGTATAGCTCTGGGACAATTAACATAATATTTGACTCATATTGGTAGCTATAGTCACCTAAAGCTTATTGTGGAAGTATGGTGGCGCAGTGGATAGCACTGTCACCTCACAGCAAGAAGGTCCAGAGTTTGGATGGGGTCTTTTTTGCATATAATTTGCATGTTCTTTCCGTGCATGGGTTTTCTCAGAGTATTCCATTTTCTCCCACCAACATTAAAACATGTCTTTGATTACCTGGATGCCCCCTGGTGGCGGCTGCCCACAATGAATTTCCCAATCGAGATACTAGTAGATTAAGGCCCGTCCACGAGTATTTGAATAAACACATACTTTTTGAGTCTGTTTATAAGATCCTCTCTGTCCAGATGAGTGCTTATTGAAAAATATCTCTGTCCACACAGCTCTACCTTAAAAGCATAAACCACCACAAGATGGCGGCAAACACTAGAAACCACAGAGTAACAGTTGTGAGTCTGTTTTGTTTTGGCAGCGTTAAACTCTCTTGAAAGTATTATGTTCAGTCAGAAGCAAAAATTGACTGATTTGTGTCACAGACGCCGAGGTGGAAGTGTTAAATGTGTCTAGACAGTAAAAAGAGAAGAATGGACCTGTTAATGACTATAACCGGCTATGTGGTGAGTTGTGCAGTAAGCTAATGAGTGTTGTTGCTGAAGTGATGTATTAACACTTCATCTGTAATGTGTTTTGCAGTAATCTGTTCACAGCTGCTGTGGTTGTTGTACTTGTTACACGCATGCACACAGCCATTTTGTCAGCGCGGATACTTATGTATCCGTTTTGTCTGTCCACATGTCTCTATTGCCTCTGGAGGTCTTCACTTTAGGAGCTTTAAAAAAAATATCTGTTTGGCGGCCTGAAAAGACTGTTTACATGTAGCCCGAAAGGCTCAAACGCATAGAAAGTATGCGTTTATTAAAATAGCCATGAACGTGTATCCAGGGCCTAAAGCAGTGGCTCTTTCTTTAAATATACTGATACTTTGTATGTAAATGTAAACATGAGTTGTTAATATGTAACATACCAAATATTAGATGTTT
Source organism: Neodontobutis hainanensis (assembly GCA_024349245.1). Taxonomy (NCBI): domain Eukaryota; kingdom Metazoa; phylum Chordata; class Actinopteri; order Gobiiformes; family Odontobutidae; genus Neodontobutis; species Neodontobutis hainanensis. The sequence goes on from JALDNG010000062.1 coordinate 1,178,515, forward strand.
GCTATATGGGATAGATTGAGTTAGGTAAAATGGAGTGAAGAATTACCAGGAGGTGAAACACTGTTGGTCTGTCAAAACCCAGTCTTCTCTGATCAGAGATCCTCCGCACAAATGAACGCTCCTGTAAAGTATTTTTTATGGTGTTACTGTGGAAGGGTTAAACAACCATTTCCAAAAGCATGACATTTTAAATGACTTACTCTCTTTGGATGCTCACAACCCAGCTGCCATCTGAACCTCGCACTTGATGTCCTCCAACTATCCTGGTGTTTATATGCACAAAGCATGATATCTTGTCTCTAGTTAAAGCTTAAGAGATACATTGTGGATACTGTGTGTTAGTTAGATGCGGTTATACATTAGGAAAATGCTACCGTAAAAAGACAGCCATAGACTATAGTTTGCTGGTCAGTGAGTGAAAGGAAATGCTGATAATATTGTTCAAGGGAAAACAGATGATCAGATAGGCCTAAATACGGACAGGTTTATACCAATGAAATGCAGATAAGCCAAAATAATACTTACAGCTGGGTTGAGTAATGGAAGTTGCAGATTTACCTAAAAGATGTGTAACAGTAAGAACACAGTAAGAACAGAGCCCAGTGCAGTAAAAAAGCATTTATGCCACTGGCCCTTCATAAAGTATTAACGCTTATTGAAGGAAACACCATTCAAAACTATAAAAACCTTATCTATGAATATAAATATTGGTTAGAGGCTATATTGTAGTACTTTGAAACTGCAAGAAATAAATTTGCTCAACTTGGGTACATGTTTTACATTATGGAAAAAATAAGCCCTTGAGTGCAGCCTGATTGACATCAGCTAAAGGAAATGTTGTGTCCAGCTGCCTGACTTTTTTTTTTTCTCAATAAAACAATCGCATCATAGAATTGCATGTGTTTGCCAGCTGGGAACTGTAAGTTTTGTTCCAATCGGACAACTCACAGCAAACACCATACATAAACCACCAACCAAGGTATAACAGAAAGAGTTAGAAATTTAATGTTAATCAAAGTTCATCACATGTTGTATGTATTAATATACAGTATAAAAGCAGTGACATGTGTTTACTGTGTCAGTATTAAACATAAGAAGTCCAATTCTGAGGCTCTTCAATGCAGAACTACCAAATAACTGTGACCCCTGTCTTCTATTAATCAAAGTGATGCAAGACAGTTCAGAACAGATTAACAAGTTAATTTAAATATTTATATAATTTATAATGGACCAGTACCAGAGCCAACAGACCTTGTGTAACTATTCTATTCTCATTGTGTCCTCTCAATTTATAGTATGACTCAGTGGCGGCTGGTGGTGGTATTTGGTGGGTGGGCTAATAAATACAATCACATCTGGGACATAAAGTTATAGCAAGACTTTAATCAAACAAACTTGTACTTGTACAACTAAGGATTATGTCAAACAAACACTTTCAAACACCCTTATATCTTTCAGAATTATCTACATAATATCTTTATAGCATCCACTAAAATAATGTTTATTACAAGACAGACTCATAGATCGTAAATAAACAGACAGACTGGAAACAACGCAACAAATATTGCTAAAGCTAATGTATTTATATGAAAATCTCCTGCTCTTCCTGTCAATTCTTCTGCATTCTCTCTTAGAAGTACAGGAAAGTTCAATATCAAAAAAATATAATCAAATTCAAGTCCCTGAATGAATACATTTAGTGCCAATACCAAGTAATTCGAAAGGCAGGCCTTCATGACAGGAGGTGCTTAACCCACCTAGCCCATTGATAACCGCCCTTGTAGTTGTTATTTCTATCAACAATTCACTTAGGTCTTTTAGTAAACTCTGTTTTTATTGTACATAACATAAATAAAATTAATGGTTTCAAACACTTACAGCGCTTTAGTTTGCAGTAGTCCCAAGCCAGACGGTTACTTGTATTGGTGTAACACCAAGGGCCATGCTTGTCCCTGTCTGGGTTCCGGCAGTAGTTCTTCTCCAGCCCTACATGTAATATTGTAGAGTGTGAGTCCCCACTGAAAAACACAGACACAAATTTGAATAAAATGTTTTGGATCTATATTTCAGCGATTCATAAAAACATCAATACACAAAAATACTTGTATATAATGCCAGTATCATACATGTGACAAAATGTGCCAAGAAAGTCTAACCTTGCCAATACTATCGTTAAAAATAATCTTCTGCATTGGTTACTCCGAGCCTGTAGAAAGAAATGCTGAGTTTTGCAAAGAGTACTCATGGGAGTATGAAAGTATGCACTCTAAGCATTTTGCAGGACTCAGACCAGCAGGAGCCATGTCGTTTGTGGGCTGATTTGGTTATGTTCCCAATTTTTAGGAATTCACATCTAATTATGTGTCTTTGCTACGTTCCAATTGGCTCTGGTAGAATTAAATGTAATCTTCTCAGAAATCCAAATATCCCTCAAAAGCAATTACTAGGTGGGAGTTGAGACCCACACACATAAAAGTAATGCTAAGCGATGGGCAACAATTTGTCAGTGGGTGAAGATAATTTTACTTCCCAAGAGAATGTTAAACAAGCTGTAGCCCTCAGCAGTTTCTTCTGGGCTGACCCTTGACCTTGAGCAGGGTAGACTTGCTGGCTGCGGCCAATGCGAGGGAGCTGATTGGCTTTGATCTGCTTTCCTCAGAAAGCACTTCCTGAGGGCATAGGTCAGCTCTGGAAAGTGTCCATCTGTCTGTGCCATTTTAGCTTTTAAAATTAATTTTTAAAGTTAAATTAAGTAATTCCAACAGATCCACTGCAGTATGAAGCAATGTCATAGGACATATGAAAAACATCACAAGGTTTCTTCTGGTCAGTTAAATAGAAATGCCTTATTAGTGACCCACAAGGAATCCCAGATTTCTTCCAACCGTTTGTTAGCACAGTAAATGCATTTTTATGAGAGTTTTACAGTGTGTCAACAACTAAATTAGGCAACCTTTCACGAGATTGAAATGCAAGTGCAGAATGAATTCCTTTTGTACCTGTTTATATGTTGTGACCAATTTGCACAGGGGATTCCTGACCGACTTATGGATAAAGTGCCCTGATATGTCTCCCCAATGTCTTCGTAACACTCTGTGGAAGAAAATAAGTATATTTTCAGAAGAGCTAGGATCAGGAAGTATTTTTGTAAGACCAGGAAGTGGTTTTATAACTAAAGTTTTAAATAAATGTTTAATTGAGATTTTAATCATTTTAATGTCACAGTTCTCACTGCAACTGGTACTTTTTAAGAGTAACTCCTTATTTAGTATGTTCAGAAACAGAATCAGACAAGAATCTACAATAACCAACTTTCTGGCTGCATTTTCACATATTTGGTTCTCTGAAATGTAAAACAGAACACTATGGGAAATAACGCACACTCCTGCCAGAGTGTGGAGAATTTGTTCTTCCATGAAATTTAATTCAAAGGGCAGTATGCTGCCAAGTGGATTGGTCATTTGGGAACAATATGGAAAGTGTCTGTGTAATTCCACTTTGTAAAAATACGACATGTCTTTGAAGCAACGGTTGTTCACAATTTCAGTCAAATTGTTAAAGAATCATGTAAAATAAAGGAATTGTTGTTGGTTGTTCTCTGTAAAACCAGTGCAGTAGTAACTACATCTATGTCAATCATTTACCAATATTCTTTGAGGCTTCAGCATCACACTGTGGGATATGTGTGCAGTTGGCTCTCCTCTGATTAGGATCTGTTGTGAAGCACCATGGTTGATATGATCCATCAGGGTTACGGCAGTAATTCTCCCTGAGGTCTCTAGAACAAGCACAGAAACTACATTTTAAATGATGTGGCCGATGAATTTTACTGCATAGCTATAGTATCACTTTTCAGTCTGTCTTCCATCAATTTTCAGTAGTATAACAGTCAAGCACACAAAATAAAAGTGTCTCAGCATTACTCACTTGCATTTGTAGTTCTGAGGCAGAAAGGAGTGCTTATGGGGGAACTGGGTGTCCCAGCGCTGACAAGACACACCCTCCGGGGTGACATTCATAGTACCTCTGTAATCTGTGCCCTTTCCCTGTATACAGGATGTTGTTACATTACCAATACTGTCCTCACTGGAGTCTGTGTCTAGGGACAGAAAAAGAAAAGTATACAAAGTAATTTGTATAAACTATAGAATTTAACAAAACTAAGCTCACACTTGTAATAAGTAAGTTATAGAGCCAAGACACAAAAGACGGACAAAAAGAAGGAGCACTGAGAGATTTTAATCCCTACAAGAATGTGTCATGTTTAACCTAGAGACAAATGATCAAAAACAGTAGCAAACCCCTTCTCTCTACTGAGATAGGAAACTTTCTGTGTTCATAACAGTGGTGCCCCACATTCTTGCACGCTGAAATATCCACAGCAAAAAGAAGGTTAGGTAATATACTGACATCAGTCAGTGCCATGGGTTACCAAACACAAATTTTCTGTATGTTTAATAAAGCATTATGTAAATAATATAGTTTAAAAACATGACATGAAAGCTGACTGGCTCAGGCAGCCATATTCACCAGAAAACTATTCCAAACATTTTCAGATGGAATTCTGCTTTTCAGCAGAGCTGGGGCAGTGGTACACTTCTCCCCCTGGATTTCTGTCTGTTTCTTTAGCCTTTGACAAATGGAATGGGAGAAGATGGAGGAGTAAAGGCAATGTTTTAAAGAAGAAAAGAGAAAGCAGAAAATAGAGAGAATCTTTGGTTTGATGTAATGCATGCCAATTCCTGTGCACTACCATGTACAGGTCAGTGGTTTTTATCTTTCTGAGCGCAGGCATTGAGTGAAACACACATCTGGACAAATGAAGATCCTCCAGCCCTGCAGTAAATCATTACATGTGCAAGTAAAGTGCATGTGCATATGTTTCATCGAGAAGCTAAGGTAGATGTTCTTTGTATTTGTGGGTGCACATATGGGAATATGTCAAAATCATACGGAAACTTGATCAAACTTTCTAATGGCATGACATAGTTTTTGCATCATCTTTGTCTTTTACATTAGATTTAATCACTCTCTGTTATAGCTACATCATTTATTTCCCAAGCACATAACTACTTGCATACAACTTAAATTAGCAAAAACTATCCAAGAAATTGGAAGTTGTTTTTTATTTATTTAAAAATAAATGATGTTAACATATGTAAAAGTGAAACAAATAACAGTTGGCCAAGACACACTGCTTGCCTTAACTCCATACAAGCCTTATTACTTTTTTCCTGGGTGCCATTATGTTTATAGCCTACCACTGACAGAGACAAGTCAGCTTTCAGCCATCTCTGTGTAGTTACTAGTGTGTTCCCTTGCAATCTGTGAGTGGTCTCAAATGATGCCCATCCTAAAACCCACTGTCTTTCTTGAAGAGGTCGAGGGATATAAAGCCAAAGCACCACATGAAACACTTGACTCAATAAACAAATCTCTGCAGGGGTGCGAGGGCTATTTACTTTACTCACTGCAATAGCCTCTAAAGACCAAAGCTCTGTTTTGAACTAACCCTCTGGTGCTCTCAAACCACTAGCTCTTAGTTTCTAACTACAGCCTGTCTTAAAAATAACAATCCCTGGTGAACCACATAACCAAAAGTTGGTAAGTCTGGAGCAATAGTGATAGTCATAAATTAAGTAATAATTGTAACAGTGCTTGTGAAGAGGTGCTTTGTGTTTTGTGTTGTATTTATGAGGATCTGGAATATATACTGAATGGCCTGGAACATGTCCTTACCACACACAGTGATGTTGCAGTACTCCCATGGAGTTGCAGGATCCATAGTATAGCACCAGGGACGAAGACGATTATCTGGATTACGACAATAGTTATCCCTTAAATCTTTGTCTCTGTACCTGACAACGCAAGACAGAGAAGAAAGAAAAGCATATGACTAGACATCATGACAACAATTGAACTCTGTCTTTCTTGAGAATCAACATCTTTTATTGTAGCATGATCCAGGTGTGTGTAAAGGAGGGTCTGTGAAAACAGTTACTCTGTAATTATGAGCTCTGAGGCTTACTTTTTGGGCTTGAAGTGGTGTTTATGAGGCCGCACTGAGTCCCATCTCTGACACTCCTTTCCACTCAGTGTATGATCCACTTTGCCTCTGTAATTCTCCCCATTACACACTATACACATCTCTGTCAAGAGACAAACATCCTTAAAGCAAGCATTGTTTAGTAATTGGCCTGTGTAAACAACTTTAAGGAATCCACATAAACACTGAGTAAATGTATGATCACCTCCATAAGAATAAGATGCATGCCAATGTCTCCTTTCTTTCTACACTGAACCTGAGTTATTTTCTGTCCAGTGAAGTCGTTTGGGAGGGTCTTACCCTCTGAACACTGTGGTATGCCACACTCCTCAGCACGTACATTGGGGTCTGTGGTGTAGCACCACGGACCACCAGGATCGTTGTTGGGATTTCGACAGAAGTTTTCCCTCAGGTCGTGCGCTGGGTACCTGTCAGGATAAAACCTACAAGGGAGTAGACAGATATTATTAAAACTGATGCTATAAGTTGTACAAATATATTGTAGAGAATATTGGCACAATCTTGTGCAAGCTATGCTCTCAACAAAAAAGCAAATAAACAAACTGGACATTTTGGCCTCTTTCTGAGAAGGTAATTCATTCATTACAATCTATTACAGAAACCTCCAAAAAAAAAAAAAAGAAAAAAGACAAAAATATATATCTTTTTTCCCAATTTGCACCTTGCACAGGATTGCCTGTAATTCCTAATATAAACCATTTCTCTCAAGTGTGAATCAGCCAGAGTCACAGCATGGTAACCTCCAACAGCACAGAACAATGCTATGAACCACTTGGAGTAACCCATGCAAGACTTTTGCTGGCAGTCTCTGAACACTTTTAAACCTAATCCCTCTCTGTCATCGGCTCCATCATGTCAGCCTGAACAAGGGACTGTAGCACAGAAATTTAGAGGAAAAAGAGCCTAGCCTGTCCAGACATATGGAATGTAACTACAGCAGAAGCATGGGATGACAGCACTAAATGGACAGAGTGTGAAATTGGTCCTCTGTCAATGCAGGATGATGAAAAGCTGGTTTGTCAGCACCCCCTGATCTCTGCCGACTACCCTCTTCCTCCCACCTAGGGAGACATACAGCTAACACACAAAAACACATTTGGGCACCAAAAGTGAGGAGAAATTTAAGTCAAGTAATGTGAAAAATTCTAAGAAGAAAAGCTGAGCTTAATCCACAGAGCATAACGACAGGATCCCAGTGTGAAATCAATGATGTAAAAAGAAATAACACGTGCAGTGGAAGAAAAAATGCACTTGTGTTGACCCTCCCTTCAGCAGCTTGTCTGAACACTCTACCTCAGGCAATGACTCTTTTCTTGAGGGAGTCTACACTGCTCTCCTTAATGCCCTGGGGCTTATGCAAGGCTTCACGCTAATGCAAAACATCAAGCAACAAGAGGAAATCTCCAGGTTAACCCAGTGAAAAGTCTGTAAGGAGAACAACTGAACTGACCTTACAGTTTTACATACAGTGTTGTAACTAATAGTGTCTTAAGCACAATGTTTGGACTAAAAATGGACTAAAGTAACATCTGTAGTGTGTGACTCACCAGCTCATATTCATCTCAATATGATATACTTAATTGATAGATGGACTCCACACATTTCAACATGAACTCTAAATAGGCCAAGACGCTGGAGCAAGTTAGCCATAATGATGTTGCGTTAACAGATGTTGGCCAGTTATTCATGTCCTTGCCAAAGTCCGCTCCCATTGGAGAGCAGGCAAACACTATGCACACACCTCATTTACAGAATAAAATAGTGGCCAGATCTGAGATATCACTGAGATGAAATCTACACTTGGAGTTAGTGTTGCAAAATGTCTACTGTCATGTTCAGTGTTATAGAATCCAAACGTATTAAAAAATGTAGGACATTGTGCAGTTTAAGATGCTTAATATATGTATCTGAAAATGAATATATATTACAACTCCATGTTTAAGTAACTGGGCTTTCACAATGCAACCTCCAAAGAGCCAAAAAATGTAGCTTGACATAATAATAATCTCCCATTTATGAAACACAACCAATAAAGACATGAACACATGCAAGTGAGATTAGATTTTCTTTTGTATATAGATTGTCTTTGTTAAATAAATTTTCATTTGTTTTTACATCCATGAGTTAGGCTTTTAAAAGGTGTGTGCGCTTCTGTGAATGAATGTGCTAACCAGTGGAAAAAGGGATAATAATATGTTTTGATTCTTATCAATTTTCTAATTCTATTTTTCTTGCTCCACTGCTAATTGACACACACTTCTCTCAGGGATCAATCACTTTAACACAGGCAAACAGGTGGAAGTCCCAATCTTGGAGGGGAACCTCCTGAGAAATCACCTCTTGCCCACAACAAGCAGTCAAGCGTGAAAATAATAGTTACCTGAGGCTAAAACAGTGTGTGGTTCACTATGATGCTAACTCTCACACAGCAGGATGTTCGTATGTTGGGTAATCCCACAGTGGCACGAAATCTTCCTCAAGTAAAGCACTTTTTGACCCTTAAAAGTTGAGAGTTGATGACAACCCATGGTCATTAAACCAAATTTTACATTCTCTATTTAAAAGAGAGACTGAGTACTAAGAATAAGTAATGACTAAACTGTGGAGGAGTGGGGGACAGCCTGCCAAAGATCAATGCTAAAATAAATGTGACCTCAGCTGGAAATCAGACAAAACGCAACTTCAAGTCAATAAATCTAAGAATTTTCTTTATTTCATCCTTCCTCCATGCTCTTTTTTCTGTACATTCCCGTAAATGCGTATTACAGCTCTTCAGCCACCGACTCATTGAAAGTATAACTAATAAGCACTGCTAATGAGGTGCTGGCAGCGACCTACCAAATTCACTAATCTCTTGACCTTCTTGTGGCCAGTGGGAAAAAATATTTTTGGGATACACCTGATGCCCTGCAGTGAAGCCAAGAGAAAAAAAAAAAAAAAAATTTTGGGAGGATATCCCTGCTTGTGTTGAAAGAAATCTGACTAAACTCTGGATAAGCATTCATCTTCGAGACCTAGCTTTTTCCCTTAACCCCTGAGATGCGATGGGATATGAACACCATTAAATCAGCAGCTCAGGCCTGTTTAATATCAGCCACACAGAAGGAAAGACCTGGCGTGATGGTGGAAGTTAGAGGATTAGGGGACGGGCTTTGAAAGGCGTCTGTTTCAAATGTAGATGTAATAAAGTGGTGGAAGTTAACAAATATCATATTAATCTTGAAAGAAGAAACACAGTTATGTTTAAAGACATGCTCCTAGTTTGCCTGGGCCACATGGACTCCAGTACTTGTTTTAGTATACATGCATAAGAAGTTCATTGCTTTATTAGCATTAGAAGTATACCAAACATTGGTAGGCCAGGCCTTGTTCTGTGTTCAAGAGTTACTTCTAACTGCTTTTAACTTTAAAAATTGATATTTTATAATTTCTGTTACACCTTTACATGTGTTGTAGGTTACATGGTAAAGCAATTTATGATTACATAGGAGACAAACTTACATGTGCTCATTGATGATATTATCAGACCATGCTTGACATGTGATGTTTGACTTTGTCCAAGACCTCCGCCCTCTGTAGTTGCTGGTCCCAATGATGCACTCTCTAACATAATCTAAGAAGGGCACACACATTAAAAACATTCAATAATACTTTATTCAGCATGTATTACAGTAAAGTTCTGCTTGCATGAACAACCTAAACAACCATAACCACCTGGAATATATTCTGTCTCTTGCCATGTAGGGTCATTGAGATGTGTTTTACTCCAAATGTTTCAGTATGTCCCAGTTTGTGTGTTATTATCAAAACAGACAACTCCCTCAAATTCATTAAATGTCACAGGGGGGAGTTTCTGTAAATTTTGCCGTAAATTCTAAAGTGCTAGATTCCACATGCTAGGCCGGAGAAAACTCTTCGCTCCAATTGTAAACAATCATTTTTTTTTTGTTTTGTTTACTCTTGAGTTGACTGCTATGTTTGTGCTGGAGAAATTAAACGCAATGATGGGAAGTGCTGTGTGTTACGTTTACTGTGTAGACTTTTATATGTATCTAAGGATTCTACAAGCCTCTATTACAGCCCCCTGGTCTCATTGAATCCCCCTACACCTAAAAGTCTTATCTAAAGCAAACAGGAAGAGCTAAAAGTCATCTGAAAATGCTTGACAGTTACCTTTTTTCTCATACAGCGTAAAGTTAACATTTCTCTGCTTCTGCACACCATGGCTGAAGCGGTCAAAGGGAAGCAAGTAGCAATTCCTGCTGTGCCTTTGAAAGTTGAAAGCCCTTTTAAAAGCACAGTGAAGCACATCAGAGATGACCATCCAATAAACAACAGAAATATGTAAATATTGTGTGTCTACACAGCAGGAGAGCAGCATGACCATTTAGTAAGCATGAGTCAGGCATCAAACAAGCTGAACTAATATCTTACCTGCAGTCCTGGGCGATTCTGCACTGTTTTGAACAGTGCCCCGGTGATCTCCTTTTTTTAACCCGACGGGCCTGAGGACAGTCTGTGCAAACCAACATGTGGTTCTCTGTCTTCTCATACTTCTGTAAGGACTGATGACTTCTACTGTAACCTACAAGCACACAGGGACACTACATGAAGAAGACTGACCAGTCTATCCCAACAGTCCAGTGGCACAGTATGATGCGCTCAGATACTATGTGTTACTATCAAGACTGTTAATGACAGAGGCAAATGTCTGTTCCTCACAATAACACATCAAAATCTGTTTTAATGCAATACTAATCCAGGGCTTAGAATCAAAGTGACATTTCACCAACTTTACAGGAGGAGCTGGCCATATTTTAATCTGACTAAAGTATTTTAGTCCTAAATTATTAAATATACATTCACACTGATGGAAACCTCTTCTGTGACAATTTTGAATAATTTCTTTTAATATATATTTTTCTACATTTTTATATTTGAGAAGAAAGCCAAATCCAATGTTTGATGCCATTTTAGTTAAGACTTGATGTTCAGAGATATCAGAGATTCCAGTAAGCAGTGCTCATCAAGAGCTTTCATTTGATATCTCAATTTTGCCCAAAATGTTATGACACATAGACCAATACACTGACTAATCCTACCAAGACTCTCAGTGTATGTAGAACAGAGCTGTACAATTTTACATAAATTGATAACAGTTTGACGGTTTGATTTTTCAATAATGTAAACAGTGCATCTGTGAATTCTTAGAAAGATAGATCTAACTGTGTGGCCAGCTGCTGCAGCGTTTATTCAGTAAAATGAGTTTCCCTTGAAGCCCAGTGCTGCTGGCATGCTACTATTCACTCTGTTGAAGCATGACCATCGTGGAACTCACAATGAAGCCCTCACAGCTCTTACGTTTTTATGTAGTACAAAGTGTGTCCAACATGGAAAAGCCTCCCGCTGTTAGTATTTCAAATGATTGTAGCTGCCTGAAAAAATGTAATAAACTCTGAACTGTGAAGACAGCCAAAAAAACAAATGATGTCAATCCAAAATTTGACATGCTACACTCTCACTTCCAGAGGGTCTTGAAGCTTATTTCATATTTTACTACCAAAAACCATAGTCCAAATCAATCTACTCACTAGTTTTACTGCTCTGTGCTATATTTGTGCTTTTTTTTGGTTATTGAACGAATACATTTTATGGATATCTGGGATTCCCAGGGGAGTCAATTTCTGTAACTTGTATTTATGAGACTTTAAGTTCAGACACTTCAACCAGCCACTAAAGCCTTATTGGAAGTCCCACGGTTTAACTACAGCAACATAATGATTTGGTCCTGAAATGGCAATAATAGCTGATAGCTGGAAAGTTTAAATGTCACTCTATCCCTTGTCTTTTACCATATTGACATCCAACACTTCAAAGTGAAATAGAGCATTCATAAATATGGAATTGTCAAAGTGCAAAAGACATTGACTATTATAAATCATTCTTGTTTTATTTATAGACCTTGTTAAACCATTTATTTGGAAAAAGCACTTCAAACGAAAACACAAAGAAGCCATTGCATAGTGTATACACACTAGAGGAGATCCGATGGGTTCAGAAGCAGGACAAACCTATATTTTACCTATGAATCCTTTGTAATAGAAATCCATCAAGTGTTACCTCACTGTTCAAGTTAGCACATCCTTCAGCAGCATAGGTCTCCACTCTGAAATCTCTTGAGGGCAACTGCTTCAGATGCACTGAGTTTATTTACAGTCGTTTCCTCTTTATAATAATATGGGTGAAGTGTGATATAAATTTCTTAGAAAAATCTCATGCTACTAAGTTACAGTAACATGCTCTTGTGCCAAGATCTGACACAAGGCGTTGTGTGTACTTGAGATATTGTAAACTGTGGCGCGTTTAGAGGCTCCTCGTGGTTGAAAATGGTTTTTGGGGAGGATGTGTTATTAATGTTTGGGCTCCACTAGACCACATCTGGCACTCATCACTGTGTTGTTCCAGCCCTGATGTCTGGCGAGGCTGCTCAATTAGATTTCACTTAGGCTCTTCCTCTCCTTGCAGTCAGACCTCTGCTATCTTCAAATCCCAAACATTTGCCAAAGTAGACAATTAGAATAAAAGCTGCTCAATTGGGAAACATAAAATTAAATGAAAAGAGGCAGAAATGGTTTTAAGGAACAGGTCTGTGTCTAGAATCTGAGCTGAGTAAGATGTAGATGTGATGAGGGGATGCCCCACACTTTCACCTTCATTTGAAACACTCACTGAGGCACTCTTGAGCCAAACGTTTAACTAAGGTGTATCACTCCCCTTCCTCAGCAGACTGGATGGATCCAGTGCACAGCTGCATTATGGGAACAAAAGGAGAGTAGCAGGTTAGAGGTGCACCTCTGTCTGGGAATTAAGCAGACATTACATCTGCTTCAGAGAGCGCACAATGAAAAACTGGGCTTAGTGGCCAGATGTTAACCCTCCACCCCTCTTCCTCACACACATATCTCTCTGGTGGCTCAACCGCAGAATAAAAGGCGCTGGGAGCATGTATTTGATTTTCCTAACTCCAGAAAAGGTCAAAGGTCAGGGTCAGAGCCCTGGAGGTGCAACTAGGAGATTCACTGCTTTATTCAGTGATTTGTCAGTGGGAGGACAGATAATCTCACTACATCAAAAGGCAACACCAGGTTGGATAGCAGGTGTTTAAATCAATTGCCCCTCCATGGCTCTGGTGCAGTCTCTTTGTTTTTAACCCCAGTCTTTATCTGGCACCATGCCTCCCAAACAGTTAGACCGGTGTCTGTTGCACAAATTATTCTGACCTCAATAAAACTTTAACAACACCAGTAATACCTGAGCAGATGCACTTCAAAGCAAGTCATTTGGCGCGCATTAACGCCTTGAGGCACCGGACAGAGGCATTTGTAACAAGGAGTTAATCGATACCGTTTAAACTTAGCCAAATGTAAATGCTGTTGCAACCAAGCTACATGAACCAGAAAGCCTGACGAAGATATATGAAATTGTTAAAAAAAATCTTTTGAGGCAATCACCTTGGATTGTTTTTTGTTTTTTACTGGTGTTGATAAAACATGGATAATTGCGTCTTTAGGGGTTAGAACGGTGAGCGTCAAAGGTGCACGAGTCAATTCAATCATGCCTGGTAAATTCAAAATAACAGTAAGCAGCCTAAATAAAACATGGTAGGCTATGTATAAGCTAGGCTACCATATGGCATCTAAAATAACAATAAAGTTTGTTTTTATTTGTCAGTGAGACGATATTTTTTAACAACAGAGTTAACTTGAATTTACGATTATTAGACTATGCTTCACACGTGTTCACTCTAAAAAGTTTGGAAACTATGACAAAATAAAAAATAAAAAAGTAATCGTAAAAAAGCGTGACACACAGCAGGCATTGATAAATACTCATAAATAATATTTGTAGTCTTACCTGTGTGCAGCGCAGTGAGCAGAGCGCAGAGCAGGGCTTGGTAAACGGATGCGTAAATCCTCATGGTTAGATCCCAGAAGCTGGACTGAAGCGTGTGGAAAGAGCGGCTGGCTGAGCAGAACAAGTCTCGCCTCCCTTAAACTGATGAGAGACTTCCAACAAACTACACGTCCTCAGTTCAACCCCCTTTTACTCCACTTTGTACTCTGCTCTAACGTCTCTCATCACTAACATCAAGCCCATGAAGTTACTCAACATCCGGTCCCTATTTTCAAAATAAAACCATACTCGCTTAAAGATTACGTTTAATTTGGCTTTATCTGAATGCTCTGTAAATCAAGTGTTTCAAACACTTAAAATGCCCATAAGGTTTATTATGCAGTAGTGATACTCACACTCAAACATCTTTCATTTTTTATTTCACAAGGCACTAGAACAATAGAACATGTTTCATGGTACAACCCACCTCTAACAAGAGACCCTCAGGTTTTCTGTTCTCAGGCCTATCAGCTTAAGCTTGGACAATCATTTCTTTAGTCTCTGTTTTGGCCCAGAAACAGAGAGACTATAAGGCAGATGGGATTCTTTAGGAGTTTGCCAAAGAGCACTTGGCCCAAAGTGGTGATTGAATCCTGAGAGGATTGAGCAGTTGCAACACACCTCATGTACAGAAGGAGCACAGGTGCATGCACAGACTACTGAAGTGTCCTAGAGGAGGATGGGGAACAGTTCATTGTCACTGAAGTCTGACCTATAAGAGTGAAAGTCTACTAAATGTTGATTAGGTGTCCCACTCACTTAAATAATAACATTTAAGTCTTTAGTGTTAGCATGACTGTTTTACATTATTAAATGGCCAACAGCCGAACAACAATGGTAAGGATGCCTCATCATTGGTCAAACTGTGCTGTTCTCATGAAAATGACAAAAATGAAAAATGTCTATGTGGGACTGAGGGAATATTTGTCCTGCTGGTCATAGAAACCCCACAGGAGAAAGAGGTATGGTAAGAAATGCTCTGCCAAGACTCACTAATGGTATATTTTTACAAGAGTGACCCGATAAAGCCCTATAAATAAATATATTTGTATTTATCAGTGGTACCGGTAGAAGGAAATGACTGTAAAGTAGCCCATATCTTTATCACTTGACTATTACATTGATTGTGGTACCATAAAGATTTAATATAGGGTCACTAGTAATTCAAAATTCAGCTCTTAAGACAAAGTCCACATTCCCTGGAAGCACATTATAAGATATTAAAAGTTGTGCGTCTGCGCATTTTGTGTGTGGAACAGCTGGAAGTGATCCTATTTAGAAACCAGTGTACAGGACTTTGTTGGGCCCTAACCCCCATTTGACAGGAAATCCACACTTCAGCTGTTAACGGGCGGCTGACTTAAAACCCTCCAGAGAGAGCAGCAGAGGAATAACGTGGCTTGAGGTAAATGCCAGACGCTCGGCCGTCCCTCATTAAGACGCGTGCAGGTCATTTCATTTTCTTTGGTCCTTTTCGCTCCCTTTGGTGTGTGTGCATATGAACAGGTGTTGAGCAGTGTGCTTGCTCAGAGGCAGCAGCCAAGGAGGTGCAGCAAACACCATACACACATCTTACCCACAACGTCAATCAGTGTCAGCGCAAAGAAGAAATCCAGACGCTAGAAAAATCTGCCTTTTCTGTAGATTGGTACCTTTTGAACTGCAGCGAGACCAGGCCGACTAACTTCCCAAAGTGAGAGTTAAATAAGTTCGCTTTGACAGCTGATTATGCTTCCAGGGAGAAGATGTTGGAGGTGGGAGTGTTCTTTCATAACAGACCAAAGCAATGGGAGTATTAACTTTCATGATTTATTTTTCACACACAGTCCCAGGCCTAAAGTAGGGGATTCCAAAATGTCAATCATGTCACTGCACTGGTAATTAGGGCATGGGAAGTTTGGTTGTACAGTGATGTACAGGAGCAATAGGCAAATAATCATTTTAACCGTATATGTACGTATATTCACATTTCCCCATAAAGTCCAGCCAATTAATTATTACTTTTGACAGATTCCAGCCAGGCTTCATATTAGAAATGATTCATGCAGCTTATATGATTTGTATTTAAACAATTTATATGTATTTGTTTCTGTTGATTTTTTCTACATTTTCAGACACAAAATGCATTTGCAATGATATTTAAAGCCACTTTTAGACATTAGAGGACACAGATCCCTTTCTATGCTACCCATGGATAGCATATCTGTACTTACAAGGAGAAACATTTAAGACGGCAAGCTTGGAAGATAGATTATGACTTCTGAAACAGGTCCTTTTAGAGTATTTTGTAAGTGTATTGGCCTAGTTTCTTGTGTCTTGCTATATGCGACAGGCCAGTTTAGTTGGTCCACTTGAGGGTGTCCAGCTGAGGCATGATTCTACCAATCTCATGTCTAAGAACCATCAAAATGAGTTCGAGAATATATATATGTTTAGGCTAAAAGTTATGTAGAGCGGCTTTAAAGACTGGAGTGCACCAGCATCTGTTGAAACTGTTGAAACTAATAGTAGGTAGTATCAACATTGCATTGACTTTTTTTAGCAAAAGTGTAGCTTCTTTTTCAGCAACCACTTTATTGCAACAATAGACAAAATGTGTAAACTTTCAGCCCACAGTTTAGTCTTGGCTGTGGTCAGATCGTTCATAGGTGACCTGTGTTTATTAATCCCTGATCAATGATGCACAAATAATTTAGGAAATAGTTCATGCAGCCTTGGACTTTAAAAAAATAAAAAATATACGTAGTAATAGACTAATTTGAAAGGCCGGTAGTTGATGTAAGCTTAATAAATACAGTTAATTAAACTGTGAATTGCAGAAAAAGACATTTAAAAAGGCAATAGGTGCTTGTCGTTCACAGTTACCACAACCACAATTTTTTCCTATAATAAACATTCTTGTATTGTTTGACGAGTTATTGTACTACAGCAGTGACAACCTGACCCCCTCTACAGTTTTCACAAAACTCTCACTCTAGTGGCCATGTTTGTTAAATGTAAAATTTCACTTTTCACATATTATGTTCCCTTCACGTTTTCTCATGCTCTCTCTTTTTATGCTCACACACCTAGCTCCCAGTCTGCTGCGACATGTAAACAAGTGTGGACAGGGAAAGTCAAGGAAGCGACCCTCGGAGACGTGTAGCATTCATCATTACAGAAGGAGAAGCGGATCTCAAAGCTCCCAAGGCCAGAGCCTGTCAGCACTCACTAGTACACGACTCCACTGACTTCCTCTTAGCAAGACCATGCCAGTAGCAACATTAAGCACTATGATCTATAATAAACTCAGTTTCAAACACTGTGGCCTGAGACTTTGCTTTTGTGGTTTGAGTTTCACAGTTGCACACTAAAAACAATCTACCAATGTGATTTATCTCAGGGGCCATTTACACAGTACCAAAATGGAAAGGTTGGCTGGGAGCATTCACAGGCTCAGTCGATGAAAAGGTAGGCCAGGGGGCGCTGTGAACCCCGCGTCAGCTTATGCTAGTGTTGCTAATGCTACGGCTGCTTAGGCTACTGCTGTTAAAGCTATAGCTACTTATGTAAGTGCTGCTAACGCTACTGTTGCTAACACTACAGCTACTTACATTATTGCTGCTAACGCTACAGCTGCTTAGGCTACCGCTGCTAACACTACTGCTGCTAATGCTACAGCTACTTACATTATTGCTGCTAACACTACAGCTACTTATGCTAGTGCTGCTAACGCTACTGTATGTACAGCTACTTACATTATTGCTGCTAACGCTACTGCGGCTTATGCTACTTAAAGGAATGAATTTCTAGATTTCACATTTTTGGAGTTGGAGTTTTTGGACCACAAAAAAAAACACAGACAGTTTTGCAGTTATAGTTCCACTGGCCATGTATAGCCAGTAGCCAATAGTTTTAGTTTTCACTGAGAACACAGTTTATTCATAACGCCATGGGTGTTGAAATAAAATTTCTACTTTGATACAAAGTAAGAATTTGTCCTCGCTTTTTCTTATCCCTCCATCTCTGGACATGAAGAAACCTAATCACCGGTGTGATCTACCCTCTTTCACCCTTGACCTCAGCAACACTAGAATAACAAGCTCCTTAACAGCCCCCCAACCCCTCAACGCTTTCCCCCCAATTAGGAAGGTGCTTTTCCCCTCACAGATGACAGATGTGGGGTCAGGAGGTTGTCAGACCCCCTTGCTTGCTTCTCTCTGTGCCCAGCGACAGATGAATAAGAAGGATGTCTTTGCTTCCCTTCACTGGGGAAAGTTTGAATGTTGGAAGTCATATTGACATAGATAAATGACTGGGCACAGTCACAGAGAAAAGAGAACGCTGGGACTTGGAGTAGATGGGAAATTTGTGGAATGGAAAAACAAAGGGAAAAAAGTTGACAATTCCAATCCAATTGAGAAATCAAAATGAGATGTAATGCAAAAAAGATAATACTGCCCCCCTTGAGAAAACTACAGAAACTACACATGGCATAATTTTATTCTTTGAAATTTGTGCAGTGGACAAATTTCAATCAAAGAATAAAATTATGCCATGTGGTGGAGATAGTAAGTGGATTTAGGGATTGAATGACTGATTGAAAAAAACATGAAATCTAAACCAGTAGAGTGAAGTAACCTAAAGAGATAAAGCAGTGCTCACTAAGCTTGAAGACTGCATTAAAGCCCTTTTCTCCACCGCAATAAAAGCAGAGCTGCAGTCCAATGAATCAAGGCGTTGGGGGCTTTCCTCTCTCTGTTGTATGTTATGTCCACTGCTAATGGCCAGCAGATGTGGACCTATTTCACAAGTGTGGCTTTGGAAAACATTCCCGCACATAAATTCAATTATGGCACACAGGTTAGTGGACTGGTTGGCGCACTCATAGTTCTAACGTCCATCTGTACAGCTGACTCAGATGATGAAATTTCACGCAGCAGGTAGAATACAGTGTGCACTAACTAGGCTAATAGTTAAGGACTAGATTAGCCTAAGTAAACATATGTTCTAAAGTGTGGTTTAATTGTTTGGGTTTGTTCTTCTTTTACGTTGTGGTGGGTCTGATGTTTGAGTTACATGAAGAAATATTTAATAGTCACTAATGTGGGATCATTACCTGGAAAGTGGTTTAGATAACTTTTAGCAGGTTCTGCAAATTAAACTGGAAATAGCATGCCTCAACTCAGTTTTCCCAAAAATAAACCCAACTCCTAATAACAGCATTGTTTCTAAAAACACAAAACCTTATTTGGACTACAATAGGCTGGTAGGAAGATGACCAGTGCTCTCATCAGAAGATATAATTTCAAGCTATTACGTAAATCCCACTGGTGACGTAATTACTACACTATCCATATTAACAGCAAGGAAATGTTGGCCTGTGGGACAACACAAAATATTCTCTAGTACATGCAACCTTTCCAAATAAATCAGGAAATGATACAAGAAAATACATTTTGTTGCATCTGGCCCACACATGTGAACTTCTCTAAATCTGTTAATTCATGTTTCCCAGAGACTATGTTAGACTGTTAAATGAAATAGCACATTAGCCTATTGTTTCCTCAAAAAAAGTTTCTTCTGGGGGGCGCTCCTATCTCTGTGAGGACTCGCATATACGGAAATACATGGGAGACCCGGTTCAAATCTTGGACAGGTCATTTGCCCAATGTCATTCCCCGTTCTCTCGCCCTGTTTTCTGCCAATCTACTGTCAACTATCAATAAAAGCAAAAGCGCCCCAAAAATATCTTTAAACAAACAAAAAAAGTTTCTTTGTTAGAATTAAGAGAGAAAAGTAATACTAGTACTACTACTTAAATCCAAAAATATATAAATATTAAAAGAGTAAACTAAATAATAAGGAGATTTGTAATCTCATTGGGACTTTCCTGGATAAATAAAGGTAAAATAAAATCAATTAAACTTTACACACTATTTATGAAAGACTTGTTGGTATGCAACTGCTAAAGGTACTTATTTTGTATGTCTACAAGCTGCCAATCACAGGTCACAGGAAAAAAATTAAACTATAACAAATCAGTCTAGGCAGTTGAAGTTCCTCTTAAAAAACCTCCAAAGGATATCTTTGATTAAGTTGCTCATGATAAAAATAACACTGATCTTCTAGCTGTACAGGTGACCTGACCTATAAGCTTGGGCCTAGGAGCCTATTGTGACTGAACCTAAGCTATTGTAGTGTGGCAGCGGCTGCATGCTTGTCTAGCACCTCATCACTGTTAAGTGGCTCCACGTGTGTAAAAGACAGGTCCACAAACGTTACAAACACACACTTGAATAGGACTTGAGTGTGTTCAGTGAGCCACACGCCACAGAGACGTACACATGTGCTGGAATACACAAAGAATAATCTGCAGGCTTTAGTGGCACAGCAGGAGTGTGGCCCTCATGTGTGGTTTTATGAACTGAGGTGGGGCGACGAGAGGTGAGACGGTTGAGCGAGGTGTAGTAGGATGGAGATGGGGGAGAGAGAGAACAGGGGGAAGGGGGGTCCCACCAGGTGCTAATAGATTTCCTGCAGCTTTGAAACGTCTGCATGTGCGGGTCTCCTGCAACGGAATCAGGTTTCATCTGTGGCAAATTATGCAGACCTAGGTTTGACCTCCCTTCAACACAAACCCTAGACACACGCCATCGACACACTCCCAGAGTAGGACAGATGCACACACACCAGAGACACACAGAGTAGGATAGATGCACACTCACCAGAGACACACTCCCAGAGTAGGACAGATGCACACACACCAGAGACACACAGAGTAGGACAGATGCACACACGCCAGCGACACACTCCCAGAGTAGGACAGATGCACACACACCAGAGACACACAGAGTAGGACAGATGCACACACACCAGAGACACACAGAGTAGGACAGATGCACACTCACCAGAGACACACAGAGTAGGACAGATGCACACACACCAGAGACACACAGAGTAGGACAGATGCACACACGCCAGCGACACACTCCCAGAGTAGGACAGATGCACACACACCAGAGACACACAGAGTAGGACAGATACACACACACCAGAGACACACAGAGTAGGACAGATGCACACACACCAGAGACACACAGAGTAGGATAGATGCACACTCACCAGAGACACACAAAGTAGGACAGATGCACACTCACCAGAGACACACACAGGGAATGAATGTTACAGTGGATTCAAAGACGTAGCCCTGCGTCCACTGTCCGGGGTGTAGGCCCAGAGCAGCTGCTTTAGGCTTCAGTCGGTATTTTCCACAACTGCTCAATGAAATATCAATATAACAAATTGTGTTCTGTAGAAATAGAAGCTAAAATACATGTTTCAGTTATAGCAGGAACTTATGTGCAAGTATTATTATGTCTTGTACTGCAGCTGCAATGCATTCCAAAACATTGTCATCACTTAAACACACCTGTAATGCTTTTGAAAATCTCCACAAAACCAAAGCCAAAAGCACTGCTCAACTATCAATCCGTGCTGTTAAAAGTTGAACTAAATTTGATGCAGATTCAAAAACATCTGAATAAAGTTGTCTCGACATTTTAGGGCTATTTTGACTTGACTAGAAACAAATAGTACACTTAAGTTCAGAAGAAAATCTCAATTGCTGATCAAATTTTGCAGACTTCAGACATGAATTGTGCATTGCTCTTACTCAGTATCTCATTATTACTGAGACACACGCATGGGCTCAGCGCACGCAACCCTTTGATATAACTGGCGAGGTGCTGCGGTCCTGTTCACATGCTTACCCCACTCATGATGAGTTTGTTTGAGTGGCCAGACTGGTGTTGCATGTTTGTAAATGAGTCAGCAGAGTCACCTTTAAGTAGGAAGTAGAATAGGCTATATCAAATGACTCTTTAGATTGACTTAGTGTGAGTGTGTGTGGGCTGGTAGGCGTTTGCTCATACTGCATGTATTTAGCTCCAGCAGAGGTTTGGCTGTAGATACAGAAAAGAATAATGTGACTCTAATTCAAACACATGCTCTTATTACAAATTGCTGACTTGCTCTGGTGATCAGACACCTGGGGCTCAGCATAGGAAATAACTCAGACTAAAAGATGTCTTCTTTCCGACTTTATGTCCCTGTTATTTAACAGATCAGATGATAGCAGAATCTGTTAAAGATAACTCATTGTGGTTAGTCTGATGTTGTTAGTCATTGTTTGTGAGTCCAAAACCAGACTGATGGTCTGTTTATTAGCCACTGTAAACCAAACAATAGAGAGAGCTCCTGCCTACAGTCCCCTGGCAATTCCAATGACTTCTTTATCAAAACCTTTGAAAACAACTCTTACATTTGGTCATTGTGGTATTAGTGACCCAGATGGTTTTGAACAACATTTAATCAAAATGTAAAAATACTTGTATGTTGTCACCTGGTGTGGCATAAAAAAAAAAAATATATATATATATATATATATATATATTTTAATAGTGCTGAGTTTTGGAAGTTCTCAAAGGTACTTTGTATATTGTTAAATAATTCTCTATACATGTCAACAGAGAAGGGGAAACCAGCAGATTCTTCCTGTTCAAATGTCAGGATGTTATTTATTTATTTTAGGAAGATCCAGAGTATATTCTTTTATTTGACTAAAGAATAGGAAATAGATTTTCTCAAACTACATACTTCAATGCACAAGGAGAACCCCTTTCTCAAGGCTGTATCTTAAAAATCTGATCTCAATATGTTGCAGCTTGTCAAAGCCGGCCTGCACTCAGCTGTGAGTTCTCTTCTAGCACAAGCACTATTTACAGCTACCATAAACAGCCATGCATGTGCAGCTTTTAAAGAAATGATAGCTGGCTAGGAAACCTGTGTTGCTTTACCAAAGAGTTTGATAGAGTTTTGTCACCTGATCAAGTCCCACACTTATTATAAGACACACATCAGGAACATTATGTGTTCTGTGTCCCATTGCGATACAAACATTGCTGATTCAGGCATCACCACAAACCTTGTCCTGGTTTGAAGAAGTCCTGTTAATGAGATCATGTCATGTCCCAATGTTTTTCTGTCATTATCAGTAAAGTTGGTGTTTTGTCTAACTTTCTCTGCAGCTAAAAAACATGAAAGGTACACGACAAGCCAGTCCGATCTAACTGCAGCAATTACAACAAAGCAAACACATTAAAGACAAGCAGATGAATCATAAAGAAAGATCTCAAGCAGTCGGCAGAGCAGGTGAACAACATTAAAATCAAGCTGTTTTGGAAAAACTGCTGAGAAGACTTGCCAAGACAATTGTGCAAACCTTTTGCAAGGTCATGTAAATATTTTGTGGCTATTTTTTTTTTATGTATTTTGCAAATAGTATTCTCCAAGTCACACAAATCACTTTTTTATGATTTTTATTTTTGAATAAATGTTTTATGTAATCTCTCCCCAAATAATAATAATAATTTTCCCCAAATGCTTCTTCTTTCTTTCTAAATCTTATCTTGGGCCTGTAGTTTATTGCATACTGAAAGAATTCCATTATTTTACTGTAATCTCTATCAATGTAATCTAATACGTCAAAAAAGCTATAAGAATGTTAGAGTTGCATGCCGAGGACTGCTGGCCCTCAGGCTCCAGACTTTGTGACTAAGAACAGTAAAAGAAGAAATTGTGTGGGGGAGAAAATGATATGGTAAACATATCAATCTCAGCGTGCCTGAAATGAAACCCTTTTGTGTCTAATAAGCATCACAAGCTATATGTTACAGCACTTGTGACTGGGTTTTGAGCTAATGCCAAACAATGCTTTTATGAGGTGTTTGAAATGTGAAGGGCCACGAACCTCATTTAGGATTGGGGCAGTTACAAACATCTTTCCCGGGCAAAAAGTCAGTGTGACAAGCTTTAAAATTACACAGAGGGGCTGGAGGGCATGAAGTGAGGAAGCAAAGCTATCCCTCAACAATGCCCTGGTGGTCTAACTCTCTGCTCTTTGTTGTTGCTTGAAGCTCTGAATGGTGTTTCTGTCCCACCGCAGCCCACAACTTTGACATTTCTCCCCAAAAAATATTATATGCCTACTGGATGAGTACATTTGGGGACAACTGGAGTTGGTCTGTGGGCAACAGCTATGTTTATGTGGTTAGTATTTCCTCTGAAAAAGAAAATAACTCAACTGTCCTATCTTCATCTAGAACAAAAAAGACAAGCACTGACTGGAGAAAGAGAGAGCAAAACGCTGTTTCGGTGACACTTTATTTCTACACAGCAATTTGTAATTGTCCAAATGAATCACATTTTCCAAAGTATATTATCACTACAAGAGTTGGAAAACCTAATGTGAAAAAACAAATCAGCTGGATTAATGACAGGACTGTTAATACTTAAAATGAAATTACTTATATAAATATCTCTTGATATTTACACTAACACTGGTGGGTTTTGAAACCAGTGAGCCAGTCAGTGACAGAAGGACACAAGACTTTGGATTACAATCAGAAACAAAACAGCAGTGACCTCTGTGTATACGCACTAGCTTCTCCGAGTAGCCAGACATGAAATCCAGAGCCTCTGGCAGGAAATCCACAGTGAGCTCTTGGTATTGCAACTCATCCTCGACAGACAGGAAGACCCCTCAGAGAAAAGAGGGGTCCAAGAAGGACAGTAGGATGTTACCGGAAACATGGCTTTTAGAATAACAAATACTTCCAAAGATAGCGATTATATTACGGACGGGGAAAGAGTGACTCAGGATAGATTTCTTCAGTCACTTTTTCATTCTAAACAAGCAGCTAACAATATAATAAAAAACAAACAAAAAAGCAGTCCAAAGCTATAATTTAAATCACTACTGTAGAGTAAACCATAGCTTACACATTTATTTTATATTATTTTAACCTTTATTTAACCAGGAAAGTCCCACTGAGATTACAAATCTCTTTTGCAGGGGAGTCCAGGCCCCATGTGTGTTTGGGGGGGACTGTTGTACATGTCTTTGGTGGTAGGGGAAACCGGAGTACCCGGAGGAAACCTACACAGACACAGGGAGAACATGCAAACTCCACACAGAAAGGCTCTGTCCTGGAAGGGTTTCAAACCCAGGACCTTCTTGCTGTGAGGCAGGTGTGCTAACCACTTTGCCACTGTGCTCCCACCCTCTGAACAGACAGCCTTTAGTTGAGTTCTGGCTTCGGTTAGGATAAAAAAGGATGGGATACCAGAAAAAAATATAGCACTGAGACACTTATGTTACTGACAGTGATGTTTGCTTTGAGCTAATTATTTTTTATTAAAATCATCACTTACCTATCTAATTATACCTTGGCTGGCTCTAAAATAGTCTAAAAGATTAATTTATTTTTTATTTATTATCCTGTTAGGGGTTGCTCATGCGTATGTCAACAATAAACTGAAAAATCATTCATAATTACCAGTTGAAAATAAAATCCCATGGCTGTTTCAAAAAAGTTGAAGTTCATCAATTTCTGTCACAGGCTCTGTAAAGTCTATAATTGTGGATTATTGGTCTCTGTATAGTCGTTCTCCAGATGTGCTACTAACAATAAAAGCCATTTTTAACATTTTAAATAAATACTAAAGAGCCTGTAATTGGTACCATTTAAAATGTCCCCAAGCACCTGAGGGATTAGCTCTTTCTGTAGGCTTGTGCAGAACTGAGCCAGGATTTTAATGTCCATAATAAAGTAAGTAAAGAGTAAAATGAGCCTGTAGTTTGTCTTTGGGGCTTGAAGAATCTGGACTTGAGCGCAGCTGGTTTCAGGTTTAAGTGTAAAGCAGACTGTGCTAACGAGGAAGTCACTTACCATTTTATCAGCACACAACTGAGAAAATAGAAATGACTGTAAATTTATAACTAGGGGAAGATTCTGGGTCATTGTTAATGGACAAGTCCTTCAGCCAAATTCAGTATGCACCTATCCTCCCTCAGTTCTGTTGCAGGACATTGTTGACCTTGGCTAGATGTCAGACGTGTCGTTGGCGAGACACAAAGATTGCAGACTTCGGGTGCTTCTTTCTCGTTCTCACACATTTGCAATGGGTGCTGGCAATGTGACAGAAGTTAGCAATTGTAATCTGAACCATTGAAGAAAAAACATTTTTGCTAGAAAAGTTGTAAAAGAAATAGATAATAATCATAAACTTTATTCTGAATTAATCTTATTTTCACAACACATTTTCCTCCCAAGGATTATAAAGATTGTACTTTTTCTTTTTGTTAAGAACAACATCATTTTGTACAATTTTTTACATGACTACTAAAGCACAATCTGGGAGACTGGTAAAGAGGCCCACAAGAAGTAGTTTGTCTTGGTGGACACCTTCATTATGAGCCTGCCTTTAAATCCAAGGCAGAGAAACGATGATTGGCAGGCCTGCCAATCATAGGTAAACGACACAAAATAAACACACATTAAGCAATCTTCAGGATTCCAGAAATAAAAAGGCAAACCCACACAATCAAAACAGAGCACCAACAGAATCAAAAACACTTCATATCACACTGAGAAGATATTATTCCTGAGGCGACAGCATCTGATTGTAGCACTTAGGAGCATTATGGAGCACCTGGACAACAGCACAGCACATGCTCACCTGCTACTGTTTTCTTAGCATTACCATTACCAAGTATCACCATTAAGGAAGTGTGGATTTTTCATCCCAAATGTGTGTAATAAATGTACATGCATGCACAAGATGAATAATGGACCATGTCAGGGTTTCACATGTTAAAGCTGTGTTTGATTTTTTTTTTTTTTTTTATAAAAGTGCTTAGTTGCCTATAGATACCGGTATAGCCAAGACTTGCAACTCACCCTTTTATCTTTGGCCTTGTTTTCCAGAGTCTTTATTAAAAATGGTAAAATACACTGCAGCATAGTTCATCATCTAGAGGCATAAGCACCAATACACGCCGTGTGTTTGTATCTAAATCTGTCTTTTTAGTGAATGGGCGTCTACATGTGAAATCACTGGTGTGGTCTTAAAGGTGTTTTGTCTTATACAGCACATACAGTACATGGCTTGGACATGAGAATAGTGCACAGACCAGGGGTGAGCCAAATGCTGTCTCCCCAAGAGAAAGGCAGTAAGAGCTGATCATACCATACATATCATATCGTGAACAAATGCCTGACACTCAGGAGATTATGTTTCCGACATCACACACTTAAGAAGGAGCACACCAGATATGTGTCTTTTTTTTATCCAATTATCAGCCACAACCATGCAGCACAGGGAAAGTAGCATTGCATAAATATTATATTAGGATAATAGGTTTCTCCATTAGAGTCCTATATGGCACTTGATATTATGTCTAATATTCAATAAAGAGCACAGCATTGTTAGTCACACCACATTTTTGTTAGAAGGTCATAGCAGAAAAAGTACACACCAGACAACTTCGTTACTACCTGATAATGTTGTGTTGGAGGATATGCTACATGCTTTTAAAAGTGCAGGGTTTATTTATGGGATAGGGTTGAACGTTATCATCTGTTATTCTGCATGGTTTAAGTAGTTGAAGCTGCATGATACAATCCACAACAGTTTTGATTCAAAGAAAGATAACATTTCAAATTTAGCTACTTTCTCTGAAGATAAAGAAGCTCTTGAATGTAAGTATATAAAAATGTCACTTGAATGATTGATATATTAGATCAAATTAGATTCCAGGTTTAGAGGCTACAGTTCAATATTGAAAACAACAGATTTAGTATTACTATTTCCTGTCTAGTTGCAAGTTACATAAAAAAGGAAGGAAAAAAGAAAAGAAGGAAGGAAGGAAAAAAACAAAGGAGAAATCTATGCTATTTTTGACAATGGGCTGATGTAGTGTTTTGTAATAAGTGTAAAAAGACAAAAAAGTACAGCTAAATGTGTCAAGATGTCACTTTTGGTCTTGTGAACCAGCATTTTAGCAGATTCTGCAGCATTTGTTCAACTCATTAGTGCATGAATAATGACTTGAACGTGACCATGTTGAACTGGAGTTAGTTCTCATTTCATTTAAAAGTGGCAGCAGTGGATGCATATGTAATTTTAACTTTTTCTATCCAAATAAATTAGACAGAAACCTTTTGCAATAAATGGTGGCAGTCAAGTGTTGCAATGTTGCTTCATTCCAAAAGTAAATAACAGACTCTTTTCCATTCAGTAACAACAAACTAAAAGGTTATCCAAGTCACACAGTTTACATGGCACTAGAGATTTTTGTCTGCTGAGCGAGCTTCACAGGCCAGCCGGGCTCAAACTGATTGGTCAACGCTGGCTATGGCAACAAAGATTTAACCTGTGATCCAAAAGGAGGATGGTTGTATACACGTGCACTGTTGCTGATCAGGTTAAATGGCAGTTAGAAAGTTGATTGGCCAAAAATAATATGTGCATACACATTGTTACACTGTAACATAAGATCTCTGATTAAAGAGTCTCTTACATACATATGGAATATGTAAGGTGCGGAGACAGACTCAATATTATACAGAGCAGTCCTTCAGAGACACAGTGAAAATGTGGGGTAGTGTTGTGATTTTAACCTAAATTTAACCTAAGAAATAATCTTAACCACAAAACAATAAATACATAATACCTAGCCACAGCTAAACGACTGAAAATAATTAAAGGTGTACACTTGCGAAGGGCAGCATTATTTTTGAGCGAGGTCAGTAAAACTATTTAGTATGTTGAATACACAGCTCATCCCGCCATTGTCATTTACACATCCTATTGACACTACATAATAAGGCAGTCTCTTTCATCGATAAAAACAGGATCCAACATGGCCAACCAAAATTAATCTGTGGATTCTTCTAATCTCAGTGGGCAGGAGGAGTTTAAGGGATGGAGATCAAATTCGGTAGCTCGGTAGTTCTTTCTTCACAAATCATTTCCCTCACTGACCCCCCTGAAAACATCAAAAGAAGCATTTGATTGTTTGTTGTGTCTCACGCTCATCATTTGTGTGGCAGCATGGCCTGCTGGTTGCCCGGTCAGTTTAGAAGTAGTCAGGACGTTTAAAAGGGTCATGATTGGACAGTGCTGTGACTGGAGTTGGTCAGCGACCAGAGAAGTGCCAGCTGGACCACCATCATAAGCCACAAAGATGGACTCAGGCTGGATGCACCTCCACAGTCAGCGTCCTCCTCCTGGGAGCCAGCACAGGAAAAGAAGTTACTGATTGGTGCAAGCGAAACAATAAACACTTCTAAATTTAAGTTATGCAAAGATTAAACAACTGTCTTTTTTGAAACTTTATTAAAACATTATGTCTGAGCAAAAGGACTACACTGAATGCTTAACATCTGGGGAGGTAAAAAGGAAAGTATGACTGGCCATCACAATTTTGGAAAGGAACAAAAATGTCGAGAATGGTTAGAGAGACGCACATAGGTCTGGATGCAAATGAGAAGTGAGTCTTGTGTTTAAACAAATCTCTGGCTGCACAGGGAATCAAACATCAGCCAAGATGGACATACTAGTCTATTGCATGAGACGTGTCATGATAGATGGGCAGAGATACAAGGAGTTCAAAGTCAGGTGGATGGAGGAAATGTTAGCCAGTGAATAAATGAGGAATGGAGGTAAGTCAGTGCGTGATAAAACACAAAAGAGAATGACAAGGGAGCGAGATAAGATAGACAAGGAATAGGAAAAGACACATGAGAGTGGAAGAAATCTGGAAAGGTTTGCTCTAAAAGGATTTAACATGAGGTGCGGAAAATCAGAAAGCCAAAAGTTGTAAGACTGAGTGAATGATAATGATCAAACGTAAATGAAAGAGAGCGCTAGAGTTATGGAACTGACCCGAGACAGCACATGAACAGTGGCAGCAGTAACATGAGCAGAGAAGAAGCCAATGGGGAGCCTGCGCTCCTTCGGCATATGACCTCATCCTAACCATCAACAGCCAATCACAGAGCAGGAAATAGAGAAAACAGAGAGAAAGAATCATGCAGCAAAAGGTCCACATAGTTAGCAAGAAGGCAAGTACGAGCAAAACACATGGAATCAGATTTAGTAAAATGAGAAATGTGTTAATTCAGTAGGCTGCAAACTGACACTGGAATAGGATTAGAGAGTAAAAACAAACAACATTCAAGCACAGGAATTTCACACGCAGAGACTGAGTGCTCCCCAGGAAAATGTTTGTTTAGCTCAGTTATTCATAAAGTTGTGCTCATAAGTTTACATTCCCTGACCAAATATATGTTTTTTTTAGGCCATTTTTCAGAGAATTTGAATGATAACACAAAAACCTTTCTTTCACTCATAGTCAGTGGTTGGGTGAAACAATTTATTGTTTATCTGTGTTTACTCTTTTTAAATCATAATGACAAAAGAAACTACACAAATAACCCTGATCAAAAGTTTACATTTCTTAATACCGTATATTGCCCCCTTTAAAATCAATGACAGCTTGAAGTCTTTTGTGGTAGTTGTGGATGAGGCTCTTTATTTCTTTATTTTTATTTTTCTCAGATGGTAAAGCTCCACATTCTTCTTGGGAAAAAGCCTCCAGTTCCTGTAAATTCTTGGGCTGTCTTGCATGAACTGGTTTGAGATCTCTCCAGAGTGGCTCAATGATATTGAGGTCAGGAGACTAAGATGACCAGTTCAGAACCTTCACTTTATGCTGCTGTAGCCAATGACACATCGACCTTGTGCTTTAGATCATTGTCATGTTGGAACGTCCAAGTACGTCCCATTGACGTTCCAATTTGCACTCATTAGCTTCCGGGCTGCAAATTTTCCTCCAGTATTTTCTGATAACATGCTGCATTTATCTTTTCCTGTGCTTTGTAGTTCACACATCCCCCAAACTTCAGCGATCCACCTCCATGTTTCACAGTAGGAATAATGTAGCTTTCATTATAGGCCTTGTTGACTCCTCTCCAAATGTAACATTTATGGTTGTGGCCAAAGATTTCGGTCTAATCACTCCAAATGACTTTGTTCCAGACGTTTTGAGGCTTGTCTCTGTGATGTTTGGCGTATTGTAAGGGGGATGCTTTGTGGCATTTAGTAATGTCTTTCTCGACCATGTTGCCCAGTTTTCTTCATGTGTTTTCTTCATGTCTCCTTATTGTGCATCTTGGAACAGCCATACCCCTTTATTTCAGAGAGTCCTGTATTTCAGCTGAAGTTATTTGTGGGTTTTTCATTGCATCCCGAACAATTTTCCTGGCAGTTGTGGCTGAAATTTTGG
This sequence comes from Neodontobutis hainanensis, assembly GCA_024349245.1. NCBI lineage: Eukaryota > Metazoa > Chordata > Actinopteri > Gobiiformes > Odontobutidae > Neodontobutis > Neodontobutis hainanensis. Next base: position 1,209,708 of record JALDNG010000062.1, read on the forward strand.
TTGGTCTACCTGACATTTTAATTTTCCACTTGTTTATAAGAGTTTGAACACTGCTGATTGGGATTCTCAATTCTGTGGATATCTTTTTTCTGTTTTATACAGTTTAACTACTTTTCCCACAGATCCTTTCACAGTTCTTTTGCTTTTCTAATGACTCAGAATTCTGAAAAATCAATGCAGCCCTAGATAAGACAAGGGTCTGTCAGGAGTCCAGAAACTCACTGACATTTTATACACACACACTGATTACAAGCAAACAGATCACAGGTGAGGATGGTTACCTTTAGTAACCAATTAAACCCATTTGTGTCAACTTGAGTGCATGTTATCAGGCCAAAAACATTTAATCAGGGTCATTTGGGTAGGTTCTGTTGTCATTATGATTTAAAAAAGAGTAAACACAATTGTTTGACAATAAATGGCTTTACCAATCACAAACTTAGTTATTCTCTGAAAAATGGCCAAAAACGTATAAGAAAAACTGTGAGTCTAGTTAAAAAGCTGATTATTTGTCTCTGTGTGGGAAATCTCTACACATCCAACTTCTGAAGGAAGAAAAGAAAAAATGACATGCACAATGTAAATGTTGAAGTGATGTAAAAGTGCAGTATCAGAATTCACCACTCGTGTTAGAGTCTGCAAACTCAGGAAGTTATTCATTTGTTGGTCCAGAATGGCAAACTTTTTTCAAAGTTTGCAAACAGAAAATGTTGGAAAGCATCTATAGCATATGTTGCAACAGAAGTTATATATTGCATTAGTTTCCCAAGTGGCTTTCCGCATTTCATAATCTGACTGTCTTGTTTTTTCTTTTGTTTTTTTTTCAGTTAGGACATAAATTGGTGAGATGGGTGATTTGCAGAAAACTTGGATTCTAAATTCTTTCTTATATTTTTGTAGTTTGATTGGTTATGGAATACATTTTAGGTTTGCATCTACACTACTAAGTACTTACTTAACTTAAATTTCTAAATTTGCAAACCAAATAGTAAGTCCCTAAAACCATCTGTTCTGTGGAACTGTAAAGCGTCCATAGTGATAGATGGCTGTCGCAGTCAAAGTGAAAAACAGTAGCCTCTAGGCACCTATTTTAATTGGAAAAGGTTCTCTGATTTTACCATCAGATTTGCTGCCAACTTATTTTTATTCTCTTTGGACTAATAAAGAATAAAGAGTCTCACTTTTCAGCAGCCTGGCAATGTGATGTATAAACCTGAACACAGAGCGGTGACAGAGCTGTGTACTTCAAATAGCTCTTAACCAGAGGCAGAACTGTACTTACACTTTCATTGTTATCAAAGCAGAATTCAGGGCCTTTCCTGTAGCGTGGGTTCTTAGCAATTTCACAAGGATTCGGACCATTAGCTGAATGAGTGGTCAGGAATAAGACAATATTGAAAAATATAGACAAAAGTAGACAAAAGTAGACAATAATAATGAAGTTACAAAAGGTACTGGGCACATACAAATATTATCCAATACCACAGTAATGTAGCATTGTGTATTTCAATAAGGATTACACCATAATTGACCTCACTCCAAGAGTGTTTGAGAGAACATCATAACTGTTTGTAAACTCTTGTGCTGAGTTCTCCCACACTACCATCTGCCATACAGACACAGAGACAGAGCAGCCTGCTCCACCATGGGCCAATTTTCAAAGGCCAGAAATCTTTCCTTACTTTCCCTTTATTATTCTTGCCATGCATATATATACGAAAAAAAACCCTCAAAATCTTGAATATATTTGTACTACCTGTTGGATACAATTACAAAGTAGTTTGTTGGTAGCAAAAGAAAGATAAGCATGCCGACATCTAAGTTCATCTAAAATATCATGCCTTTGATCAAATGATCACTCCTCCTAAAGGATACACTGTTGCTCGTCCTGTATCAATGGCTTAGTATCACAGGATGTGCAGGTGTGTTTTGCATCAGCAATGATGAAGACCAGGTTCGTCTTGGGTAGTTTTTCAGCATGGTAAAGTCTGAGGAGGAGCATAATCACACAAGACAAGTTACAGCAGATTAAACTTACAAAGAATGAGGCTAAAGACTTGACACTGTGAGGGATGTAGTCCAGGAAACAAAGTCCTTACACTGACTTTTTTAATCGATAACATAATTTTTATCTCCAAAAATACAGTGTAGATTCTTATGGAGTTTTCTAAAGACTTTCTTGAGAGGACACAAACCTGCTGTCCTGCAGCACCTTTAGTAAAACCCACATGTCACTGGTGCACAAATGATTTTCTCTGCTTTTTTATGGAGGTCATTAAAAAGAAACATATGTGTAGCTAATGTGCAGGAATGCTGCGCAGCATGCAGGCAGGCACTCTATTAGCCAGCATGAGGGGACCTTAAAACAGTGTACGTACGTAGGTACACATGTGCACCATGCCAGTATGGTGGTCCATACAAGTGAATTGACTTCACCTTCATGGCATTTGAACTTTTATAACTCTCTCCCAGTGGCACCTCTAGGGACTATGTTTGAATGGTCCCACATCAAACAGCTCTGGTTGTCTATTAATGCACCTTGTTTTTGGAGATTTGTGTGTTTTGTTTTACCTGGAGCAGTTTTCACAGTCGACAGTGCCTCTAAATGACATGTTGATTGTCTCAAAGTAGTACTGTGTTTGTTCTGTGATGCAAACTTCTTTGAGCATGGCATCTGACATTTTATTATCCATTTCAGCTGTGAAACAAAAAATATGTACTTTAGAATAAGGTAAGTCTTTTGAGAAAAAAACATTTCAAAACAATTATAATATTACATTACAAAAAAATACAAAATAAGCAGTTTGGCTACCATTTTTTACAAATGTAAGTAAAAGTTATATTTTCTATGACCAAATAAAAAGGACATTGCTTTCTTTGAAATTAACAGCACATGTAATTATTTTAGCACAGCAATATTTTATTTGAAACATAATGCTGTTGTTTTTCTTACATAAATAAAAATTTAAAAGCATAAACCAGTGCTGACACAAGTGTTTTAGAAAATATTCACAAGTTACCTGCATCTAGGTAGGCAGGCAATGTAATGCTGACCAATAACTGCTGCAGCATGGACCTAAGAGCAAGATATTGCTTTTATATGTGATAACCATTTTTATATATATAACATGATATGATGGATATTTGCTTAATTTCAAGCTTTCATAGCTACATTTACATGCTATTTAAAAGGTTTGGAAAATGCTCACCAAGCTGTAGCCGTTGCCCACCATCCTAAAGTCAGAATATCTGCAATAGTGGGCTGCAAAAAGTAATAACATTATTATTATTGTAATGAAGTGAAAATGAATGCATACAGATATAACAAAAAGCATCCTCATTTGTGTGTTGTGACATTTCCAGTCACCCCGGTCAAATAGATCACAGGCCTAACATAAAAAAACAAAATTTGCCTCATCTGATTTAATTATAAATATGTAAACAAAGAGCTATAGAAATAGCACAAGGTTATAATAAGTCCAGACATGTTGCTTTGATTATGGTTAGCATGCGAGAGTCTTGTTTTGATGAATCAGTGCTGTGTCCTTTCTCTGTAGTCTGTACCGTGTTGAGTCATCAGTGAGTTCTAACTAACCGTGTTGAAGGCATCGCTCACTGTTGAGCATGGCTTTGATCACAAATATCTTCATCTTTCATCTCACTTTGGTGACTCGAGCGTGTTGTACACATGTGTACACGTCGGTAAATTACGTGGTTACAGCCGTCAATTAGTGACGGGAAATTACAGACCTGTGAGCTACAACAATTGCTTTCCTCTCTATTGCAGGCATAGGCTTATGACCCTACCACTCAGCACTGTACACTGCTATTTGTATGTCTTCAGTGTCATTAGCACTGGATGTCTGCAGCCATGTTTTTTTGTATTATTTCACAGTTTTAAGTTTAGTAAGTGCATGTTACAACATAATTTTGTGTGTAAGCCAAGCGTAGTGGACCACCTAATCTTGTTACTGTAAGAAAAACTCCCTCTTTAATGCTTTCACCATCCCCTGTGCTTTCTTTCTTATCAGTTCTCTCTAGATTTATGGTACTCTGGTGAGGGATGCCTTGGTTGTGTGTGAGCAAGCAAGTTCCAATATATGTTTATGGATAAAAGTATTTAAAAAGAGAGTGTGTGTTCCTGTAGTACAAAAAAAAATATGAAGCAATATCTTAATGTCTAGATATGAAAATGTGAGCAGAGATGAGGGAAGTGCAGTGGTAGGTCATGTGTGGGGTCTCTGGCATATGTAACTCACCACATAGACAGATCGCAGGCCTGCAGCCGCCTTGCTCTCCCTCACAGGGTCACATAATGACTGGTAGTCAAAAGTCTTCTTAAAGGTGAACAATGAAGAGTTCACAAGGCTTACCATAAGTATGGGGTCAATAACACCAAAAAATTGCCCGATCTAAAAGATAATAAAGAAAAGAATACTTTAAAATACTTTTCTAAGTCCCCTAAAATTAAATTAATTTCTTAAAGAAAGATTTCAGATTTACAGATTACCTGATACTATTCTACTTAAACCTATGAAAAGCACATGTGGAAAAGCACAGTACTTCTCACAGAAACCAGGATGCTAGACAGAATAATCTGATTAACACAGTCCACCAGCCGGCCATAAATTTGGTCTGAGGAGGAAAACATTTATCCCAGCCTCTCAAAAGTGTGACAAGACGTGTGTAAGGAAGTGTTTAAGTACTTATGTATCCAGAAGGGAGTGTGTACAATACAGCGTAAAAGAATAGCACTCATCAAGGTGTGTGTGCTGAGAGATATGTGTCTGCAAATGTGAGCAGGAGGAAACGCAAACTACTCCTTTCCTTCCACTTTGTAAGGTCACCGCTAACAACCCATCATCTTGAGTCTAACCACCAAAGGACATATAAATCTTCCAATCTATAAGGTAAAGGGAGCCGTCTCTCCTTTCCTTGTGCAATAACACAAATAATGAATTAACAGTCACAGAGCTGTTAGCTGCAGACTCCCCGAGGGTTTCAGAGAAAGAAAAGATTGGGCTGTAGAGAGAAGACATAAATATAGAGAGTAAGCGAGAAGCTTGTAGCAAAGGAGAAACTTTGCTCCTGTAGGAAATATGATTGAGGGCACACAGCCTTCTCCAAACAAGGCCTCAGGTCCCTGGGTTTTAGTGCTGCTGCCAAACTTCAGAGGGGTGCTGATTTATCCAGCGCACACCCAGCCCTGATTAGGAAAAAGCCGCGCTGCATGAAAAAACATTTACTTAGACAGCAGCGGGGGACTTTTTTCAGCGTTGAACACAGTGCAACAGGGAAAATGTGTGCACATACCGTATGTCAAACAAGGGGTTCTCCTTTTTAAAACACAATTATACCACAACTGTAATGTAATAGCACAAGCAAATCATTGTCGAAGACTTACACGTGTGACTAATTTGCATTTAATACTGATTATGAGATAATGTGTCTCAAATCCTGTAATATTGAAAAAAGTGTGAATTTATCAAAATTGTTAGGTTATTGTTTTAATAATTTTCAGGCTAAGGTAATAATTTACATAATTTACATGCTTTAATTAGCCAAAGACCACTGACAACCCAGAAATATACTGGATTGACATTTTACAAGGCGAGTGAGTAAGAGAAAAATCAAGATACTTGCCTGATCAATATATGTATCTCGATTGGCCATGACCAGAAAACCCCCGTCGTCAAGAATGACACAGTCTACATTCTGAAAGACCGTAACATTGAGTTAATAATGTAAATGTGAAAGTGCTCCAAATATTAAAAATACACAATTATTCTTCCTACCTCATCATTTCGTTCACAGCCACAGATCTCATCATTGCACTAAAAATGCAACAGAAAACATTGCAAAGCCATGGTCTAGATCAAAAGTGTCGTTGTCACTGATCAACAGTGTCAAATTAAAATACTAACGTTTATTCTCAGTGTCGTGTTGATGAAGCTGGCCATCCAGGCACTGAGGTCCAACTTTACACCAACCACTAGGATCAAACACAGAAACCAGACATCCTTGATCACAGTGAACCTCTTTTTCAACTTTACACTTTGAACTCGTCAAATGCAAACTTGGCCAGAGATCACAGGAGACTAGACAATCTGATGTGTGGTTAGTATACATTTGTTTGTGTGCATATGTCAGAGGGAGAGCGAGAAGCAGAGACCTCTAACTGTGAGTTCTGTGAACGCTGCTGACAACATGGCAAAACAAATGAGATAGGTTTGGTGAGAGAGAGGCACGGGTCCCTTTGCATTCTCCTACCTGCAGGTTTGACCGTGATATTCTTAAGAGTGATGTCCACTGCTCTGCTCACAAGCACTGAGTCATCAGTCGCTGTATGAAAAAAGATGAAGTGAAATTCTAATCTACACTATTTAGATGAAGGTAAACACACACGCTCGCTCACCATTCTCTCTGTCAAGGTAAGGTGTTGGAGTAAAGATATACAGATCATTCTCTAAACTTCTCTTGTAGAAACTTGATTCATATGTCTCTGCTTCCTCTTTCCAGTTGAGGCCAGCACTGTTAAAAACATATGCAGGTACCCTTTAAAACCTAAAAATCCATGTATTTCTAATACACGGATTAATACAATTTAATACAATACATCTAATACAATATATAAATAAACATTTACCTTTTGGGATAGACTCGTGTGAGGCCTCCATCAGTGGCAACAAATCGGGCTGTGACACCAGACCTGTCAGAAAAAAATAAGGATAAAAACATACAAACTTATTTATTTTCTGGATTATGTTGCACTGTTGTCCTTGTGAGCACAAGGAAGACATTTTACTTACTGCAGTTTATTTTGACTCCAAATCTTTATTAGATCACTAGTGATGCCAGCATCCAAAAGCAACCTGTTCACCAGCTCTACATTACCTAAACAAGAATATATAAAATTATTAAATATTATAAATGATGAATACACAAGGTGCACCAAAAGACTTAAAATAACAATTAAAGCAGGTGATATGACATACTTAAAGGTTGCTAAGAGATGACAATAGTTGACCTAAAAAAATAAATTAAGTAACGTAGCAGGTTACAGTAGGTGTAAAAAAAGATTTTCCAAGACATCCTGACAAGACCACATGACAAACATAACAGGTGATAAAAGGCGCTCGCCCGTTCTTTTGCTGTGCTAGCCACTTTGAACTCTCCAAAAACTTTCTTCAGTCCATTAACATTGAGGCTCGTTGATCTACCCCTCCCACCTTCAACAATCTTTAAAACACACCACACACATCAGAGAAAACAGCTGCTCTAACACTTTATTTCCCCACCACGCCACCTACCCTGTGCACATTGTGGTTTTCATTAAGGATATCTTTATTGGAGGCAGCCCACAAATTCCAAATGTACTTCAACTTCTTCGCCACTGCAGTGGCTTAACAAAGTAAAGAATGCAACGATACTTTAGCCCAAATAGTCCACATGGGCCTTACTTCCCTCTCCTTTGGGGCTCAATGTGAACTCTATTAAACTAGCAGCTAATCATGGTAAAAATAATTGGTGAAAGAGTTTATTGGATTGATCACATTAGATGTTTCAAGTGGTTGATGAAGCTCACACCAACACTGCAATTTGTAAGTAAATATAATGATGATGATCCGTTAGAAATATTAAGAACATTTTGGTAAGTGATGCATGTAAATGAGAAGCAATGGTGAGGACATTAATGCCTGGGTCAGATGTGGAGGAGAAGGTCCACTGGCCCCTGATTTGTGTTTTATTGCTTCACTTGTGCTCTTTGCTTGACGTGTCCTGCTCTTTCTCACAAACACAAAGTAATTGGATGAGGTCGAACAGCTATAGGTGGAGTGTGGAAGGCATATTAGGAGTGAATACTGTGTGTGTGTGAGTGTGTGTGTGTCACATCTAAGCCGTTGTGCCTCACACATGTGCAGTCAGGCGTGTGATGGTCAGACTTTTAAAGTTAGCATCAAATGGGTAACACGAACACAGAGATTCCATATTACAAAGCTTTGCCTGGTCATGCACACCAAACCATCCGATCAGACCTGTATTTCACTGCAACAAGCCACTCATGGGAATAGTTTGGCTGTCATCCATTAAATGTCCTAACACAATACCTAAATGTAGAGCCAGATGGCTAAGATACTTTAACATATACTTATACATATGTATAACTGCTAATGCTTCAAAGCATGTCTGCTCTTTGAGATGTAAAAAAAAGACTGCAGAATACAACATTTAATTTAGATTCGCCTCAGAATTTGATACGACCTACACTGCAAGAATAAGGTAAAAAGATTTTGTAATACTCACACATGGGGTTGTTTGGAGTCTTAGTGTCAATGTAATTGTTCAACTCCATGAGGAACTCAGTGTTATTTGTGTCCTTGTCAGGCGGCTTTAGGTCCTTACAGTATTCCCTGTGAAGAGTAAGTGACAAATATTGTATAAAGTGAATATAAAGCTGCAGATATTGTTATCATTAAAAAATACAACAGTGAAAGTAAATAATTATCATTAATAACCACCTACCTTGGTGCAATAAACGTATAGCCATATTCATCAAACTTGTCGGCAAGGAGGCTTTCAGAAACTGGCATAAGAAAGTTCACACACAAGTTAATATTAGTCTGCAACAGTAATTAGTGTATTGGTCTTAATATGTTAGTCTGAACCAAAAACATAACGTCAAAGGAGAAACAGTGGCAATGTTTTTCCAATAATTAAATAAATAAAATAGTAATTAACACTGCTTCAATACTATCTTGAAACAAGTCAATTGGGAAAGAAAGTAAACTTGGTTAAGTATGCTGGGTAAAGGTCTGACAAGGCTCAAGAACAAGAGGAAAGAGATGAAAGTAAAGAAAAAAAAATACTTGCCCATATTTTTCACTGGAGTGGATAATAATCCCAGCAGAGAGAAAGTGGGTGAATGAGAGAGTCGTCCCCGAGGAGGTAAAGACAAGAGGGAAAAGAAAGGGAGAGAAGACAGGGTAAAACCACAGGGTTTAAAGGTGACACAATATTTTATTCACAGAACGAGTCCTGAATAGAAATATTGCTCTCAATCAAAAGGTTTTAGTTCTTTGGATGTACATGAAGACAGCACTGATGGGGACACAAAGAGAGACTTATAATGTGGTCGGGAGTAAGCCATCATTGAGATGTGTCTTTAGCATTTTTATTAAAATTCTTTTAGTGACACAGTAAATCCATGGACTTAACCAACTTCAATCATGTATTTGCATTGTAGTGCCATGTGCACATCTGATCAAACTATGAAATATTAACCACAGGCCAGCTTTGAATAAACCTAACACTGCTCTGACATTCCACAAGGCACGTTATGTTGACAGCTGATTATACTGTACAGTGAAAAATTCCCATGACGACATGGGCTACTCCTTGTCCTCTTTGGTGGCCATGACTAGTGAATAATTGCACCCATGTGCTTTTCTTTTGATACTGGGTAAGTGCTTACAAATCTAACAAAGTATGCAGTTATCACAGATAGTGGTGCAAGTGCCTTTTCTTTTCAGACAATTCGTGTGATTATAATAAAAAAATACCATGAAAAAAGAAACAAAAGGAAAAAGTAGCAAAATATATCTAAATATGAACAAAACTGTTAGGAACTTAAAGACTGTAAAAGCAAACTGACAGAGATAAAGCCATTAGTTAGCAAGGCTGATACCAACTGAATAAAAAAAGATACATTAAAGAAAACAAGGCAATAGCACCAACTCATGTTTCGAGTAAAAGAGTGCTTAGTGTGCCAAACCACATGTGAGGACCACTGGAACAGGTGGAGTATAAATGCATGTGTACAGACATCCACACACCAACAGCATGTTGTGTGGGCGCCCATTGCATGCAATGTGCTGTTTCTGGCAGCAGATGCCAGCTGGTGTCAGCATGAAAAAACCCTCTCTATTATAGCAGAAGCCACTAAATGAAAAATAACTCATTATGGTGTTTTCGGGATGGCTGTGCGCAGGAGGTTTGGCAAAGTTTGGCAGTGGCAAAACAATTAGTAGAGAAGGTTTTGTAAGTTAAGTACAAGAGGTGCTTAAGAGATGAACAGGTAAGGAAAAAGAGAGTTGGAAAGAGAATGGGTAAGGGTTTCACAATTTTTTATTCTAACTTGAATAAAAATATTGTACAGAAAAGAAAAAAAATATTTAGACAAACAAAGGCATGGAATTTTTAGTTTTGTATTGACTGCAGTGTATGTGTGTGTGAACAGCAACAATTACTTTTCAAACTTCTACAAAAAAAAATACTTGTACAGTTACAAGTTACAGTTATTTTGTTCATACTCACCATATAAAGGGGTGACATCCTTCTAAAAAAGCTAATACTGTCTTTAATACTTGGTGCATTCCTTCAGTAGTCAATTAGAAATGTATAAAAAAAAGCCACAAATGTTTTTTTCATTATGCCTCTATTCATAACTACTGAGTACAACCGAGCAGGCACGTTACGCTAACAGACAGACAGAGAGGCATAGTCTAATCAAGGACGGCTCCATTTTAACGTCACTCAACACACTATAAAACAGTCCTTTGAGTAATACTGAGTCAGTGACATCTTTTACAAGCAAGAACAGACACTGCTCTAAAGAGACATGAAACGACAATGGCCCCCATATTGAATGTTTGGTTCAAAAGTATAATATCTCCTAGTGCCACTTGTAGAAAGACACACAGTACAACTCAATTTATGAAAGGGGACACCCGAGCCACTCGTCCCGCTGTCTGGTAACAAAGCTTTGAACATCACCACAACTGAGAGTGCTTGTTGCCGCAGTGACACAAAAGGGGGCTTATCGGATCGGAGCAGATTAAGTCAAGTGTAAAGTGACTATGCTAATGGTTGATATAAAGCATAAGATGAGGCACGAGAATGTCTGAACCTTACACAGAGAGTAAGAACGCGACTGGAGTTCATTAGGAGTTCTTTTCCAGCCAGAGCTATTTGTCTACTGACTATAAATGGAACACAAATGTTAAATAAAAAAAATCTAAAAGTCACAGAAGATTAAGGGTTGGACTTACATTTTGCCTGGGTGATAGTGTCTTCAATTCTTGCCCGGATGTAGTGCTTACTGTACTCAGGAAGAACCAGGGCCAGACTGGATGAACACACATGAAAATAGCACATATAACAATTTGAATTTATATCTTTGCACTTTTCTGTAATATAAATTATTTCTTTCTTTTCAGCAAATGTGTAAACAATATCCATATTGCATATTTACCTATAATCTGATCCACTCACTGGTACATAAGTGTAAGTCCTTTGTCCAAGGTCCATGTAGCGCTTTGAAAGAAGGGAGATCGCAAGACATGACATATTGTAAGTCTTCTTAATGTTACCTAACATTGTTTTAAAATATCAAATTACCTCGTCTTGTGATTTCAAAAGAGTGTATATTGTGTATTCTCCTCTTTGGCCATCAATCATTTTTCTTCTCATCTGTCAAAATAAAGATATACAAATCCATATCTTATTTTTTTATTTTATTTCTTTATTTGGGGGGGGGGGGTTAATGCAACCTTTTTATAATAATAGGATAATGACAAATAAATATTTTCCAAACCTCTACTTTGACATCATGTTCCATCTCTGCATCAAGGAAATCCAGTGTTACAGGTTCGTCAAACTTGGCAGTCTAAATGGAAATACAGCAAATTAGTCTGCATTACACACTATTATTTTTCATTTGCAGGCTTTGATGTTAAGCAATAAACAATAATTAGTTCAAGTCTCCTTTTCAAAACCTAATAGCTTTACACAAGGCAATAAATATTCATTATTTTGATCAGTGTCTTTGACTGTGTGGTGTATACACACAATGACAGCAGAAGACAAACATGACTTACCAGTGGCTGGAGATTAGGGTGGAGCAGTACATATCCATTGGGATCTATGGCAAAATAGTAGCCATTTGGTCCAAACTACAGCCACAGACAAAGCAAGACTCAGTGGTTTGTACAAGACTGAACAGTGGTATAGTAATACGTATATAAATGTGTGCACTCACAGTAAACCGGGGGGTTAGTCTTTTTATATCATCCAAGGAGACATCAATAGCCATAACACCTAAGATGAGCTGGTTTTGTGATTTCTGAAAGAAAACAGGATTTAGACCAGAGTCAGAGGAAGATAACCTCCTTTCTGCTAGACCGACTTTTAATTTCTGTTGTTCTTTCTGGATGAGTCAAGTCCCTCTGCGCATTCTGAATGACTTCAAGGAAATGGGCTACATTTGAAATCTGGACAGTCTCATTCCCAAAAGCTTTACATGCTGCCATGACTCACTGACAAGGCATTTCCAGCCTCTCTTCAGTCACAGCCGAGGTAAGCTCAATTCCTTGGAGGTTGACAAGAAAACTCATCTTGAACTACTTAGCTACTGGATCATTTGTCTTTCTGATTTGGAGGTTTGATCACTTTTTTGATTTTTGCTTTGACATTCGAGATACTCTTCCTGTGGAAGCACATGGGAGGTTTCTGAGGGCTTTCAGCATCAACAAAGGATAGAATGGGTCGCCACAACAAAGCAGAGAATAAAAGTAAAAGATGGGATGATAATTTAGAGGATTCATGTTGTAAGTTGATTTTTTTTGGTCTGGTAAAAATTATGGTGTGTCACAAAATTGCTGACCTATAATTTAACATGTGGTCAAAATGTCAGACATACAGTAAATTTTGTCAGTCAGTGAACAAAAAAGGAGATTGATGCAATAGGCGGATACAGACAGAATGACTGAGTAGGGGATAGAAGACAAAAAAACATTTAACATCACAAAGACAAACACAGAAGACCATAAGTAATTGAGCACTGCATTAAGTGAAACAACATATGAATCCACAAGAAACCCTTTGTGTACCTTTGAGCCTGTGTTGGTCCTGTTAAAGACAGGAATTGTTCCAGTGATAACAAGGCCAAGCTCCTGAAACATTGAACAAACAACATGATATACAATAATACTGAAAATAAAAAAACATCATAAAAGAACAAAACAGCACATGCAATACTATTAATAGTATTATATTCATGTTAATAAAGTTTCTGCTAACAAAAAACAGACACATTTCTGTTGTTGATCAGGATAAAGCAGTCTCAAAAGTGGACATTGTCTTATCAGCAAAAATAATGGGCTAAACATGACTTAGAGCCCCAGACAACTTTCTTATCTGCATAGTCGCCTGAAAGTTGACAGTTGTGGAAAATATGACAAAAATGAATGCTTGGAGCTTTTTTAAAGGAGTTTATCTATACATTTGCAAATATTTCAAAAAAACTTGACTAATTATACCTGTGTTTAGAAAAATGGTAGAATGGTAGAAAATAAATACATTAACATACCAGTGCATCCAGGTAGACATTTGTCCACTGAACTTGCTTGCTCTTTCTGCTAGTCTTGACCATAGGTCTGCCCAAGACGTCCAGGTATTCCTTTAGATGTTTTATTTTGCATGTTAGAATTTAACCACAGGGTGGAGCAATTCAGTACATTTCTATCCTGTAGCCACTTCTAGTCAATTTGTGAAAATGAAATAAGATCTGCGTACCTGGGTGTTGAGTCTAATGGCACCTATAGATGGGATTTCGTAGTAGTACCCTTGGACAGAAAGATGTAGTGCCGTTATTTTTCTCTCTGTTAAGATCTATCTGTATGACAAATGTTTAATTGATCACAATGCAAATATAACTCTTTAAGTGTGCACTAAACAAAGTAAACCTAGACATACACTATAAAAATATTGAATATATTTTTATTTTGTTGTTTTTAGTTATGAGGTGTATATTCTTTTTTAATTTATCACTTTTATGTCATGTCATATAGAATTTATTTTCCTATTTATAATATGTATATATATATATATGTGGACATAAGTGGTCCAGTGTACCTTTATTAGCACATGCCATCCATTGAATTGGCCCTTTGTCATAGTTGTGTTGACCTACTGAAAATGTAAAGATGCGTACCTGGAAAGAGTGAAAACTTTATAGTAAAGGATTATAAATTACACAAACAACTAGTCCAACTAAAGTTGGCAATCATACCGCTTGTTTTGGGTTATACTTTTCAAAGATCTCTTCTGCCCTCTCTTCTCCTCCATCAGTAAAGAGCATGATTATTTTGTTACAGTGGGCTCTAGAGATATTCATCTGGTGGATACAGGGAAAGAAGAATGTGAAAAAGACCATGTAGAACCATACTCATTTCTGGAACAGTCGTAGAAAAAGGCACACAAATTATTATGCACAAAAGAAGATATCTAATTTCAAAAAAAACCAGAAGAGGGCGCTATTTGCTTACTTTCTAATGACTATTAAACCAGTGGTCACAGTGCTTGATACTTTTACTGAATACATTGATTGTGTGTAATTTAAAATCATGTTTACAAAAGTTAATGAAGATTGAGACTGTATATTTGAAAATGTGTTTGAATATGAAAAATAATGCCCAGTTTAACAGACTGACAGTGATGTGCTGCCGCCCTGCCGTCCAACAATTGCACAAATACTTCTACACCCTTACGTTACATAACCACTAATAGCATGCACTGACACAGTACCTGAGCAAGCTGCTTGAACGCTAGTTCAAATCCTCCTTTGTAGTTGGTGATACCCTTAGCAGTGATGCTCTGTACAGCATCTTTCAGAACCCGCTTGTTGCGTACATTGGCTTGGACCAGGTTGGAAAAGCACGCTGCATTCTGGGCCTTTTCATTGAACTGGAGGAAAAGGGAATGAGGGATAATGGGAGGAAGAACTGGGAAGGCACTTGCACATATTTTCTGTTAAATATGTGAGTATTTTTCCCTTCATTGTAGTATCATGCAGTCTAGCTTAATTTAAGAGTATTTCCACTCACTAAAATAAAATCTATAGTGTTTATGAAATAAACACAAAATTAAGTGTCTAGTCAATCTAATATGCACAAACCCAAGGGAGCTTTTGAACACAAGGAAAAATAGGCAGAAGGATAATAGGGCAAAAATGTGACGAAAGAAGATAAAAAACAACACAATATAGTTAGAGTGTAGAGACCTGAGATTCAAATATGTTCAAGAGAAAACTGATTTGTTAAAGTGGAAGGCAGATGGATCTCCAAAACCAAACATCCAAGTACACTAGAAAGACACATACACACAGTCGAAGCAGGCCTGGGATATAGCTCATTAACAGCCAACATCTGTTTCAATCATTACTGTACCGCATTTTGATTTAAGTTTGATATGATTATGCAAACTAACAATCATGCAATATGCAAACAACAAATCATGTACAGTTACACCAATGCAATTTACACTTTGTCTGGGGTCATCATATTATAAGCCACAGTGTAACAATAGTATAAGAGCACACAAAGATAAGGCTGTGCTCTGAGATATTGTTGCATCAAAAAACTTATTATTAAACAACAGTGTCTCGCACTAATAATTGTATTAATTTATTTTCATTCATTCATTTTCCTACCGCTTATTTTATAAATGTATTTATTAGAGAGGGCATAAGAAAAACATGGCATTATTTGGCATGTGTGTGTGTGTGTGTGTGTGTGTGTGTGTGTGGGGTGCACATTAGAACATGGGACTTTTGTGGAGGGCTGGGCCAACATGGTGAACTCACTAATGCTCAATTTATACACATTTTTATTGGTAAAAAAAAAACTGATCACTGCAGAATATTGAAGGAAAAATACATATGTGCAGTGTTTATTATTCAATAAAATATAAGTAAATGCTTGGCGGGCCTGATAAACATCCCAACGGGCCACATGTGGCCCCCAGGCCTTAGGCTGCCCCCCACTGTTTTAGACAAAAGTTTTTAACTCTTTTGCTTCACCAAACAAATCTATCTATAAAAAGAAATTCTTCCAAAAGAAAGAATTTTTTTTCAATCATCAGTGTTAACAAGAAGCGTGTTCTGCCTCAGCTGCTTAAACTTTGGAGTTTCTGTGAAACGATGAAGTAAATTCACCTCAATGTCAGTAAATCCTCTGATGCCAGAGGTTGGATACAGGGGGACTGTTACATTACAAGCCACTGATTTAAAAAGACTCATAAATGCAGCACATAAGAAATTTGACAAACTTAACTTTAAGCATTTTAGGGTTTGCATAAGCTATATCAGATGATGCTCTATTGGGCATATGGGCTTTGATTAAACGAGGTGTATTTCTAATAAATGACACATGCAAGCATATATGCAGTTATGTGTGGTCAAATGAGCAGAGACACATGCGTCCCTGCACATATGCATTTACAGTTGCATTTACAATAAAGATCCTTTTTTGAATGGTACATTAAGTCACTTAAAGGTCACTACAATTTTCAACATCTGTCTACACAAACAACACATCAGTCAGTACTCTCATGAAGAAAATCTGAATTAAAAAGCCTTAAGTGTAACGGAATGTAACATTTTCTGTGCCTATTTCTAAAATGAAAGGCATCCCACAGTAACACTCACATAGATCACATTGACGTAGTCATCATCAGACAGGGTCTCCAACATTCTGCTGACAGATGTTCGGATGAGTTTCAGAGTGAGACCAGATACACTGCCACTCCTGTAATTAAAAAACAGAACATACTGAGTAACCACTGCATGTTATGTGTGTATTTTTTCTTTTAAATTGATAATAATATGTTAGAAAGCCCTAACAGATTTAAGATTTACACATGTAAATGTCCATTTTAAAAGCAAAACTGGTTGCAATTCAGCAGCACAGGCCCTGATATATTGTGGTTATTTTATGTAAAAATTTAACATGCTTGCTGCTAAAAGAAGCTAAAAGGAAAGATTTGAAAGAGTCTGGCAGACAAAAGAATAAATCATCTGAGGGTAAGCTGAATCGTAAACTTGATACTCACGCATCCACCAGGATGAGCATGTCCTTTGGTGAAGCCGCCCCTTGAATGTACCTGGTGAGTAAAAGCAGCACAAAGGTGGACATTGTTTAAGCGTAACAGTTATACAACAATATCAGTAGATACTATATCACATAGTGCAAGAATTTTATGCATTATGATATGAAGTCTTTACTTTATCTATTTACAAGATGAACATACATCAAAAAATGCAAATAGCCCATTGTGCAGCTTTATCACTGCTTAGGCAGAGCCTCTTAACAGCAACTATTCTTTCTTCAAAATAAAATGAATTAGGGTCTTTTTAATCAGTTTGCTTCCTCTATTTCTTTAATCAACAAACAAGCGCCATTTCTTTGTTCTGCATTTTTTAGTTAAGTTTAGTTTATCATTAAAAGTGAATAGGAAAGAATACCATAGACCAAAAGGGTTTAGGCTGAAGTCGAGACTTATTGTGACAAACCTTAGCATTTAAATTAAAGTTTTTTGAGGGTAATGCAATTTAATAACATAGTTATAAGACCAATGCTGGCTTCAAGCCAGGTTTTAATCAGTTTTAGGAGACTACAGAAGCCTTTGTATTGGTAGACTCAGTTTTGTTGTGGCTTTATTATATTGCGCTGCGGTTTTTGTGTCTAGTCTAGACCAGTATTTAATTGTTTTACAATGTGCATGTACTGAATGTATGTACATATGAAAGGGTTTTACTATAGCTAAAAAATACATTTAGCTAATTATCTATTAGCAAAGTTTGAACTATGTAATTATGCTGATTAATACCAATGTGTACAGTATGTTTAATAATAAAATAAAAATAATAATAAAATAACTTACCACGGCCGCCTGCGCACATCATAAAGGTCAATCTTATTGGCTGCATTGGCTAAGTCAGTCCAAGGGGATGCTGGAATTTGTTAATATGAGAAAAATGTGTTAGTTTTAAAATACCCATAATTCCCATATAATGTTCAACTAAGTTCTGTTCTTGTTGAAGTTAGTACCTAAGAAAGCTCAGTCTCACTGTGGTACAGGCTCAGCTGTAACAGCCAACTGATATTATACACATTCTTTTACTATTAAAGTATTATATGTATTTATTTTACTATTTATGTAAAGCAAATAGTATATATATGTATATACTTACTTCTAAAAGCCTTTCAAATGTTTTGGTTGGACAGAGGCTAGGTTTCTATATTTGTAAAGTATGGTGTTGCCACAACACAGACAGAATCTGTTAGTGAAGCCTCACTGGTGGCTGGCTGCTTACCTGGGAAATACCGAAGTAATCCAGTGGCAGAGCCAAACACCTGCCAGAGGAGCGAGGGATCTTCCTCTTTGTTCTTCCGGAAAACCTCCTCTAAGCCTTGCGTCCAGTTTAGCTCATTTAAAATTATGGTAGCTGAAACAAATACATAAAAATATTAATTCAAAAAAATATATTTTAACATGTCTGCTGCTAATATGTGTTTATTTCTTTCATGTACCTGTGCTTATAATGCTTGTAATGTTATAGCATAAGTATAAAAAACTAAATCCATCCAGATACACATAGAGAAGACAAACTCAGGCTAGCAGAATTTTTTTTTTCTATTTTCATTTTTGCTAACACCCAAAGTAGTATATGTTTCTATTGAAAACAAATGATATTCTCATCACAATTGTATTGGTCTAAGATTATTTCTTCTGAAGTAAGAACGTGGACCAGGGTAGGCCTACAGAAAGTTCAACCAAAGTCTTCAAGTTGAAGAAATGTATAATAATTTACAAAAAGAACTATGTAAAAAGGATCATTTCAGAGAAGGAACTCAATGATGCAGTTTGGTCCATTAAAAAAGGGAAAGACCAGGTTTTGATGGTTTGGTTTTATTGGTTTCAGTGGAGAGTTATCTGACATTTTTCAACTCCTTAAAACCACTATTGTTGTCATGTTCAAATTTTTTTTGCCAAGTAAACAGACACATAACAAAAAGTACATATGTAAATGTACAACACAACATACATACAGCAACAGTACTGTAA
The DNA here is from genome assembly GCA_024349245.1 of Neodontobutis hainanensis. NCBI lineage: Eukaryota > Metazoa > Chordata > Actinopteri > Gobiiformes > Odontobutidae > Neodontobutis > Neodontobutis hainanensis. The sequence goes on from JALDNG010000062.1 coordinate 1,228,611, forward strand.
CCATACATAATGTGTGCAAATACCGCATATCAAGTAAATAATTGCAACTGGCTCTAAGCAAAGGACATTCTAAAAATAAAACCTAAAAATAAAACCTGGAATCGGCTAAAACTAATCTACAGTAAAAACATATAATCAAAAAAATAAATAAATAAGTAATAATAAAAGACCAACACTAACACAACACAAATCAGAATGTGCAGGAATATAAAATCAAGTAAATCAGCGGGCCTCTTTATTAAGCAGAGTAATAGATGTAGGAATAAAGGAGAGCTTCAGTCAGTTTGTCTTCCATCTGAAATCTCTGTACCTTCTGCCTGAGAGAAGAAGCTCATACTCTGTAAATAAATTGTGAGAGGGATCGTTAAGGAACTTGTGACCCAGTCTGGACACAGAAAGCACATCTTTTTGGCCTATCACTTTCATCGCTGTTTTTATGATGTTTTGAAGTGGATTTTTGTTGGACTGATATACCACCAAACCATGCAGCCATTCCGTATCTGATGATGCTTTCTAGAACTGCAGAGTAAAAGACCCACATGACTGTCCTGCTCACACCGAACAGCCTGAGCCGGCAGAGGAAGTTCAGTCTTTGGACCAGTCGTCCGCACAAAAAGTCCACATGTTCTTTCATTTTCAGATTACAATCCAGCAGAAAACCAAGGTATTTGAAAGTGCTGACCTGTTCAATCACACTGTCACCGGAGCATGATCTCTCATTGTTCTTGGGTCAAATATCATCTCTTGAGTCTTTTTTACGTTAAAAACAAGATTGTGTTGGTCTTAAAATGGCCGATCTCATGCGTTTACACACAAGGGCAGTCATCTTTATACAGTAGGCTTAAACTCTCCCATTTTATGATACAAAAATACTTGCAAAATATCATAAATCATAATTAATCTGGCTTTTTAAAAGGCTGCTGTTTTGGAAACAATATCAGATAATTATTAGAAATATAAAAAAATATAATAAATAATAATAATAATAAAATATGCTTAATTTTTATTGTAGACTTGGAAAAAGCCTTTAAAAAAACTGTTGAGAATTGGGCGTATAAAAAGAACAAATTTACAATACAAAAAAACATATTACTGGAATGTACAGTCAACCTTTTGGGCACTGAAATTCCAGAGAAACTTGTAGATCTAAATACGAATTACAATTTAAAAGATCACTAAACGTATATGGAAGAATATCACTTATAAATTCCTCAATAGTGCCTCAGTTTGTTTTCCTTTTTATGTCTCTTCCGATTCCCCCACAGAGCTTCTTTAAAATATAAAAAAAATATTTGAATTTATCATTTTTGATGTCAACCATAAATTACTAACAACCCTTCCTTATAGAGCTTATAGAGAAAAATGGGAAGACTTCTTTGATCAACCAATTCCATGGGAGAAGGATTTTAAGACAATCTACAAAACTGCAATAGATTCACAGAATAGATTCTTCCAAATAAAAATAATTTACTTCTTACCTACAAACAAAATGTTAAAAACCTGGATTCTTGTACAATCATTTATTTTGGTACTGTCATGTGGTATAGCTGCTTTTTGGAGGGAAATTCAGCAAATGTTTGATGAATTTAAAGTACCACCTTTGCCTTCCAAGAAGAAGAAAAGAAGAAAAGGTTTATTTTTATTTCTAAAAACACAGATTCTTTGACTATGAGTGAGTTTCTATGGAGTAATATGATAAAATAGAAAAGTATATGATAGATTCTGAGTAAGAAAAAAAGTTAATATCAAAAGTGGTTAGGAAAAATAATGTGAGTAAGAATGTATGTAAAATGATTTGTCTGATTGAGTTTTATTGTGTGATTGGACAAGAGGTGGGTAGGGTAGAATAAAATTGTACTCAAGTAAAAGTGGCGTTACTTCAAAAGAATTTTACTCAAGTTGAAGTAAAAAGTAGTCCTCCAAAACATTACTCAAGTAAGAGTAAACAAACATTAGGTTAAAAGAATACTCAAGTACTGAGTAACTGTTTGATCATAATGCTTGATTTATTTTAAAACTTATGAAACCAACAGATCTACAGATCTATGTGTGAGCAAAATGAGGCCAGGGCTGTAGCCTCAGTCATTTTTCATGTTTTTGTTGTGCAGCTAAGTGTGAAGAGCAGTGCTGGACCCGCTATTTGGAAAATATAGTGAGCTAAGCTACTAGAAACTCGACGTTAAATAAAACTTCACTACACTAAAATTACCTTCCAGAGAAATGTAGCAAGCTTAGCTACAGCATCATGGCAGAAGTAGTTTTCTAGACCTACCAAATTATTTATTTAATGTTTTTATAAAAAAAAATTTATATTAAACCAACTGCATTCCAAGTCAATGCTATCAATGTTCAGTTAAACTGTTTATTTAAAATTACACATGTTGTTCAAAGCAAAAGTAGAATTTATTTTCATATCATATGTCGCATTAGTTCCATCTGTAGAATTTATATTTTCAGCAAGTGTGTGCATGTAGCCTTTTCAATGGCCTACATAAAAGACTCACCAACAGTAACATCTGCAACAGCTGTAATCCATCCATAGTCCTGACCTGGTCTTGGCCTGGTCTTGTTCTGGCCAAATAATACACCAAAGCCATGTCCTTTCCATTTTTTTTATTATCATTTAAAACTTGTGAATGCCTGGGGATTTATGCAAATGAGCCATGCAGCTTAAGTTTTGTTTCTCACAAATGTAAACAAATGTTATTGAAGCAATGGTCATGTGACTGCATGGCTACGTCTGATTGATGAAACACCGTCATGTGGTAGACCCACTGGAGGCAAAAATAAAGCCTAGAATGCGTAGAATAAATGGTAAACAAATAAGTAACTTGAGTGTAGCCTGAGTAAGAGTAAAGAGTAAGAGTATTCACAAATATACTCAACTAAAAAGTAAAGTAGTAAAAAGGATTGTGCAGTAAAACTACTCTTAGAAGTCTTAAAAAGTTACTTAAGTAAATGAAACAGAGTAAATGTAACTCGTTACTACTAACCTCTGGATTGGACGTATCTGAATATTGCATTACCTGCATCCTGTTTGTGTCATTGTAATTGTCAATTTTGTCTCTATAATTGTTTATAATAATAATAATAATAATAATAATAATAATAATAAAATTAAAAACATAAGTATGTATGATACATTATTTCAGTAGCATCCCGCTTTGTGGCAGACTGTCGTGGACTCAAAAAGACATCTAAGAAAATCACATTGGTAGTGTTCTGTTCTGTCACATCTGTTTCTTCACAAACTATCCTCATTTACCAACATCTATCTCCACACTTGGAGTGTGATAAAAGAAGAGTCTGGGCAGGAATTAAATGGCTCCCACTGGTATTGAAGAGCAAAGCTTGTTCAAATAATATGTGGTGACAATTTGTTCAGGACTGATCCGTCTGAAGATGGTCCTTAATAGATTAGTCTTGCTGGTTTCATTGACATCAATAACAAGAAGTCACAGGGAAACAAACCAAAGGTTGGTATTTTGTTCTGACTAAATACTCAAACAGCAAAACTCACATAAAAGATATTATTTCAAGTGTTTAATACCAGCCTTAGTGCTGTATGTGTGCTTAAAAAATTAAAAAAAAATAAAACAGATAAGATGAAGGCAAAAGACAAAATAAACATTCTACATTGTGGCATTGGTTGGAAGCTTTATGTTGTTATATTTGATCCTTGTACAAATTTGTCAAACCCATTAAAGTCTCAGATCCTGTATGTAGGCATGCATCACACAAACTGACACATCTCCAGACTCAGGCACCATTGATGATCTCTTAGCAATGATGACAAAGCAGTGTCCTCTAATCCCAAATACCAAAACCATCGGCACAGTGGCACACTGGTCAGCACTTCTCAGCAAGAAGGTCCAGGGACCCCCAGGGAGTACTCTCCCCCATGCTTCGGGTGGGTTTCCTCCGGGTATTCCAGTTTCACCCATCAACATGTTGTGCACCACCTGGTGTGGCTGCTGCTGCTGCTTTTCCCCACAATAATAATAATAACAATAAAATCACTTTTTTAGTGTCAGTCAATTCATCTTGATGAGTCTGAAGCTGGCTGGAGGTCACCACAATGGGGCAAAGAAATAAGAAATAGTGATGATATATGATGCACTTTGTTCAGCCTTGTCAAGTGTACCAATAGAGTTCATAGCAAAAATATTAACCATTAAAAACAACAATATGACTGACTGAAGGAACTCAAACAATAACAAGTGTAATCCACAAAATTATGAAGAAAATGCAATGTAACAGTCAATAAAGCATCAGCAACCTGACTTATGAAATATTATATACAGTATTTTAGCTGTTCCAATGATCCAAGGGCAGAAGATAAATGAGTAAACATGAATAATTGATTATTATTGACAAAAAACAACTCTAGAAATTACCCATTTGTCGAAAAACAACTCAACAACTTACACAACAACTCTAATAAAATTAACTGTTGTGGAATAATTGGTTATGCTACTTTATGCCTAGTCTCAATATTTCCTTTTAAATACACTGCCTATGTCAACAGTACCTATTTAAAAACACCTAAGCAACTATGAACAATAATAAACTACAGTGAAAGAAACTATTAAGTGTGACGTCATGTTTGGTCAAAACAGACACTATTTTATTAATTTCTACCCCTTCCGGTTTAGCTCAAGATTAACGTACATAAGAAATATTTCTGTCAATCATTCATATTTCCCAAATAAAAAATGCATATAAGGTGACTTCTCAAGAGTTTCATTTACTGAGTCCAGATGCTTTTGCTTTAATCTTTTCTTCAAGATGACCTAGATGACTGAGAAACCTCCACAGACATTTACTGAGACTTTAATATAAGGCTCAAGAAAGGAATGTTGCTGGCATAGATGGGAATCCTGATGCAAATCTTAATCAGTCTGATTAGATCATCCTGAGGCATCCAACTGGTGGCAAGGACAAAGGTTACAGACATAATGGCAGTAAAAGAGAAAAGACAGCAGGCACTAATATCGGGATGAAAGGTGAAGCAGAGATACCTTTTTGGCAGACTGCCCTGTAAACTAAAGACGACATGGCTCAAGTTTCACAAAAATCAAAAAGGAAAGAAAAAATCAATTTAAAATGTTCAGAGCTTTGCCACAGGGACTGTGACTTCAACACAAACGTATTCACACACAGTGTCACAGTATCTCAGCACGTCACAGTGTGTGCACGTCTCAAACTGACAGGTGCCACACAGGGTTGATGCAAACGGGCATCAGACAACCCTCGGATCTTTTGCCAAGGCCGCCACTCTCCTCTCATCTCCTCTCAGTGCATCCATGCCAATCTGCTTAATGAGCACGAAGACACGAATACACAGCCGTGAGATCCATATTCAGTACACTAGGTGCATGAGATGTGAAAGACACACATGTCAACTCTCACTACTCAAGTGTTTCTTCCTTTCTCTCTAAAACACATACACTCAGAGAGACCAACTTTGAATCATCTCCATTGTGTGCACACGCATGTACACACAATAATAAATCCCAATGTGACAAGGGACAATAACAGGAAAATCAGGACAAATGTAGGTTAGAAAGACACTACCACACTCATCTTACTATTAATGTGTTTAATGGAGCAGAGCCCAGGGAAGATTGGAATTGAAGATGAGGTGTGAATGAGGATGATGTAAATGTGTATTGTGATGTTTTAAAGGTAAATTTGTGATGTTTTAAAGGTAAATATATATATATATATATATATATATATATATATATATATATATATATATATATATGGGAAAGGAGCCAGTAAAATGCCAGGACAGCAGAAAGGAAGAGACGTGTTGTTGTGAATCTACCGCAATTAAAGAAGAGGAGGCGGATGACACATCTCTCCTTGAGCATCAGTGAAAGCTGCAAGGACGCCAGCCTTGTCTAGACAAAGTCGCCTAATCAGGTTAACAGTGCTTTCTCCACACAACAAGATAAAACATCAGGGTGTGGCCAAGTGTACATCTCCTTCTACACATACACAAGGGCAGATAGACATCACTATGGCAACTCTGAAAGACCAGCCAGAGTGGCATCAATTTGGCAGCCTGTCTTGGAGTGAGGGAGATACACAGAGCATGAGCACCAAGAAGAATAAACAGAGCTGCCCCCAACCACACCCACATTACAGATAGAAGCCAGACAATTGATAAATGGCTAAATCAATAGAGCTCCTGGAGATGATGTCACCCAACCCAAATTTAGGCCGCTGGCAGGAACATCTCTACATTAGTTTAAACTAAACTGTAGAAAATCATTGCCCATTTCCAATGCAGTTCACAGTACATTTGTGTAAGGTGTAGTCACACTAACACATATTTCTCTGTGAAACATTCACACAAGAAATAAATAACATTGATGTTAGCTTTTATTTAGCAACCAGCGTCATTAACCAGTAGATTAATAGCAACTAGTGTGCTGTAAATCAGACAAACTACAGTTTTTCTCATTTGCTAAGACACACTAAATGAAACTGGGATCCGCTTGATCTTCAACATCACATTATTAGCACAGCAGAAGTCTTCTCTTGCAAAGGTTTTAACACTTTTTCATTTGTTTCACTCATTTTTCACACCCTTTTTCAAAACAGTTACCACAGATCTCATTGAAAGGCCCCAAACTCTATTGGATTCACTGTGTTGAACAAAAGAAAACAATCTATTCACAGCTGATAGAAACTACTTGCATAATTATAAATCTCTATGCACCTATGTGAAACTCATTTGCACAACTCTTCAATCAGCAATCAGTCCTCATCCATCTATAAAAGATGCCACCTCTGTGTTGCTATTTGCAAGCATGGATCAAAGAGGCCATAGGCACGGAAGGAGAGTAAGAGGCCATGGCAGAGGGGCCAGAGGAAGAGGAGTTTGTATGCGTGGTGGAGGAGCTGCAGCAGCAAAAGGACAAAATCAAGCTGAAGTTTCAAATGAAATTCGGGCAACAATTACTATTGACCATGCTGGACAATGGGTCCAGCCCATTCTGAGTCGGAGCACTGTGGCATCTATTGTCAGGCTTTTTCGGAATAAGAACAGGTAATTCACAGTGTTTCTGTAATATATACCACTGTGTATTTCAGCTTTACTGTATTGCCCTGTTAGCAGAACAAACTGTGTCTACAGTAATGCAGATGTTTTATCTTTCCCATTTTTTTGACTGTCATACAGTAATGTCAATTTTGAATTTTGACATGCTTTTTGCTTTTACTTTGTAGAATCCACACATTGCCACACACTGGTGGCAGAGGAAAGATATTTACTAAATGTGAAAGATAAAAAGTATATATCTTTTTTTTTTTTTTTTTTTTTTTTTATAAAAGGTATTTCCACCCATAAGTTTCCTTTTGGTAGCTTTTTTTTTTCAGTATCCATTTGAGTTTGTAAAGTATCATATTTCATATCGATGGCTGCATTTTGTATTTTGTTGTCCATTGTGTAATGATTGATTAAAAGAATAAATTCATTTGACCACAAGTTGTGGTGTTTGATGGAAATATTTGCTTATGTTGCATGTTTTTAATGTTTTGTGAGTGTTAGAGCATTTTGCTAACAAAATGAGTCATTTTGGCCATTGAGCTTCAGTTTTATCCTGTGTGTTAACAGTTTTGAAAATGTGATGTCAGAGTGGGCAAATGTGTTTAAGCAATCGAGAAAAACTGTAAAATAGAATACTTTTCTCTATAAAAAATATTCACACCAAACAATGTATTTATATAGCCAAGCGAATGAATAAAAACAGCTTGGTGAAATCGAAACCAAAAGACACACATGGCTAATTAGTATCAATCAATACAGCGAAGGCAGCGTTGGTACGCTAAGAGGCTAAACATGGAGCTAATGAGGCTAATATCTTTATCTAATGTCTTTTAGTGACAGAGTAGATAATTGTTGTGCAACTGACTACAGCATTTGGTGGATAACAGTTTTTTTTTATCATGTTGCTAAAGAGGATTTTTAGACAAACCAAGGAAGAGTGTTTGGATCCTACTATAAGCTAACCGTTATACAACCGCTTCAGACTCAGGTAACATCAAATGACCACTCCTTTTGTTTGTGTCTCTTTTATATATATATATATATATGTAGTGCTTTTCCACCTAGGCACTCAAAAAGCTTTACCCACCTAACCTTTATACAGACCTGCACACCTTGTGAATTTATTATGAATTTCATGTCTTGCTGTTTTAGTGCCTTTGGGGTTACATCAGCAACAAGTATATTATAAAGCTTGTGTTTTGTAGGTTTATGTGATTGGATTAGACTTTTTTAATAAATGATCACCTGCTGCAGGATAAGGGTTGGGATATAGATTTAACAAAGTTTAACTTGGTTAAATAACTGGTATTTCTGCACTAAATTAATGTGCACTAAAATAACTAAAATAATTTATATATATATATATATATATATATATATATATATATATATATATATATATATATATATATATATATATATATATATATATCAAGGAAACAAAATCTAAATTGAACAAATGACAGACAGATGAATCCCACTAGAAACAACACCTCAACCCTTCCTTATCTCCTCATCATTATAACTGCTGCTTGTAAAAATAACTGTGTGCATTTGGCCATTTGGCAATGACAAAAATGTCTGCACAGTCAGACGCCTCTGAGGCTTGTCATTCTGCACATTTATAGTCCAACTTATGTGGAGTGACTCGCTGTTACTACAGAGATGTCATGCAACAACTGCATTTAGGAAACCCATACTGACTTTTTTACAGAAGGTTAATTTTAATATAATGATTATAAATTTCAAATATGACTGCTTTCAGTTTTCATATGCCATTTTTGTCATTGCCACAGTAAATTCCTATTAATTTACCAATTGTTTGTTGTGTTAATTGCTATTTTACTTTCTCTGTCCCACATATTTAAATCCAATGTTTCTTTCTTTGTCTGACAAAAACGTAAGTGAGGACATAGCTGACTATATGCTTTGTGTGTATAGAGTCATCTTTGGAGCATAAATGCCGGCCTCTCCTTGGACAATGCTCATCAGTGCTGTGACATGTCCTTGAATAAGAGACCAGCGACCCAAAGGCTATGTGCAAGTGTGCATGTGCATACACAATAACTCTATCTGTATTTTATTATATGGTGTCTGATTAACATAACATTACACAACTAGTAAAAGTACAAATGCAGCATTTTGCAGTACTATGAACATTACTTAGGAACTCAAATGTTTCTGTGCCATTCAATTAAGAATGGAAGAGTTCAGGCAATTGTATAGATTTTGTATTGTACCAGAGTACTAATTTAATTGAATTGTGGACTTTCCAGGTCTGCTTTCTATCTATTAAATGTGGGCAGATCCAGTCCTGTAGAAAGCATGGCATAAAAAGCCACATGAAAGGACAGTAAGTTGTTTACCCAAATCTTATATTCTGTCTTTTGTCTATACATAATAATAATAACCACAATAATACCCCAAACATTGACACTATGTCCTGAGTGGTCTGAGTGACCAGAGACGAATGGGAGGGAATGCAGCAGCTGGTGGTCAGTGTAAAGAAGGGTGTAGAGGGTGCTGGCCTGTTGGTATTAGGACTAAATATAGACCAGAATGACCCAGCCTCTGTGTGGTGCTGTTGTTGTGTAGACTGTACTTTACATAGTGATGACAGGGACAAAAACTGACAGAGGGCAGGGCAGGGATTATTTCTACAAGTGTTGAACAATCTGTAATCTGTACACCTGCAGTGTATGTGTATGTGTTAACTTACAGCCTTCATATATATCTGTGGGGATATGGACCGCTGTGGTGTTGTAAGAAACCAGTCGTTTGAAGTCAGGGTCTACGGCGAAGTCATCTGGAACATAGCGGTTCTTCATTTCTGTCTGGTTGAACTTAAGGATAGAAATCATCACCATCGTGTAAAAACATAGCATGTATATGTTTTATTTTGTTTTATTTTGGCTAAGCAAATATAAATCTAGAGCGCTAGAGTAAAACGTTGGAGTAAACTGTCAGTCAAATAGAAAGTGACATAAGTGTGCTGTGGCTGTGTGAATCTTTCCCACCGGCACAACAGAGGGAACTAGAAGCTGCTCATTGTTCCTCGGAGCAGACATGACATCTGATGCTTATATTTGCATAATGCATAATAAATACATTTGTAGTGATTGTAGGTTCCTTTTTAGGGTACAACAATATAACAGCATAAGCCTATTTCTGTATTTTTGTTGAGAACATATGGTGGGAGCTCAATATAATATTTCTGGAATAACTGACAGAAAAGGGAGGAATGTCTGATGCTACAGTGGTTTTTACTGAAAAATAGATGACATTAATTTTATTGGCCAATTGATAAAAATACAAAAAATGCCATGTTTACTTACATCATCTTTGGCATTGTAGTAAACAACATCATCACCCTTAAAAAAGAAAGAAAGAAAAGATTGAATTAGGAATGTATTTAAAAAAACATAAAAACCTGTAAATGTAAATCACAAGAAGCAGAGGCCTGTGAGTTATATGCCTCTTCTGCAAACAGGCTACTGCATAACTGCATTTGTTTCAATTCCCACTCAGTCATTTTGCCCAATGTCCTTTCCCTCTCTGCCACCCTGTTTCCTGTCAGTCTACTGTTTTATAAAATAAAGACAAAATAGACAAAACAAAAACCAAACATACAAAAACCAAACAGTACTGTGCTTAAATAGTAAAAACTGGTCTAACTGGACCTCCTTTTACTACCTGGGTGTTAATGAGCTAGTATAGCTGTTGATATAAGGACACCCTGGAGTTAGAGAGACGGTTCACTAAATCTGGCACCAGTAACTCCAAGGGATCTCCATTGCTACTGTTAGACACAGTTCAAGCAGACTGCAGTTATATCATAGCAAACTATTAGATTTACGTGTGCCAAACCATACCATCTGTTGTCTGTATAGCTTTTAGAACTACTCTGTGCATCAGTAGAATACATACTTATAAAGCATAGGAAACATATGATGGAGTGCAAAGTTTAGAACAGAAATGTTGCAAGTTAGGCAAAAAATGTGAAAATGAAAAACCACAAATCAGACAATAATTTGCTCTGAATCTGTACAAGAACACAAACAAGCTGTTCAAAATCATGATCCCAACTGAAGAGACAGCAAGGCCAACATAATTATTCTACTCATGCAAAACATGTATCACAGAAGTTGTCGTGGCTTTTTAGTATTTGAAGTCTTTAGGGGGAGGAGCCCGGTAGTACTGTCCTAGTTATTAAAGGTGACATAGAACAGATGCATGTGCTGGTCTGGTAATCACACAGACGATGCTCCACTTCCCATTTTAATTGTGTTCAACCAAACAATTTTATTATTATATTAATTTGGAACAAAAAGAAATGAAAACAAATTTGTGATGGAGTTAGGTGAAGCAAAAAGAAAATTAATAACACAACATTAATTACATTTGCAAGTCAAGCGTATTAGAAACAAAGCAATCAAATTTAGTGAATAACAATTAATTATTCCCAGCGATATAGTACTACTTTAGTGGTGGAGGATGATATTAGAATAATAAAAAAATATATATAAAATAAAAATAAACACATTTCATGTTCAGCCCATATCTGTAACACAGTAGCAATTATGGGGTGGACCTCTTTGGCTCTATGTCTCTACAGCAAACAATTTTTTTTAGGCCCTCTTTAAAATTTGTTGTGGGCGCTGGAGGGCTATTTTTCAAACGAGCCTTTTTATTTGCACATCACTGGGTTCAGGTCATGAATGAACACAAAACGCTTCTTTGGGTCCAACCCAATCCGACAAGGTGTGTGAGTGTTACAGGAGATTTTATTCTCCCCAAAATGGCTGCCTGTGATATAAAGGTTGTTTGCCCTCACGTGTCCTGGGTATATACCAAGTTTTGTTTTTCTATGTTAGAAAAAATGTACTTGTAGGGCTTGAATTTTGGGCAAAGTTCTCCGATTTTTTGTTCATTTGCAGGGTGTCAAAGAGCAGAAGAAATATTGGAATAATAATAACATACTCTAACAAATACAATAGTATCTAATTAATTAATTAAATGTTGGTGTGTTTACTAAATTATCTTCTAATGTTTTTGATGACATTAATGTCTGATAGTCAATCAAGTGTCTCAGCGTGATAAAGAGAGAATACCATCTATTGTTTGTAACTGTTATGTGAGATAATAAAATGCAATCTTGCATAAATTCATTACAGTGCTGCTGTCATTCTAATGAGATTTGCCATCCCAATTTTTACAATCATTATAGATCATAAATAACATGTCCACCGCTTGTTCATCATTTCACATTCATTGACCCAATTGATCTGAAAATAACATAAAAAAAAATCAACTTTAATATTGATAAGACCGGGCTCTTGCTACTCACCTCAGTTTCAACACTCCATTTGTGCTCCATTTGAAGCTTTTCTGCTTGTGTTGCCAGTTTCTGCAAATGAGCAAAATCAGATACATTTTAATGTTATAAAATACTTTAGTGACTAATATTTTGACTAGTTAACATTAACACATAAATCCATAAATGCTTTTGGGTCAACACAGTTGTTTCCAGTTTTTAAGGGAAAATACCCTGTTTTTTTTTTTTTCCCACATGCAAGAATTAGCTTTGACACAGCGTTGTACCAAAATTAGACACCCTTTTGTTCCATCTTTTTCAAGATCTAGTCCTAATGACTTTGTTAATGGGTTTATAATGGGTCCAGCTTTTAATCTCTACCTGATCCAGAAACACACTGTACTATTAATTTCCCTCGGGAAATATAAAATCCAGCTGTTCCTTCTTATGGGTATGTCACTGAAGGTTACAAGTCACATAGAAGAAAATGTGACGGAGCAAATTAGTAAATTAATTTATGAAATGAGAGTAGGAAAGGTCTGAAACAATGAATGAGTAAATAAATTCTGCTGTGAAATTAAACAAGACGGCTGGAGGAGATAGAACAATCTAACATGAGTGACAGGGATTTAATGATTGGCGTTTTAAACAGATCTCAACCAATATAGAATAACTTATTATTGTGTGCATTGCCAACATAAATCATTTTACACACTTTTTGAAAAAGAAACCAATTAGATTTCTGGTGTTGCCTATTCTGATATTACCTATGCTCAATGCTTGCCTGGGGTTCAATAACACCCTATGTGTGAAGAATGTAGTTTTGGTAGAATCAAAGATTACAGCCAGTGAAAGTTTAAAGAAATTTAAGAACTTGAACTGTTACCAGCGACGGTATAAGTGACCCTTTTTTACAATCAATGTCTGTTTCTGAATATACAACACATACAGTATGCCATATATAAAGAATGTACTGTATGTGCTTCCATACTGGACCACAAATATGAAAATATGATAGCTTTTTGAACATATTGGTAGACCATTCAAGAGGATCTGCTGACCCCTCTCAGTGAACCCCTGTTAGTTTAGCTATACATACAAAAACAACATTTGAATGGAAAGGGGCTCAATCACCTAAAAAAACACAAGTCCATGGGCAGCATCTGACCCTTTCTTTTTTTTTAGTTGGAAATGCTCGTTCATCTCTAAGGACTTAGGCATAGTTGTTGTTCTGACACATATTTCTCTCTGATTAGAGCATGTAGTCTTTCCAGGACACACACAAATGCACCTGCCATCTGACTGATGTGTGAGGCGGCACGGGAGAGCACAGGAAACATGAGCATCTGCTGTTGTGACTAGCAGCACCTTAGTAAGATGTATCCTGTTCAGCCTGCAGGGAACCAGGAGGAGAAGTGATACAGCACCGTGCCCACCTCACTCAGAATAACTAAAACACCAGTACTTTTATTAGAGAGAAGGTTTTAAAGCAGGTAATTCTCAACACCAGACTTATCGTTGTGACGTGTTAAAGACTGGCATCAATTGCACTGTCCTCTGCTGTACACTTGTTTAATAACTCATCTTTCCTGCAGCAAATTCTTCCACCCATGCATGCAATCTATGTGCCAGCTCAGAACACTTTGTGACAGCTGCATGTGGCTGTAGTGTTGACTTCACATGCACACACCTGCAAACATCCTACAGGCACTACTACTGTTTGCTATCAAGATGTGCATGCAGTTTGGCAACAGATATTAACGGTAGTGCACTCTTTACCGGACAAGAGGACATTTGTCTTGAATAACTGCAAATTTTGCTTCAACAGGGTAAATGACTTTACTAGTCAGCTGTGTGTGCCTGGACATTAAGATTAAATGCCTACATTTTGCCATTGTAGACCATGATGTACACAAAAAAGCTTTAAAACTTTAGGTTATGTGTTGTTGTTTTTTTACATTTTGCTAATGGCAAAAAACACAGTAGCCAACATAGAGCATGTTTTCTACATTTGGGACAAACAGGTAAAAAAAAAGGTAGTTAGTCCAACCAGTGACTTGATTCTTGCATAAATGAATGGGAAAAGTGTGACTTCTGCATCTTTTTGATTATTTTATTTGTAAAAGACTCATGTCACATTATTGTCACGTGAGATTAACAATGTACTGTCTAGATTTTCATTAGCTCACACTAACTGAGGACAGTATTTTGGCAAATGTATTTTGAACACTAAAAGTAATGGATTTCTTGCAATTATTCTTCACTTCTTCACTACTTTGTATGTTTGTCATGTCAAGCACATATTCCTCTGCTTTTGTGATTACCTGCACCCCCCTTAATGTGCTGCACCTACTGTAGGTCCAGTTATTTTCCATGTTACTCACTATATAGTCTATATATAGTGAAGAAATAATAAAGCCAAGCATTCCTGTGTGTTTCTAGTGTAATTAAAGTTTCAGTATAGTGGATTCTGGTATTGCACACAACATTTTTTGGATACTTTTGCTCTTTGTATTGACCCCCTGTGGACAAACTCCTTAATAAACGTCTGGTTGAGCCTAGAAATTGAGTATGTGTGTGTTCTGTAGCAAGGGTTAAAATTAAACATTTATTGTGCAGCACAGACTCTCTGTTTCAAACAGAAGGAGTAAGGGCACACACTACGGTCTGTATGCATATACTGTATATCTGAAAACCTTAGTGTAAGAAAATGAGAAGAAGATGACAAACAGAAAGTTGGCCCGCTAGAGACATGCTGAGATTGAAACAGTTGGACTGATAAAGGCAGGCAGGCACACATGGATAAATACAGACACTCACTACAGAAAATGAGAAATGAGTCACCGAGCAGACAAGTGAAGACTGTCTTTTTTTTTTTTTTTTACAGTTTTTACTCATCAATGGAACAATGAGGGAGAGGTTTTCTTTGACTAAATATTAGTGTTCCTATTTTGTTTGAATGTTTAGGTATCCTTGCAATAACTCACAGTAACATTTTCAGCAATGCTTCTTTGAATATGACTGCCAGCAGTAATAGCTTATGGTTCACTCAAAAAATGAATTGCAGTAATTGTACTGTACTGATGAATCAGCACTTCATATCTGGCAGTAGTATTCGGCATGTGCCAGAAAAAAATAATGTTTGTTCAGCAATACTAATGCAAATCAAGCTGTTCCACCACATTAGAAGATTGTTAAAATAATCACATTAAGGGGACTTACACAATAGGCACAAAGTGAAAAATAAATTAGGTATGAGTTTAGGGTACAGATGAACTTACAATGATAGAGGAACCACTTTTCACATTTTGTTAAACTACATCTAGTGTGTGAGCAGGGCTATAATGAGCTGTTGAGAGTGTGAGCCTGGTGTGATTAGGGCTTTAGCAGTAAAGGCTAATGACTCACAGCATGTCACAGAGTGTCGGTTTAATAATGCACTTCCAGACGCTAGAGATCAGTAACTCCCCTGTAATTATACCCCCTATATAACAAGTAAAAGAGGCCTTACTTTGGTCACATATTCTTACAAGATTTCATTAACACAATCCCTGTTTCAAGAGAAATTCATTCATATAGTGGGGATTTACTTTTGTACTTTTGTATTTTCCTAACATAGTAAAAATGTAGCAATAAGAAATGACTAATTTTGGGATTAAAGAAAATGTTTATGATGATCATGTTGCTATGCAACCAGGGAGTCATGGAACCCTGGTGCAACTGTGGGCCTGATGAAAGCAGTAGCTAGCTCCTGTGGGATGGTAACACAAGAGACCACCAAGATTTTGATCATTCTCACTGCTGCAGTAAGGTTAGCCTTTTTAACAGTCAAAACTCCCAACCAACAGGAAGCCATACTTGAACATGATTTGAACCAATGCAGGAGCCAACTTTGGAAAACAAATGTTATTCATTTTCAAAAATAGACACCATTTGTGGCTTGCCCAATCTGGTATAGAGCCAAAGCTTTTTAGATCTTCTGCCAAAGTGCTAATGCAATCCTAAAACAGCCGTCACCAATCTATATTCCAACAGCAGAGTCCTCATCTGTCAATGTTGTAGTCTTTAAGTGTTTCCTCAGTCATTCTTTTTCTCTTTGTGACATCCTTTTCATTTTAATTTCAAAATGAAAATACACATTCACAGTGTCTTTCACTGTTATTCTAGATGATTTATTCAAAGCAAAGCATATTTTTCAATCTTTGCTTTCTGAGAAAACCATTTCACACTAAGCAGAGGTTTGTATCTTCAAATAAAGTGCTAAGACATAAAAGATGTTCTACAACAGCCTTGAAGCCACTGTTCTTTTGTTATTTACCAGTCATCATGTAATGTAATAATGCTCTTGGGTTTTTTAACTTTAACACTGTACATCCACGCCACTGTGGAAAATAATTCAGTTTGACAAGCATTCTGGTTTTGTAAATGTATGTGAACATTTAGGCTAATTGTGTCATACATTGGCCGTAATGATCTCCTGTGCTGCTGTGAGCAACACCCAACCCTTTCTATGAACAAATGTGTGGTAGCCTACTGTGAAGATAAATGGTGTTCCATTGAATACTTCAGTAAAAGTCTCATCAAAGAGGCCTTGTAGAGGGGAATGCCTTAATTATTCATGAAAATGGAGTCGGCGAGTCAAAGGTGGCCTGGATATCACAGAGAGATATCACAGAGAGAATGTACTATTAAAGATTAAATAGGGGGCAGAGATGATAGTATGGCTCTTTTCAGTGAAGGTTTAAAAGAATATTTTTTAAATGATCAATTTACTTCAAAATAACACAAAGTTGATAATGGTTAAATTAATATTACCCATCTTACATCAGTTTAATTTTGGTTTAGGTTCTAATAATTATAGAAATAACAATGTCAATTCTATTACTACCCATGTAAATGAAAGTGTTCTGCCACAAACAGTCAAAACTGTTGCTAAAGATGAAAAACATGATGAACAAAGAGAAAAGATTACATTTTTAAGTAATGCAGTGTCCTATTTTCAAATAATAACCATATTCAAAAACACACAGAGATAGTATCCAGTAGAGAGGAAATAGAAAAGGGCAGGAAGCAAGACAAGAGGAGCATGGGGCCAGCCAAAAATGGAAGAACAGGAGTGAGAGAGAAATGTGGTTAAGTTAATGGCAGGCAATGTGGATGGTTTAAAGGAGCTATGAAAAGAAAAAAATACTATAATTGATAATTGAACATACCTTTTAGGAATCAATTTCACAAATTTGGTGCAAATAAATATGACAACAGAGGTGTAAACGTTCATCAGCTGTATTCTTAATTGTTGTGCCACAACTAAACTACAGGCTGTCTAATATATATATATATATATATATATATATATATATATATATATATATATATATATATATATATATATATATATATATATATATATATATATATATACATACAGTATTAAATAGGATTTGGACACAACTCTCTTTGGCATAGCTCCAATCATAACTTTTCAAACTGACATCATCCTTTCAGCCAGAATAACCAGCTACACTGCCAATGGTGATTTTCATTTGAGGTAGAAAAACGTTGCTGCTCTCTGTAGTGGTTTCTTTTTTATTTCTTCGATCTTAAAGAGATTGCCAGTTACAAGAAATAAAGGTTGCACACTTCTTAAGGTAACATCTCACAAACTAAACCACACCTCAAACAAACTATGAATTCAAGTCACATCTGATTTTCTCATCAGAAGCCATATCAATAATATGTAGAGAATGAACACTTAAAAATGCACAAAAACAAAAACGATTCTGGCATTTGAAACACCCATAACCACACATACAACAATTATAGCTAGAGGAGACAAGTTAGGCTAGTGTAAAGAGCAATGCCACTAGTGAGAAAGGCACTGTCCTAGTCATTTACTGAAATATTTACAGACTTGACAGTACACCTGCAGGTAGTGGAAACAAAAAAAATGTTCAACAACATTTCTTTCCATTAACTTACAAAATTAAAATCCATGTTAAAGCTGCACTACGTCTGCGGCTGCACCACCGGCGAGAACATGGAAAAATGGGAAGGTCATTATAGTTTTGAAGCACAAGAACATTAGATTAACCTTTCCGTCAAGTGATGGACATTACTTAAGCTCTGCTCATCTTGTCCCATTCTGTTTCAAATTCATGACTCTCTTAAGTGGGCAAGCAAATAGTTATGGTCCCTCTATGAGCTGCCATAAACCTAGCTCTATTCCACTTTATTACAGCAACATACGCTGGACTGTTACAGAATCATATATAGCTAAAACAGCTTGAGCTAACAATTCTGTGCATTGCAAGCTGCAGCTGTTGTGGGTAAATGTAATCACAGTGCCAGCAGGTCATTGGGCAGTAACACAACAACACTAAAACTAATTGTTTTCCTTATCCCTTGACAATTACAGTGATGAACAGTGTGTGTGGCTGATTGATGGGGTAATCAATGAGAATGTAGCTATGGCAACATGCAGTCTTTGAATTGAATATTTCTGTCTCCTGTAGCTCACATAGATCCTGATTCAGTTACTCTGGGTTTACTGCTGTGTTAAAACCAATTCTTGTTGACCATAAGTTTCTTAAACCCCAATCCGGCTTGAAAACATTATACAGGGAAATGTAGCACAGTATTTACATAAATGACTATAGCTACAGATGTCTGTGGAGGTTCTCAGTCATCCAGGACATCATTAACAAAAGGTTTTAACCTTTCAGGATACTGGAATGGGTGAAGACAGTTCATTCCTCATCCAAGAAACATTTTCAATTCTGTTTCTTGGATGACAAATAAAATGTCTTCTTCACCTTGAAACCTACATTCTCTTTATAGCTACAGATGTTTACCTTGTCTCTAAAAGAGTGCAAATAAAAATCTCTGAGGAGCAGTGTATTTATTTCTGTCCTGTCCAATTAAGACAACCGCTGTGGAGTTGTGTTATAATGAAGGATTTTTAAATGTGAAAACTTTGGCTACGGTACCTTAATGCTAAAAATCTTAAATAAAACCCTTTTCTTTAGTTTTTGCTTTTTGACATAAAGCATCACAGACTGGTACATCTGAATTAAGTCATCTGGCTGGAGGATGTCCGCTTATATTGGATCACTGCATAGCCTGAAGCTGTGGCTGTGTTCCAATGTCTTTTCTGTCATGAAATGAGAAGAAGCAGATTGTTTCTGTGTGTTTCTCTGGGCTCTCTGCTAAGAGATACTGAAATCTGATCTTACAAATAAGTAAAACACTTAACTAGTAATCAGTGAAAACTAGGAAATCAACAGCTTTTACTCCTAGAATGATAACAATGAACATTAGACATAGACATACATTACTTATGACAAACCCAACACATGACAATTTGGTGTGAAGATATTACTTACCATTAGGGCCCCAGAGCGTTTAGCAAGCAGACTCTTAATTTCACTTGCAGCTGTTAATACCAGTTTGCTTGCATTATTATGTTCCACACTGAAGTGTCTTTTGTGTTTGTCATATATCTAAAGAAAACAGAACATGGGGTATAATTAGTCATGGCAGAATAATGGCATACAAAAAGTGCACTTCACAGTAAAAAACAAGATACAAGGATCTAGTAAGGTCCTTATTTATGCATTTTCCATCATTAAATTGATTTGTGAAATCCAATAACTGTGTATCATTAACATATTATATGATATTGAACTGTTTGTTTCCATTGTCATTCTGTGTCTTTACAGCATCACAAAAGCACAGACATTAAAAGAGAGCAGACACTGCAATGGCAGTTTATGTAACAAGACCTATTACTGTGTGACGGAATATGCTCAAAAAAAGAAAAGAAAAAAATAAGAGGCACAAACGCCAAACAGCCAATTATTTAGCAGCCTGAAGGGATTTCTTTATGCAACATTCAAACCATACAACTGGAACGCCTAGATATAATACTCTTTATCTGCCTGGCATCTGATGGATTATTATATTTGTTATAGTGTGACATTCATGATACAGGGAATAATACTGGGCATTGTATTAGATTTCTAAATTAACAATCTTGATCAATTTGACACAATAAATATTTCTCATTATTATTTATGTTTAATCAAAAATATGAAAAAAAAAAAAAATCAAATAGTCCCAACACAGACCTGACTCCTGTCCTTTTACATGAATCAACATTATGTAGGAGAGGGTGACGTTGCACCAGTTGTACAGAAGCACTTACATCAGCTGAGTGCTTCTCTGTGTCCAGAAAATTTGGTGGAGAACATACTTCTTGTATGTTGGCTAGAGAGTTAGTCAACATATTTACATCCAAACCAAATATATAGAAAAAATTGTTTAGATGCTGACAAAGAAGCTTGCTTTCATTCTTTCCACATTGATGTGACTGACAAACTGCCAGATACTATTTTAAAGAGAGATTTTTATAGCAAAAACAAATGTATAGCTTCTTTTTAATTAAACCTTTGGATTATACCTTTAGTTGGGGTCTGTGGTTTGTACTTTACTTTGTGTACTTTGTTTACAATTTTGTGTGTTCCTCTTTTATTGTCTTTTTTATTATTTATTTATTTTGCTACTTTCCATCTGTAGTCCCTGGTAGGTCTGGACAAGAAACAACATATATCTCAATAAAACACACATTCAATACAAATGACAACATTAGACTAAAACAACACTTAAACAACACTTAACGACATTTCATATATAATGCTCACAGACCTGGTTCCTGTTGAGCCAACATTTCAGGTTTATCTTAAATGTGTTCATTGTCCTACTGTCTCTGATCACAGCTGTGATGCTGTTCCAAATCTCTGTGCCTTTGACTGACAGCACTTGACTGAAGGCTGTGCGTCTTAAAGGAACTGCACAGTCACCTCGAGAAGAGGCTCTGGTCACTCTGTCACTTGTCCCGGATCTGAATTTAATAAACTTATTCAGAGGCGGTAGAGAAAGACCATGCAGACTTTTATAAATTGAACAAGTTAATTAAATTTTTTTTAAATTGTCAAAACTCAAATAGTTATAAATCTGAAGTATCAGACAATGATGACATGAATAAGGCTCTTTTATAAAACGATTCAATTTGTCATTGACCAATTTGTAATGCAATGTTCAATGTGTGAAAAAATTATAGACTGAAGGAACATTTTAGCAGCATTTTCTGGCAATAATAATCTAATTTGTTTAAAATTACGAATATTAAAATTGACAATTTTTACACATTTTTTAAAAGACAAAGTTGAGTCCAAAGTCACACCGAGATATTTAAATTTGTCTACAATTTTAATCTTCTCCCCTTTTAAAATTATATGTGACCTTGGCTTTGCTGATGGCCAATTTAAAAATACCATAGAAGCAGTCTTTTAAGAATTTAACTGAAGACATAAATTTCTGAGCCACACATCAATGCAAGTCATAGCTTCTGGGAGTTCAACATCAGACTTTGACTTTGTAAAAATTACAGCATCGTTTGCATATAGCTGAGAAATAATGTGTGGGCAAACATTTGGCAAATCATTAATATATGAAAATAAAAAGGGCCCAAGTATAGAACCTTGAGATACTCCAACTTGACAACCTAGATATGGAGATTTAATAACGCTGATTGAGACACAATGGATTCAGTCTTATAAGAAATATTTCATCCAAGAAATAGCTTGATCTGAGAAATTAAATTTAGTTAGTCTAGATAATAATATTCAGTTATCCACCATATCAATTGCCCTTTTTAAGTCCAGAAAAATGGCACCCACAAGAGTGAAACTATCCAAATAGTGTTTCACTTTTTCCAGAAAATTATTAATTGCAGTTTCTGTCGAGTAATTGGCACAGAAGCCAAACTGCATAAGGTGCAGAGGAGTATAACCCATACTTAAATGGTTTGTCGATTTTGTAGCTACCCATTTTTCCATAATTTTTGAAATGATGGGTAGTATACTGATTGGTTGGTAATTTTTTTTTACATAGTTTTTATTCCCAGACTTAAAGACAGGTGTAATTGGTCTTTGGTGTGGGCTTAGAGGGTACATGCATTACTAACATCTTAATGTTGTGTAGTTATAATGCTTTCATTTAATGAGCTTGTATACAAGTCTGGCAGAATGAAATGATGATTGTTCCCTAATGTCAAGCTGCTGTGCATAGTCTGATTATATGCTGTGACTGCTGAGGATGTGCAAACAGAAATAATGAGTGTAAAAACAGACACGGCTCACAGTCAAACAACTGGGCAATGTAGAAGTATTCTTATCTGTAAATGTAAGCATATTCTCAGTGTTTATGTTTATGAGACAGATAGTTGTGCTTACCTCTACTAGATTCTGCAGGCCACTGGCTGTGTCTGTTACTGTGATTAAGTCTTTTTGCATCTGGTCCACCCATTCCTTTATTCTGAAAATAAAAAAAAACAATCAATTAGCCATCTTTCCATAGTATAGCCCATGGAGAGCCTCCAAATCTCTTGCATCGTCAAATAAAATTAATTGAGCTTCTCTAATCTCATTCACTCCAAGTTATTGTCTGACTTGGAAAAAGAAAATTAATGCTTACAATCACAACATGCTAAATACCAATCCTCTGGACATTTAGGGTAAGAATGAAATAATAATGTTGAGCCAACTCTTCTGTAGTGTGCAGACACAATTAAGTGGGAAGCTTTGAAAACAAAATGCTGGTTAAAATATTCTTGATACATATTATATTCATATTTTATCTCATAAAAATTGACATGGTATTCTATGCAGTGCAGTTTATATTTACTATACACTGGTACCAGGTCCAGTGACATTTAGTTCAGTTCAGTTTATGTTATGCATGCATTTGCTGAAAGTGTGCATTGCGTCTCTTTAAAACCATATACAGGATTTCACTCACTGTCAAAACATGTAATTAAGCTGCACTTGGTAGCTGATAGATGTTATGTATAATACATCCTTCTCGTGCTGTACAGAGGTGTTTAAGTTAATTTGCTTAAAATTTCTATTTTATTAATTATTTTATAAATGGAGCTTGAGTAATGGTCAACAGTCCACCTTTTTTACAGCCATTTTGATTGGGGGCTTTTTGCATGCTCAACCTAAAAATAATGTTGCAGAAGTACATGACCCTCCTCCTCCTCCTCTCATAAGTAAAAAAGACATGACAGAATCCATAAGTAAAATTATACTTTCTTGTTGGGAGCAAATTAAGCCCTTAATTTAGCTACTGGGAGATTGTTGCTTGTGGCTGAGGGCAGATAGTCTTAATGATCTGTCAGCTTCACAATCACGAGGTATAAAGCACTACAAATTATTATGTACATTAGGATCATAGGTTCATGATTCTCTCTGGTTGCACCGCCAAAAAACCTTAAATAACTACTTTCCCTTCTCAGCAAAACATCCTAATAGCATGAGTGTATTTCTTTAACAATAGAAAGCCTCAAGGAAACTGTCAACAAAGAAAAACATTTGATAAAGCAATGGAAACTTGGAGTAGGATATGGTAAAATTAGAGCATCTTTAAGCCCACCCCATCACCCTTCTCACGCTTCCTCTGCTCTGGGAAATGGGAGAGGGGCCAGTGTGACGAGGAAGTAGACTTTAAAAATGGCTTGTAAGGTCATGTAGTGCTTTGGTGTCTCTGTTGCTGTAGCTGTAAATGAAACCCTATGCAGCAGGAATTACCAGCATTTTTTTTTTCTTATGTATTAATAACAGTCACTTAATTTTTTCTTCTGACAAATGACAAGCTCTATCTTCTTAGGAATTACAAATATTATTTCATTGAGTCATAATTTTCCATTGATATGCACACATGTGCCAATGAGGTGTGCACAAGATGAAGTCTTGAAGATGCGGCACAGTGGAAATATTAGAGGCATTTAGACCAGGAATGTCGAATACAGTAGCTGATAGGTACACAATAGAGCCTTCTGTGTCTTTTTTCATCGCAGTAGCTGCATCCCTCAGACCAGCTGTCGGGTCCATGTGGGTGTGTTGAGTGTATGCATGTAACAGGAGCAGGAGGTCTCATAACGGGCAGCAGGGGGTTGCTCTGGGTCAAAGGTCATGAAGCCAGGTGCTACTCTTTTGCAGATGCACTTAATCTAATGAAGACTGTGACCCATTAGTGTATGTAGAGGCTCAGCATTATATGACCCCTCATTAAGGGCTGGTGGTCCAGTGTGAAGACAAAACAGCAATATTTAATAAAACAGAGTACACCTGCCATACTAGGAGTAAGTGTCCTTTCAAATAATGTTAAAACGACTGACCACTCTTGTTTGTCAACCCCAGAGCAATAAATTTTATATTTATTTAATTTCTCAAGAACAGCCTGACTCACTATTTAAGCTGAGAATCTCCTTTGCCTTACCATCCAGTTCAACAGGGAAGTGGCAATAATCCTAGAATAGAGACCATGACTCAGCATGAGACCACATTAGCCCCTCTGGCCTGCTTTAGTATGTGACTGTGGAGGAGGCCCTTCATGTGCTCTTGTCCCTGTATGGCCGCCATTTAAAACACGCTGCCTCTAGCTCTTAGCTGCTTTGTTGCTTTGGTTAAACTGTCTTACAAAAATAAAAAAGAAACTCAAGCTATGTCAAAAAAATAAATAAAATGGTCAAAGACACATTTTAGCCATAATTAAAATGATGATAGTCTGTACAATGTCCTTGAAAACTATTTTTTTAAGAACACTATCTACATTCAAGGTTTACATAAAAAAGGGTTATTCAACTTTTATAGGATGTTCCCAGTTGGTATTCATAGAGAGAAGGTTTGGAAGAAAATAGGACCCTCTCTGCATTTAAAGTATCTTTTGGTGTAAATAAAAAGAGCTGAAGGACATAAAATAAATACCTTGCAGAATATATTCTCACATTTTGAGCCATGGGTGGTTTAGTGCTTCCTATCCTCATGAAAGTATTTTTCATCACTTTGTGTTTAACAGGCAGCAACAGACTCAATTCTCATCTGGGACCATACAACTTCTTCATCAACTAGGAATAGAAAAAAGGCAGATCTACTTTTCTTCTTCCAATTTCTTTCTTTTACCTAAAGAAATATGTTAGCACTTAGAATATTGATCATACAATGTTGTACACACTTTGGCATAAAAGTTGGACTTTATATCAACTCAAGGCGATGTATGTAAGTTGTCCCAAAATCTTCTCCCCACTTTAGTTCATTCATTCATTCATTTTCTTCTTCTTTGTCCTGTTAGGGGTCATGGTGACTAGAGCTTACTCCAGCAGCTTTGGGCCTGAAGCAGGGTACAACCCTGGACAGTGGCCAGTTGACATTTAGAGACAGATACTGACAGACAACCATTTCCTCTCACATTCATGCACTCGGGACACTTTAGAGTTGCCAATTAACTTCCTACTGCCCGTGTTTTTGGGCGGTAGATGGGAGTCGGAGTACCCAGAGAGAACCCATGGTAACACGAGGAGGACATGTAGACTCCTCACAGAAAGACCGGAGTAGGCCGAGGATGTTTGAGTCGAACTCAAGACCGCTTTGCTGTGAGGCAGGAGTGCTAACCACTCCGTTGGGGGTGTCACGTGCACCCCAACCTTACTTTAACATCTCACAAACAGCCTGAGTTCTTTACAATGCAACCCAAGTTTGTAGATCCATACATCATCTTGTACTACCATCAAACCAATCAGAGACATTTTTTTTCTGTATCATCACAACTTCCAGCTCTGGGAGACTGTTTGAAATTGGAAATCCTTTCCTAATACCAGTAATTTAGGCTTCTAATCTCTTCTTAGACAGAGCCAAGGCAGACAGTATTACTGGAAGCAGAGAAGATGCCCAGAAAAGATAGGGATGTTTGAGGAAGGCAGTGGATGTAATTGCGCCACAGGGGGATAGCTAATAAGCTCTGTCACTAAGAAGATAGGCATCTATTAACCAACCATGCCAGCCGAGTGGTGGGAGGCTGTCACTCCTCTTATGCTTTTTGTCTCCTTATCCCACCAGTTCTAATATCTATATGTTAATAAATAAATCATAATGCACAAACTTTTTTGCAAGACATCAACTCTTGTTTTCTGTAATATCCCTATTCTGGTCAGAGATCAAGAATCTTTTTTTCAGAGGTACAAAATATGTTTTTAATTGTGTTGTTTTACATGCCATATGTTTTATATCTTTAGCTACCGCTCATATTAAACTTGCAATAGTCTTACTGGAATCAGCAGGAAAGCTCTCCCTTTGTATATTCTTCTTAGCTCTGGGCTGTTTTCCTCCGAGCTCTTGTCACGTATCAGAACAAAAGACATACTGTAAGTGAGAATGTCATCTCTTTTATTGAGGTCAATAGCACCATAATTGCAGGCTTTGTAAATGTCTTGCACCCTCATTATCCTTTATAGTGAGACAGTATTGACGGTTTTGTCTCACCATTTTCCTCTTAGCAAGTCTAAAGAGTCAAATCTAAGTGAGGCCTCCACAACAGAATTTCTGTGCTCTACTAAGCCCTTCTGTTCTGTGTATCACAGCAGTGGACGAGCTGACTGGATGAGATCATAATCATGATAGGACCAGGGCTGGTGGTAAAACATGCAGCGTGAGAACGTGCAAGTTACAGTTATCTGGTCTTTAGGGTCATTTATTTTAAAAGGTAAATGGGTGGCCAAATGTTCTCCTCACGGTAACTAAATTGCTGGTTCATATTATTCTTGGTCACCTTAAGATTTATAGTATATATTTTCTGCAGGTTTAAGGTTTTCTGAAATTAAAACAGGTAAGACCCTTATTTTGTCTATTTAGCAGAAATAGTTGTAAGCACCACATAATCAAAACATTAACATCTAGATCCTAGTATAATGCACATTTAGACAGTAAATAGTAAAAGGCAACAAGTAAAGTAAAATATTGACATTTAATGATGCAAATTACCCTGAAATACCAATATTTTTGGAACAGATGGGTAAATTGACAAATTGTGCAACTGACAAACACAATGGCTGGGGGTTAGACCTTTATTGTAGTCATGACAACATTTGACCTCACATCCTGCAGAATGGAAGCTAGGGCTGATTTCTCGGCCCACTGGCACAGTCTGCTATGTCTACACCCTCCATGTCAGCATCATATACACCCTGACAGAGCTAACAGCTTCCATTGTCCCACCTCTCTCTGCAGGTGTCAGACTCTGTTAAATCAGACAAAACACAATGGTCGTGACACCTGCAAGTGTTTGTTCTTGTTACGGAGCATTCACACCTGCTGCAAAAAATTCAGCTTTCAAGATTATTTGTTCAACTGAGTTTTTCCATTTTGCATTTATTCAACTGCCTAAACTATACCATACAAAAACAAATGACTTATTTAAAATGGTCACACCTCCATACCACACCACCATAATTAAGTGTGAGTGATGCTACCATTACTGTCATACCATATTCCTCTGTGATAATATAACAGTATTCAGGTGAACTGTATTTGTTGCAATTTTGAACTAGGCTCAAATGACCAAAACTCCACATGCCTGTGACCTTCACACTTTCTGAGCAGAGTCTCATGATCCATACCTACATACAGCCCTAACCTTCAACCTCATTACTCACATGCACACAATCTTAAATACTCAGAGTAAAGACCACCAGGTCAAAATGTCCAATTAATGTCAGTCTAAACGCCCCCACAAGCAGACTACTGTTGTACAACAGTGCAGTTTAAACACTGGCTTTAACAGCTCTTCTGTAGCAAGTGGACTTTATTATAGGGCTCAAGAGAAGCCATCCTAGATGATCATAGACCCACTTTTCTCTGCATCTCCCTTAAGATATTACACGTGATGAGTTTGTGCTGTCTCCAAAGGAACATTTTAGACACTTAACACAATTTGTGTGAATATGATGACCAAAATTAAGGCAGTTATGAAATAAATCAAGGTTTTAGTTGTTTCATCTTGTAAACCACTGTAAGTGAAGCTACCATTACCATGGTGATCATATTAGTTTTAAGGTGTAAGACATGGGCTTCACATTATGTTGAATCCGTTCTTAGGAAGGGCCATAATACAGCACAGAAACTAGATTTCCCATGCTGTAGATGTGCTTTCTCAACAGTTAAGGGATAGCAGCTGTTAACTATTTACTGTTTTTTTTGTTTTCCCAGAAAACACTGTAATGGAAAATTCTTAGACATTGGAACTGAACAGGATTGTAATTAAGACACAATGTGTAATTTTCTGTTGAACTGGAAACTTTGCACATGCACAGTTAACAGAGGGAAAAGCAGTCTGAATAAGGATACTTAACACCCCCTCCTCAAGATAGAGGACTTTCTAAATATAGCCCAGTGGAAAAGGGAGCAAGTGGTACGGGGCAGAAGGCTAAAAGGGGGCAATGGAAGAAAGGAACTGAAAGAATAAAAAAAAAGACAAATACAATGTGTGGAAGTGATGGGTGGCGGAACATTAGCTAACAACATATTTATTTTCTGAAAGTTTCCATTTGCCTCACTTGAGAATCAATTGTACTAATCTAATCTGCTGTAGTATATGCCTTGCTCATAAGTGGCTTGTCTCATTACGCCCACAGTGATTACCAAAAAGTACATAAACATGAGAGACATGGCTCTTTAGCTGGTTGAGCATGAAATCTAGTTAGCCTTAAAAAGACTATGGAAGAGTGGATGGTGCCATGAATCTGAAGAGGGGGGAGAGGGGGTGAAAGAGGAAAGATACAGATGTACAATTACCGGAAGGTTGGTGGTTCGATCCCCACTCCACCTGTTCATGCTGTCAAAGTGTCGACGCTGGGGTGAGAATGAGTGTGGGCTTGTGTGTGAATGGGGGAATGGATGCTTGATGTAAAGTGCTTTGTGCTTTTGCAGGTACTAAAAAACTCTCATCCTTGCAGTTGTGTCCTTACACGGTAGACATATCAAAAAGGCCAAACAGTTTGGGGTTCTTTCTCGTCTCATTTCTCTCCATCTTTAGCTTTTCTTTCTATCCCTCTGATCTCTCACTGCAGTAGCTGGAGCCAAGATCTCTAGGGCACAGTCTATGACATTAGGTTTTGCATTTCAGATTCAATGATGTTAATCATCTGCCTTCCGGCAACAAAGAAAATAGAGAGGAAGGCATTAGATATACAAAGCCAAATGGAAAGAAGATGGACAAGATGCAAAAGGAGTGTGTGAGAAAACAGATTGCCAAGACGTGTAGGGAGAAATGAGTGAAAGGGGATAACAGTATTTGAAGCAGACAGATGTTGACATGTTATGTATCCGGTGGCACTTTTAGCCAAAGGACAAAAAGGTGCAAGGAAGAAGAAAAAACACTGTATTATCAGTAAGTGAATGTCAGATTTAAGTTCTAAAATGTAGTTAAGACCTTGCCATAATAACTGGAGGGAAGCCCGCTGGGTCACTCTCTCGACCCCTGCCCTTCTAGAATTTCTCTCCGTGCCTTAAACCTTTGGAGGCCAATGTGAAGCTTGTCCCTCACAATCACAATCACTGTAAAAGTACAATACTTAACTGACTCGGGTGGAAACCATCATGCGACTGCCTTCCATCCTTTTTCCTACATAGTGTTTTCTTAATTGAAAGACATGGCTGCTGCAAGAATAAGGGATCATTTTAAGATTTGTTTTGGTAGCCAGCTTGTTCTTTCTAATCGGGAAGTTAAAGCAGTGTGTCTGTGGAAGCGGCATATCCAGCCTGTGTGGAGAATGATGTACACAACCCACAGATCAATCCACTTAGTGCCCATAAAATAAAGGGAGTGGGCAGGCTACTCTGCTAGTCTGACATCATAGCACTGGGCCATTAGGCTGAGTGCCATCATGGCTTACCATCACAGTAGAGGACTACTGGGCTTCATTTGCAGCCAAATGTACTTCTGCATGTGTTACAAACCATCTGCAATATCTAAAACCTGTTGATCAAGTGTGAAGTGCTCAATAAGAACAGGCTTAAACATATACACATTTATTTAATTTAGGAAGACATGTATTTTGTGACTGCAGACTCCTCATCTGCTACATCTATTAATGTAACACTACAAATATAGATGTGGGGGTCAGATTTAAACAGATCATGTGATACCTAACTCAGCTAGTAAAACTGCCATCTTACATGTAGGTGGTACAAGAGGACACACAGCAAATATTCTAGCAGTTAGTTACAAGTAAAACTGTGAATAATAAACAATAAGGCAAATCTAAACAAGCGGCCCACACGTTTAATATCAATATAGTAATCAAGAAATGTTTTTAGAGTAACCATAATCCATAACTAAATACTTTATTCTAAATATTTAAACCGTAAAATAATACTAATACTAATACTAATACTAATACTAATACTAATACTAATAATAATAATAATAATAATAATAATAATAATAATAATAGTAAGTGGTTCGGAGAAGAAAACAGTCAAAGTTAGATGGAACCCTGTTTGTGGATTTGTTTTAGGGAACGTTTGCAAAACCCCTGAGCAAAAATAAGAGCACTCCATCAAACCGGACCGGCGTGATTCATTTGACAGGCGGCCACATGTCACTACTGCATGCAAGCGACAAATGAACAGTAGCCGATTCAAAAGGAAAACTTAACAAACTAATATGACATGTAAGTGCCTCAACTTGCCATTGCTTTGAAGTTTTGAATCTAAAGTTTCAAAGGTTCACCATTTTGATTACTTAGTCCAACGCAGTAGTGGAAATTAAAAAATAAAACATCGTTGGAAATGTAACAGGTAGGCCTACCTCAACGGTGTTAAAAAGCGGTTTTATTTAGGCTATAACCATCTGTAGAACAGGGAATAACATTTGTTTCAGCTTCAAAGCATATCAACAGTGACTTTCTCAAACCAGCAGGCTCGGCACCTATACTTACATCTGCGCTGTTGGAAACTGTCCAGGCGACACGGACGAAAGCGTCGACAGAAGTAAAAGTACACAAATTGAATAATCCATGGTTTTGTTTATTTTCCTTCCAACCGGGTCCACATGGGGAAATGATGTTCAAAGCTTCCACAAATCCACAGCGCGGTTCTCTCTTTTCAGCCAAACGCCTCACATCAGTGCGCGTTTGGAAACAAATCTCATTTGGTATCTAAGTCCCTCCCCACCGGTGGACACAAGGAGGGGTCTTTTTTTTTTGGTTTAGCGCGCGTGAGACTTTTTCAGCCGTGTGTCAGAAACTTTGAGAGGTTGTTAGTGCATGCATTAGTGTAAGTGGACTGTGGACATGTAAAAGCACAGTAGAGCCCGCTTTCTTTCAGCCAGCAGGAAAGAAACGAGCATCATCAGAGTCAAATACTGTAGAACGGTCTGGTTGTAAAAAACGGGCCAGTGGGGTTGACCTTTAAATGCTTCATAATTCGTCGCACTACTCTTTATTGATACAAGCACGTGTGTGTCTGTGTGTTTTCCTGGTTCTCACCTCTCACACGCTGCAAGAAGAAGGCAGAACTTTCTTACGCATGTTTAGGAAACACACACACAGCTTCTTCATAGTCCTCACTTCACAGTGGTCTACCTTCTCCAGCATTACAAACTTTCTAGTGAGTTTCTTGCCAGAGCTTTATATATTTTCTTTGCTTTAAATCTTATCTGAAATCTTATATTATCTTGCCTTAGGAGCTCTAGACTTAAGAGACTATTCCAATAAAAGCAATACTTGTTTGAATGCAGCTAAATTCACAACATTTGTCACAAAGAGGACTAACCACCCTATAGCACACTCGCTATTATAAATCCGACAAACAGATGCTGCTGTGCAAATAGCAGTCCAGGCACCCTACTCAGGTTTCAGTCTATCTCATAAACGCAGCTAAAAGGGAGACAAGTGTAATGGAAACCCTCAGCAACAAAAATTTGAACTTTTCTTAAAACAGGATGTAATATTACACTGACAGTAACCAAGATATACAGTAATTGTGCAAAAATAATTTATCATGTCTCCAGAGATGGGCAAAAAAATCTTCCTTGTGTTTTTGAGTCTGAGAAGCTAATACAACGAATGCTTAAACCCAAGTCTGAGCGATACTTCAGCAGTCTGACAATGTGTTTCTAGGATAATAAGGCATGTGTGTCTGTGTGCCAGCAGCAGGTGTGGCCTTTACCAGCTTCCATCCCCACCCACCTGTCCAGGGAATTGCCCTGCTGCCGTTGCCTAGCAACATTTCACTGTCTCAACACCAACTCCTCACTTGCAAGCCACAAGGCTGTTGTTTTCTCCACCAGTGAGTGCACATCTTACATGTGTGTTCTCGCTTGGAGCAGCTGACTACAACCAAAACAGAAAAGATATACATATTAAATATGCAGGAACTGGCAGTTTTAGACAATAATAATGTAAAAAGGCTTATTAGTGGCTTCAAACCTTTTATCCAAAGTGACAATAGCCTCCAGAAACGTTCAATCACCACTTTACTTTATTTTATTTATAACATGACATCAAATCACAGTAAATGATTTTATTTTCTTATTGTTGTATCTCTGAAAAGGCATGGAGTAAATCTTGACTTATATTTAAAATGCTAACTGGGGCTTTTATAGAAAAAGATAGCCTAAGCCATATCCCAGCACAAGATAACAACTGATCCACCAAATGAGACTGGACAACTGTCCTGACTACTGACCACTAGCAAACAAATAGCTTTGTGCATATATACTGCTGAGCCATACATTTTACATGAACTACATTCATGCAAAACAATATCAACATATTACTCCCCTTGCACCTTCCCCGCTGGCTGCAAAGCACAATTCATTTATTAAACATTTTAGGCAAGTATGTTACCCTGGCAACAAATGATTTACAGTTTAACAGTTATTAGACATCTCCTCTGGACTTACTTGACAACGATAGGGCATGGATCAAAATCTTATTGGGACAAAACATGTCTTAGGACCTGACATGCCCAGAACCGGGACCTTTCGGGTGGAGTTTGCATGTTCTCCCTTTGCTTGGTGGGTTTTCCTCTAGGTACTCTGGTTTCCCCCATCAACATCAAAAAACATGCTAAGTGCCCCCTGGTGTGGCGGCCGACTAGGAATTTATAAATAATAAAGGAACAATTATATCATACCCAAACTCTGATTGCTTTAACTCATTTTGATGTTGGCCATACAAAATCATAATAGAAACCCTGAAAATACTAAACACATCTGTTTTCTTACAATGCACACTTACACACTTTCTTTCTTGGAGACAGTGGTCATGGTTGTGCCTTGCTGACTCTTTGAGAAGGAAGTGATTGCAAGTGTGTGTGATATGATGTCTCACTCAGGACAGGGGCAGCCTCAGTCCCCTCTGTGCACTGACTGATCACATTACCATTACAGAAACTATTCTGTCAGGAGGAGAAGTTATGGTCCAGTGAAGTATAAAGCCGAAGGGTAAAACAGCCATCCAGTGACAGGAAGCTGGCTTCAGGGTCAATCAGAGGTGATTAGACGTGATGGCTCATAAGATGTCCACCCCAAAAAAATTAGTTTGTGCTTTTTCACATCTCTTTGTCACTTTACCACATGTGCAAAAGTACAGCATGCGCAATGTACTTTAACACACATAATCCTTGTCTAAAATGTTATGTTGTATGTCATTTTGTTATGTTAAAGTTATGGTAAACCAGACAACCAAGGGCTAGTCAGGGTGACACACTAAATATAACCACATATCAGATCTTCTAAATATGCAGTTGCTTGATGCCAGTCTCTTGTGTCTATATTTAAACTGACTGACAAGACGTACCACAGCCATCTATGGCATCTGCAACAGGTGTCCATTCAAAGATTATGGCCTACTAAATTAAATGATTTTAAGTTCCGTTATTATTCAATTTTATTTTACATTTAAAGAAGATCTGTACAATGTAGCCATACCTGTGTTAAGATTACCAAAGCCACAGAGTTTAACAGACTAGATTCTATCACTCTGTCTTGCAAAATACTTTCTTTTCAGTTTTAATTTATTGATATTGTACATATTAATACTATATAAAGCGTGGGAAAGCTTGGCTCACAACATGAGTGATCAAAGTAAAGAGAAGTAACGCCATCTTGTGGCTCATGTGAAATTTGCATTAAAAGACAGTAATAAATCCTGACTATGAGATACTTATTGGTTTGGCCTCTGTCTGCTTTTATCAGACTGTGTGAGTGTGTGCTGACCGCCACTGTAGGGCATACACTATCCAAATGAATTTAATCACATCAACAAAAAAACATAATGCAGTTCATTTGGGGTGTAAATCAAAGTTTATACACAGCATGATTTGTAGTGATATTTAATATTTAGACATGAGGCAACAGCCATTTTTACAGCACAAATTGCATAATTCATCAATACCTCCTGTATACAATCACAAAACCATGACAGTAGATTTTTTCTGCTTACTTACATTAGGAAAACCAGACAGATTTTACAAGCAAATTTTTGTACAGTTAGCATATAATATCATCAATAATTCTCATAGTCTTTTCCTCTACAGCCTTTTGTTCAATATCTTTCTCTCCCACTTCAGTCATCTTTTCTTTAATATTATCTGGACACAAAAATAGTATGAACCACCAACAAAACATGCAACATCCAGTGAGGGCACATTACAATTCTCCTGCAACTACTCGAGTAGTTAAGATATTCTGTGATGTTAGACAATGGCGCAAAGGGTTAGGTAAATCTTAACTCATTTCTCAATCTCAACACTGTACATTGTTCAATCTCATGTTACTTTTAGAACATACTTGTTGTCTGTTAAACAACCTATTGCCCACAAACCCCAGTGTATATATATATATAAATTAAAAAAACATGTATTTACAAGATTGGAAATAGAGAGACAACATTTGTGTCAGGATATGTGTGTTATTTTTGTGTTATGTGTCACAAGAAATAAAAAAAAATACAAAATAAATTGTTGTTGACAGCCCACACTTAATGTAAGAGATACACAAGGCAATGGCATGCATGGACCTGATATGAGATGCTATATGTAGAAGCACATGAGTACAAAAAAAATACATACATTTAAAATAAAATTATTCTTTGGACCAACAACGTTTTTACTGTACAATTGTCTTGGATATACTGGAAAATAAAACTAACCAAATAAGAAGTGCCTCTAAAATTAAGTTTTTCATATGGGTATATTTTGTTCATAAATGAAATAGAATGGATTCTCTGAGTTCTCTGTATATTGTAAACAAATATCAGCATACAAAAACATATCTCACATTTAATGCTTAACTGTAATGTAAGTGAATAAATTATATACTTATATTTAATAGAAAATAACAAATTGTATTAAAATAAATACTTATTAAAGCAGCAAAAATAACATAAAAATAGCAGTGCAAAAAAATACTAGAAATGTGACTAACATTCTGCATCTTTCTCTCGGAGATTGAGATGCACCTTCACTCCTTGTCAGTGTTGCATAGAAGTCACTCAGCTATTTTAAATTGGATATTGAAGAGCAGATAATTACGCCACTGATCCACTCCTGACTTCTGTATGTGAACACTAAATGGCCTTCTTTAAATTGTTAGAGGAGTCACTGATTTTAAGGAAAGCAGGTGTACGAAGAACACAAAACATAAATATTTCTTACTGCCTCTTATTCAAGAGTTTATTACAAGGGTGAACCTGCCATGTCTCAATATCTTTGTCAAAATTGGTTTTGCTTGAGCTTCTCTACTTCGTCACCTTGTACAGTACATAAAGACATCTCTGGCTATGTCATTTAAAGCAGGATGACCGTGTCAGCTTTACATTCTGAGCTAAAAGTGCAAAATACTACAAAAGCAGTCTAATACAAGAAAGATAAGTTGTGTGCTTTGATCTCATGACAAAAACACAAAATGGAAATCTCAAATGTCTAACATAGGTCTCACATTTTGATGGGCATCGTGTAATGGATAAATAAAAGCTCTCTTCTCATGTCACAATCATCAGCACTCGATTGTCTGTGATAAAGATATCTCTGTTTATTTATATATCCATCTATCTACTGTATATATACTGTATATCTATCCATGTATTTTTTACTTCCAGCTTTACTATTTTATTTCACTATATACATATAAGTAAACCTTTAAGGTGTTTTGTGCAGAACATGTCGCACTGCATACCAAATAGACACATGGGCACCATTTACTGTATCATATTCAATATTTTATATATATATATATATATATATATATATATATATATATATATCATTGATATTATAACTGATCAAATGATAATTAATACTATTATTTGATCAAAGTCAACCTAAACAAAAGTAGAGAGCAGATGGGTACAAAAAGTTGAAATACATGCGCAAGGACATTTTATTTCTAAACTGGAATGCTAGTTAGTGTGTTACAAAATAGAGGAGACAACAAATAAAGTTCCTGCTAGTATTGTAATATAAAAATAAATAAGAGGCCTCCACAGTGAAGGCTTTTAAATAGTATCCGCAAAATGCTTTGTAAATTAAAAAAACAAAAAAAAACAAAACAAGCAATTTTTTTAATCCTTTTAATAAATAAATAATCTAAAAGTGTGTCCATTCCCTGTTTTAAATAGAGTTCAGTGTGTGGATGAATGCTGTGTGTGTGTTTGTGATTGAAGGTGTTTATGTTTTACGTGTATAGTAAAGTGTGAAATACCTGGTTGATTCTACTCCTGACCTTTGACCCTGGCTACGCTACACTGCACCTTCTCTAAACATGTAAACATTCCGTATAAAAAAAAACAAAAAAATACATTGATCCCGTTGTTTTTTCTTTTTGTCCTCCTTAGTCACACATAATACGATATTTTTGCACTTCATCCAGAGCTGTTTAATATACCATTATTACTTAACAAAAGAGTGTCTTAAAAGCATCTTCAGTCTCCTTTTATGAGTGGATCTGGGCAGTGCTAGCGTGCAGCTTATGCCAGCTCACAACTCGCTTGCGTAGATCAACTTTATCCAGCCACACATAGGCCTCACCAATCAGAGTCTTCTTCACAAACTTGCCTCCATTAGACACTAGAAACAGCTGTTGTACAAAACAGTAAGTTTAGCATGTTCATAACTATGCCTGAATAAGCTTTATTTTTTTTTATTTTATATGTAAAGGTCATTTTATTAAAAAGTTAAAATATTGATCACCTGAAGCGCATGGCCAGTGGGGTTCATACAGAAGCGGAAGGTTTCATTGAAAGATGGCTCACGGTCATGGCGGCACACTCGAGTCTTCTTCTTGATGATCCTTTTCTGGGTGGCAATATTCACCACATAGAGCTTCACATAAAGGTCTATGAAGACATACATAAATCAGAATCAGCTGTCATGTTGCTCTTTCATGAATTACATCAACTCTCACAGGTACACATAGCCAACAGCAAAAAGCCAATCTAGTGATTATACAACGGGTATATAAGTCTGTATTTTACAGTAGATGAGAGAATTAAGAAGACACAAAAGGAGATAATAAAGCAAATTTACTTGAGCTGAGGATCAAACTTAGGCTTACTTGCCCTCTAAAGCTATACCTTGATTGTGTATGATTACTTATGGAAAATTCTCCTTACAACAAAATATACAATGTATCTATAAAAAAAACTCAAATGCTCGCTACCAGCAAAAAATATAAGTGATTGTGTATGATTAGACACAACCTTTGGATGTCATAATTACAGATTTTACCTGGAAGGTGGTCTGGAGTTTTGAATTTATAGGTGATGTTGCGACACTGAAGGATCTCAAGGACCAAGTGCTCACCCTCCGTTTTCACCTCCTTCTTCAGAGCAATTTTTATCTCCCCCATTACATGGGACTTACCTACACATATAAAAACACACAGGCATTGAGATAAATGGATACACTCTGGTGTGGGAATGACATTTCAGATAAAGCTTTTTTAATGTGTATTCTCACAATGAATAATAAACAGTTTGCTAAAAGGAATCACATGTATTTGGTTTACAGATATTGAGTTATGGGCAGCTGAGCTCTAGTTGCCTTAGTAACTCAGTAGAAGTGGCATTTTTGAAAGCTGGGTCAGTAAGACCTAACCACAGCAAACTATGAAGAAGTGTGTGTGACAGAAGTGTAGCATGATGATAAAGAGGATTCTAATTGTGACAGTTAGAAAAGAGAGAACTATAATTGAATAAGTGGAAATGTAAGTGAAAATCTCAAATTAAGGTATTTTTTGCTCTTTTTGCTTTAGTCATTGGTGTGATTTACTGCTTTGATCAAATTATCAAAAATGTAATGTGAAAGATATTTGCATTGTTATATATTGTTAATTGTATCCTACAGTATGTGCATCTTGTAAATATTACCATACCATCAGTGTCATTGTGCCCCATTGATGACTTTGACAGGTCTGTGCCATTTGGGATCTTTCCACTAGAAAAAAAGTATAAAAGAAAAGCATGCAATAAATATTTAACATGTAAATTCTAAACCATTCTAAACTTAAGCTGAATGATTTCTCACAATCTGGGCACTTGGAAGATGGCACTGTCCACTTCATTGGCTTCTGCTTCTTCATCCAGTAGACTATAGACACTGCCACTGAGACCACTGTCCAGTGACGCTGCAGTGACCGGAGTCTCACCCGATCTGTAGCCTGAGCGAGCTGTGCAAACACCACAACATAACAAACAGGAAGAATTGCACCAATGTTTGGTCCAAAAATGAGGATTATTCATTATTATTTGAAATTGTAATCCCTATAACATTTACCAACTCATACATTTACTTAAAACTGTACTTAGTGCACACAAGACTGAATTGTAATGAATCACACAAACACCGAGGACTATTAAGAAGCAAACAAACAATGTCTTAATCTCAGACAAGACAGTAATGCTGTTACTCACATTTAAAGTCACATATAAATGTTTATGCATAAGTCAGACCGAATAACGAGGCACCTTGTCCATACTAACACTGTTAGTCAACTATATGAAATATTAATCAAAATCTAATCATGTTAACAAAATTGTCAGTTATGTTATGTTATTTAACGAAACTATAATAATGTTTTTTTCCCATAATATTTTGATATGTAGTATAACAGACTTACAGAATGCATCTTTTTACTTAAGTGTTTCTACCTCTCCTACAGCTGCTTATGGAGTATGAAAGAGTGTGAATGAGGTGAAATGTGTGAATGTGTGAATGTGGCTCAGAATAGGATCCACACACATATCCTATCGGCCACTCAACCTAGCTGAGAGATTGCAAAAGCTCTCTAATACCAGCTTTACTATTAACCATATCACAGTTTGACATTCATTTACTGGTATTAGTGAACTGTGCTGGTGGCCTTTAAAGAAGTGTGTCTAACTACATGAATCTCTGGTGAAGTGGCTAAGTACAACTTTCTCTCTTCCTGTCTCTTTTAATAAGTCCTCCTCACACTTTCTGCAGGTGTGCGTTAGTAGTATAGCATTTCTCCCCCAATCTCTTTCTTTTCTTGCTCCATCTGTGCTTCAGTCATATGACAGCTCTCACCTCCGATGCTCTGCGGCCTCTCCTCTGACAAGGCCTTCCTGAAGGTCAGGTGTCTGCCGTCTGATGTGCTTCGTTTGTCCGACACATCCGATGGCAGGGCAGGCAGCCAGTTGGACTGGGCTCTCTGAATGGTGAGCACACCTACTACGCTGTGTCTCTGGTGCCTCATTGAGAGACGGCCTCTTTGGCCTATCCATTTGTTTGTGCAGACGCAGACATGAGGGGGTCAAAACCAGGTAACAAAGGTCATGGTTCCAGTACAAGATGGAGGGAGGGAGGAGCAAGATGGAGATTCAGAGAGTGGAATACTGTAGCTTCACCATGGTAACCAACTTGACTGTCATACTTCATGCAGCCACAGTGTGTAGTGCACATTTGTGCCTCCTGCATGTCTCTATGAGGCAGGGTGTGCAGCATGTTCTGAGGTGCATTGTGTCCAGTAGTTGATCAAACAAAAATGGGGGGGGGGGCTAACAGACTGCATGCATGGCCATCCTGGTGGAGGGGCTTTGGAAAAGCTGGTTGTAGTTTGTTAATAAATGTAAATTAAGGAAAAAATTAAACAGAAATTAATAAGGAAATAACTTGACTGTGAAATATTATAAGAGATTAATAATAACCTGAAAACATTTAGGGGTAACTTTTTTTCATTTGTTTTATTTTGTATATTTGCTAACTGATGCATTATTTATTTTAAGAAAAAGTGTACATGAGCTACTTTAAAGGGAACCTTGTGATGCCCATGAGCTTTGAAGCAGTGACATTACAACACGGTTTGAAATTGTCTTGTGGTTCTCCTAAGATATAATAACATAAATTGCAGTAATAACATCTGACATCTGTCATTTTAGAAAAAGCTTTTAGACGTTAAGTTTTTAAATATTTTGTGTAAAACCCTTAGACGGTATTAGTGGCTTGACATTTGTCATTTATGAAGATTTAAGTGGCTAAAGTTTAAACAAGACATTGTGCCACAGTAAAAGTGAGTGGAAGTGTAATTACATACAGGAGAGAAGCGTTAGAGGTGGGTACACTGTGACAACAAGGGGTGCACCAGCGAGGTGGGGGGAACCAAGATATTAAAAGGAAATCCAAAGGAACAGAAAATAAATAACCGAACAGAAGGTTGAACAGATGAATGCGAGGAAGCCATGCTGCGTGGGCTTTATTTGCGTCTTGGTTTACTTGGTTGGAGGCGTTGCGGTGGCTGTTGCTGTGACTGCTGTGGGGCATCGCCCGTTGTTATTCCTATGCCTCTGCCACTTCCTTTGCCGCTGTTCTGAT
Organism: Neodontobutis hainanensis; assembly: GCA_024349245.1. Classification (NCBI taxonomy): domain Eukaryota; kingdom Metazoa; phylum Chordata; class Actinopteri; order Gobiiformes; family Odontobutidae; genus Neodontobutis; species Neodontobutis hainanensis. The sequence continues at coordinate 1,269,718 of JALDNG010000062.1, forward strand.
GGTGTTGCTGTGTGGTGCTTTTGGTGGAGCGTGAAGAACCATGTGAGCGAGAGTGTTGGCTTTGTCCGTGGTTTTGGCTCTGGCCCTCGGACAGGGAAGGTTTCGTTGTGCCAGGGCTACTGTGAGATTTCTCAATAGTGGGCACCTGCATATCTAAAACAACCAGATTAACCAAATTATTATAAATCTGCCAATTAGTTTAGTAACTAATTTTAGTGTTGCAGCTATACTTAACAGGTGGCCACCTGGTAAGATACTGGTATAATTTAACCAGCATGGTATCAGCACTTTGCCTAAATTATTTTTTTCTTATGGGAGCATTCAAAGCCTTCCACAGCCATGCTGCCCTCTGTGTTAGAGTAAAGATAGGCGGGAGCTAGAGCTAGATCTATGACCTTTGTGATTGTGTCAACCAAGAAAACAGAAAATGGGAAAGCAAGAAGCATGAAGCTAAGGCTATGAAGGATGCATTTATGAGTAGTGGTAGCAGAGAGGAAGCTGGTAGAAAATGACTTTAAAGAGAGAAACTACTGGACAGATGTAGCAGCCCTGATAAAAGCACTTCATAGTCAGAAAGATTTAAACATAGAAGAACAACAGCACACAGAGAAAGGGTATACAACAAAAATGACAGTGATAAAGTCAACCAGAAGATGCGATTTTATCCTTTCCTACCCTTTGCTGGATCTGGGAAGATCCCGTGACTGCGACTCTTGGTGACTGAGGATTTGGGGGAATCCTGGTTGTCATGGGAGGAGCCAGTTTTAGGTGAGGAATGCTGTGAGGATGGTTTAGAGGAGCTGTGTCGACTCTGTCCTGAGTGGGATCGCCGGTGGTGGTCCCCTTCACTCTGCTCTTTCAGAGGGAGCCATCGTGGCACATTGTCTAACTGGGCTGTATTGGATAAATCTATAAGGACCTGTGAGAAACAAAACAGATTATTGAGGCATACCCACAACATATAAAATGTATAGTCAAATTATCACGTTTTTCAATATGAAGTTTTACCTCTCCTAGGAAATCATTGGAGGAGCACTTGTCATAATCCCACACACTAACCTCAAGGGTCTTCTTTTTTAGCTGCAACATTGTAATGATATAGATTTTAATGTTTATAGGGTCTACAACCCAGAGACTAAGTAAACCATTAAAAACAGAAAAATCCTCAATTAACACCAAAAGCAATAACACCTTTGTGAAATATTATAAATTTACCTGAGAATAATGTCGGTGTGAGTGTAATATTGACTACCTGCTCCAAATGGATGTTCTTATAGATCACAGTCTGGTTCCACTCAGGATTGAGACTCTTGCCTGCATGTTTGGACCTTCTCTTGTTCTCAGCACTGGGGGAACAGATCACACTAACATTGTAATATAGGTCACTGATGAGCACAACTCATGCAGTTTAACAGACCATCAAAACTAAGTAAGAACATTATAATTAGTACACAGTGTACCATAAAGTAACCGCAGAGGGAGGTGAATGATGTTGACGCACATTGTTTGGAAGAGTGCACAATGTGACAGTAACAATGTATGAGCCTACGTGCATGGGCAGCAGGTTACAATGTCAGGGTGTGCTGCAAAAAAGTCCATTTTGTTTCCCTTTAAGTCAAATCTTTACATTATCTTGTTTAAAAGACATGTCTGATGTCACACAGTTTGACTGTTATCAGTCAGTGAGTTGGTAAAATGGATGTTTTTTGCAGAATGTAGGATTGTTATAGGACTATAGGCTGCAGGGCATGTGTAACTGTAGCAATATTAGTTAAGTAAAGACATAAAAATATATTGGTTTTAGGGAACAGTAGATTGTTGGGAAATAATAAAACATATTTTAAAGAGATTATTTACAACAAAGGAAAGGGTCAGGAAAAATCACATTTCAATGGATAGGCTACAAACAAAACACCATCTACTAAGGGAAATAAATGGTCAGTATGGGATACTGGAATTCTCTTCTCTTTGGCACTTGGGTAAATGAAGTTGAGCTAGGTCTAAGTTAATAACTTTTTTTTACCTTCAACAAACTGACACCCAAGAAGAGACAACTCAATTTTAACAGAACCAATGGACCAGAATATTGTAATTAAAGTGGGCAAATCACATACCTGGCATTCTGGACAACCATGACCTGACTGAGGGGATCCAGCATGCATTAAATATAGAGAACAACATACAGAAACAATAGTCAGAGGGAGTGGGGGGTCAAACGAGTGCCCGAGGACAGTGGACGGTGCGTATTTTGGAAAAGGATTTTGTTCAAGTGCTTTGTCACTTTTTAGAGAGGGGAACTGATATAGTGTGAATCTGTTTGTGGACAGTCCTGAAGTCAGTGTCATGTCAATGTGTGAAGAAACCTTTAAGGTAGGTAGTGAATCTAGCCACTGTAGGGGAGGTTACTGGCACATGGATGAAAATAGATAATGGCATTTATGGTATGATCAGTCAAAAGACTGCTACTGAAAAAAGATATGTATTTCTGGTTTTCATAAAATATAGTCCTCTATGGTGTTGCCAATGGATTTGTGATAAAACTGAAAAAGCTGGGTTGCATTTGGCAAAGTGGCAGCTGTGACATGTTGCATATACAAGAGCATGTGCAAACATGCATCAAGATACATGTTTCCATTACCATACATGTACATTATTGTGTATGTGCCACACCAAAGGGCAGTGACACTGACAGTTTGAGCCAAGACATATATAACTGCTTTTATGTAAACAATACTAGAGGCAAAGTACTCTTAAGCCCACTACAGACGTAGGAAAGTCAAACAAACTACAGTGCAATAAGCAGAAAGAAGCCTTGAATGTGCATCGCAAATATGGTAAATATAAGCACTATTGCTTTTGACTGCGCTCACACCTGCTCTACAACAGCTGTCAATCAATAAAGTAAATGTATGTAGTTCATGCAGTACTAAGAAGAAACACATGAGCTAACTGGTAGATTATGATATGTGCTGATGTACAGGAAGTAAAGTGTTGTTTTGAAACTAAAACCAAAGACACTCAAATGCAGCATAAAATAAGATGCCATGGTAAGACAAAATTAACTGTAAGTCTGATTTATGAATGAAATATAGATTTTGGATTAAAAAGTGTGTCAATGTGAATATTTTTGGAATTTACCACTAAAATAAAATATACCAAAACAGAAAGAGGTAAAAATAGAAAACTATTTTCAGATTAATACCTTGTAATCCACCTCAGCTACTTGATGACTGTGTGTGTGAAGCCCCCCTCCCCCCTCCCCTTAACTCACCCTCTCCCTGGAAGGAGATACACTTTAACAAATGGGTCAGAGTAGCCATTGTTGTCACGTGGAGCAAGGTTTCTGGCCTGCAGGACATGAACAATCAAGTTTCCCAGCTGCTTGTCATAGTGGATTTGAAGCTGCAAAAAAAGGCATACATATTGAATTGTTTTTTTAAGAAAAGAGGACAATTACAGGTAGCAAATGCAAACACAATCTTATTAATACCAGTACTGGTAATGTCATACAAATATTGCTTTAATATGTTTAATAATACTGCAATTCTAACAATTATATTATCATGAAGATGCCTAAAATGTATCTTCTGTTTTCTAACATTATATAACTATAAAAGTTTATACTATAAATTAAATCTTTTCAAGAAGATAATGCAGACAGACCTGTATCTCTCCAGAAATGAGGTGGGTCTTAGCTCCCTCTGCAGTCTGTAAAAGGTGAAATCATTAAGCTGCAGGCACTCATTAACTACGTAGGCCTATTGATGACCTTGTGTACTTTTAGTAGGGGGACAGTTGGATAATTCTGTAGTCATTGGGATTTGTGAGTTCAACCTCATCATCAAAATGTTATGTTAAAAATAAATTGAATGGGATACAACCTCGACATTTATTTCTATTTCATTCATTAACATAAAATTAAGTCTTTTCCCATAACAATATTTTGATGTTTTTATGTAATTGTAAAAAAGGGCATTAAAGTTTTTAAGAAATATGAATTTTGCCTTGCTGCTGTGGCGTTTCTTGCTGACAGAAGGCGATCCTGGTTGAGCTGGACTTGAGGTGGCTGATGTGGTGTTGGGCATCGCAGATGGCCCTTGCTGCTGTGACACCTTCTGTAACTCAGCTGCCAGCTGCTTCGGGTCAATACCTGGAGACCTGGGAGGTCTGTCACCTAACAAGAGTCACACCAAACATGTTACAGAAATTAAAGGAACTCCATGCTTCCTGACAGATGAAAAAGACCAGTGAAAAAAGTACCATTTACAGCAAACAAGACAGAATCCTCTAAAGATACAGAAAGAGTGGAAGATGAAACATAAGCAGCTGAAACATATTTAAGTTTGAACCTACTTTTACTGTGGTCCTGGAAGTCCAGATTATGAGAAGCCTCTGACTCAGCTAGCATGTTAAGATCTCTGCAATGTTACAAAATAAAAAATAGGCTGTATTTCACACTGGTAATGAGACAAGAAACAAAAAAAAGAGTAATAAATCTTTCTACTCACAATCTGACACACACTTCAGCCTCATTGCATGGCTGACCAACAAGCCCTTGCACCTCTTCATAGGTTTTTCCAGTCAGGAGCACACCATTCCACTCAAGGACTTGCATTCCTGTAAACAACAATTGATAGGCATGTGCATGTAAGAGCATTTTTAACATAAGCCTTGTTAGCTATTTACATTTTATTCACTATCACTCATAAACAAAACTGTGCAGCTGAGTAATGGCAAAGCTGCTCGTCGAGCACAGATGGTTAAAAATAACCTATGGTTTTATACTAATTCAGTAGAGTACGGTATACACAGCAGACTGCAAGACATACAATACAATTAGCACAATATATAGCATTTTCCTTTCATGATTATTATTAAATTGACCTTTTAACTGGGGAAGAATAAATCCACACTGACACAGCAAACTCACTGCACCCTTTAAGCACACCCTGCTCAATGGCAGGACTTACACCGTTTGAAGCAGCTCATAAGAAGGCTCCTCTGTTTGCGGTGATACTCTCGAGCTGCATGTGTAAGAAGCAAGTTTCAAAAAACTATGAATGATTGCAAAGAAATGTGGGTCAAACAAGCTTGTTTAGGGGATAGAACATGTTTGCACCTCTGTGACATTAAGCTGTCATGCTTGTTGACAGTATTTCTTAATTTTCACATTGTGAAGAGATGCTGTGTTCCTACAGACGCACTTGAAGCACTTTGCAGCCGTTATGTTCAGTGTTGATGACAGGACTACAGCTGTTATCATGGCTAACATGTCCTCGCAGCTAATGACACCACAGATGTAGACTGACTTTTGGAGTGTAATGATCACTAGTCATTACACACCACTGACGTATTGTAATGTAAAAAAAAGATTTGAAAACACGCCATCTATAATCAATGCAAAAATTTGATTACTAAACTGCTGTATTTTGTCAAGTTTGTATTCTGCTGTATAAGTGTTTTCCATTAACAATTAATTAGGTCTAAACCTGGGTCACAAACTTTCATGTGTGCTAATTACATAACTTGTGCTGATTGTAAATGGAAAGTAGGCAGTAAGCTATTTTAGTAAAAGCCAGATTAACTATGGAACTCCATATCAAGCCGGAAAAGGATTGGATTGCCCACACAGCAAATAGGCTACTATAGGCTACTATACATCCATAGGATCTCTCAGCAGGATGTATTTAATGCAGATCTGTTTTTAATGTCGCTTTGTTTCCTTCAAAGGGTTCAGTTCAAAATGTCTATTGAGTAGAGACATCTAAATCATCCCAAACAGTAGCCAAAGGAGGGACATGTGTAACATTATAAAAATTTAACATAATAATTAGAATTTTGTGTTTGTTTACACTTATCTAAATCCAAATTTCACTTTGAAAGCTTTACTGAAGTTACCTTCGAGGATTTTTCCAGTTTGCTCTGCTGCTCCACCAGGTAAGACTTTGGCAACATAAGCACCAATGTCGCCGTTACTGTTGGGGACTTCTTTACCTCCAACTATACGAATACCCAGACCATTTCCTAGTTGATCAGGAAAAAAAAAACAACAAATAACTGTTTATTAACTGTTCTTTGATCATTTGATAATAATCTACAGGTTCCATAACATCAAAATGAGTCTAATCAAGCAAACACTAGTAACACTTGTAAAACCCTTCCTGTGTGGGCAGTTTGTTAAATGCTATGTAACTGATCACTCTGGAGAAAAGCCAAACCAAAAGGCAAGTTGGAAAATGTCTGCTATAGGCGTGGAGGAATAATGTGGTAATAGAAGAAGAAGAAAAAATACCAATAGTGGCGCAATTGTCAAGTAAATCATCAAGATCTAATGCCACCTACCTACTATTGATTATGTCAAAAATGAACATGTTTGTTAATGTGTTTACAGTGTCTGTGATGTAATCAGGCATAAACCATGCACTGAGTAAGACAATAGGTGTAAGATATTGTTTATGTTATACTTTACCTGAGACACTGCGGTCTTTGGGGTCCCGTTGCAGTTTGACCCTGAGGTGAGGAAAGGGGTAATAGGGGCCTTTTCCCTGTGGTTCATACACAATATTCAGATGTTACATATACATACAAGGTTCATAAACTCCTGGGCACACACATCAAAAACAGGGTGAGTCGGCTGATTTTCATGTGACGTGCATGCATTATGAGCAGACGTGATTTTAATCGGTATACACAGTGAGTATGGCTTCAAGCTTCACCTGTCTCTTCTCCTGTCCGTTATCTGGCCGTCCGTCTCTCGGTTTATCAAACCAGTCTGTTTCTTCTCGTCTGAGGTGATATGCTTATAAAACAAAAACAAGCACTAATTTAAATTCCAACAAAATGTTTACGCTTGCTGGTACCTAGTATATTGAAGGTATTAAATTTTAAAAACAATTTGTGTAATATTTTATGAATGGGGAAGAAACTCATAAAGTGGTTGTTAGCAATAAATGTGATTAAATTAGGGGAACTTTACAGTAAAATAATCTCTATATAGATAAAAGTTATGAGTAAAAATTATATTGGTTTAAGAATAAGCACACTGTTTCATAAAAATACAAACCCTCTTTATGACTATAATTTAAAATATATTTTTTATCATCTATAGATATAGACATTTGTATGAAGGTAAATGTTGGGTGTACTTATATTAATTGTAAGGAAAATGCATATATAAGAAGAGCACGTTCAAATATACGCATTTGGTTGCTAAAACAAAAACAAAAATTTGCTGGTTTCCAAATCAGATTTTAACCACTGGATTTCAAGTAAAAATGCCCAACATTTAGTCATTTGTTGATCACAATTAGAGATAAACTTGAAGGGGAGGTTGATATGTTAGTAACTGAATGACTTTAACTAATACTCTACCATTGGTTGCATCGTCACTGTTCAAAGCCATCGGGCGTTCACTTAGGGCTGAAATCAAGGCACATTTATTTACATTTATTTACATTTATAATCTAAATGATTATGAACCCCTTACATTTATGTATGGGGATTAACTTTGAAGAAGTGTAATAACATAACAATAATAAACAGAGTAGATAAGGTTCTTAATATATCTTACAAATAATAAATTCATAATAATATTTTGACACATTTGGATGTAAATCTCAGACTGCAATAGGTAATGTTAAAAAAGTAACATCAAAAATGTAGAACAGTAAAAACATTAGAAATATCATTACTGATTTAAAACACTGAGAAATATCAAAATGTCAAAATGTGTGCATAATAGAATTCATAATATATATAACTATAAGTTTTGAGACCCCTGGATAAAAAACTAACACTAACACAATAGCGATGGGAATAGACAAACAAATCTTTTGTGTAAAACAAAAATTAACACTATATAATAAAATCTGACATGTAGTTATGCAGCATATAAATATAGTTTTAAGTATTCAAAACACAACATGCAAGTGAAAAAAGTATTTATTACACACACACACACACACACACACACACATTTTAAATTAAGAAGTAGTGGTACTACTGACACATTAACTGACATAAAATAATATATTTTTTACAAATATCTAAAAGCTTTTAAATGGGCTTCTGTAACACATTTAAGAAAGGAAAAAAAAAAAAAAAGTAAAAAAGTTATATATATATATATATATATATATATATATATATATATATATATATTATACTGTTTAAGTTACATATACACCAAGCAGAAATTGAGCTACAAATAAAATTTAGATGCTGTAGCAAGATTTACATATAATACAATAACCTCATGCAGAGATCTGCAGGAACATGAAACAGAAAATATAAAAAGAAATGCATGCAAGTAGATCAATTAAAGCCGGGCCTACTACACATACATGATTTGATAGGCATGCAAAATAACACATGGACAAACAGTACTGATGCAGACATACATTCATCAAATATAAGAACTATATGTAGAAAAGTGACAAAAAGAAATAATAATCTAATAATAATAAATAATCTAGTGCTAAATGCATGCAGAAAAAAATGCAAAAATACATTCTCAACAACAAAACACACAATAAGAATCACGTAATAATGTGCTTTACCTTCACTATCTGACATGGTGCCCTGAAGGTCATCTATGAGCATAGAGCCCCGACCCCTTGTGGGCTCCTCCCTGATGTACTGCTGCTGCTGAGTGTCTTGTAGAGACAGGCATGATCCAAACTGGTCTCTAGAGTCAGCTGAGATAGGTGGAAGTGGCCCTGCAGATGCACGGGCCATGCCCATAGGTTGCCCAACAGGGCTCAGTGGACTTTCTTCTTCTGAGTTCTGAGCTACTATTGGTATCCGTCCACGTCCACTCTGAACAATTGGAAGGCTTGTAGGTTTGGTACGACCAGAGGGGGTTTGAAAACTAGATCCGTCTCCAGATTCACCATCTCCTTTAAGCCTCAGAGAAGAACTGGAGGGGTCTCTTTTTATTGATAAGTCAAGCCCGTAGCAAGATGTAGGTCTGGATGATGGTCTTGAGCGGCTACCACTGGGATAAGCAGAGTCCAAACCTAAGCTCTGACCTAAGTTTAAGGATCCGGCCAAATTGGCACCCAGGCTAGAGCCAAGGTATTTCTGCTGCTCGGCAATGTTCTTTCGAAGACCAAAGGTAATCTCATCCTGCATGAGTCGACTGGTTCTTGGGGATCCACTTGAGCCTAAGTAACTGGTGTACTCTGTCTCTAGACCTCTGTCTGAAATAGATGAGTACTTTGGGGATATCTTAGGATCTATCAATGGAGTCTTGTGTTTCTGGTACAACATTGATCCTGGGAGCTGTTTTGCTGCTTGCTTTTCTAGAGTTAGCCGACTGATGCTGTACTTGTCTGACTTGGGATAGTGTCTTTGTGAGTAACTAGAGAGGCCTGTGGTGGGTGTATAGTAGTGCTGGGACAGTTGTTCTAGGTTCTCAGTGCCACCTGTACTTCTCCTGAACTCTTGCTTAAGCTGCTGTTTAAGAAGTTTCAGCTCATAGGGTTCCTCCATTGTATCCTCCTCATCAGGGGTCTTTCCATATGTATGGAGCCTGGAAGTGGATCCCAAATAGTCTGTAGAGCCTAGATCAGCTGCACTCCGTCGAAGCAACTTCTCTGCTTTAGCCAGCTCCCTCTCAGCAAGACTGTAAGATGACGATAGAGCAGTGGAGCCCTTAGCCAGTTCTGCAGCATCTTCCAGCAGCATGTAACTTCGAGGTGTGTGGTGATCCACATCTGTATAATAAGAATCAGACACAGCTGACATGGGCGTGCCTGCTATACTTCCCACATCTAGGGCCCTGAGGTCAAGATGGTTGCCGTATTTGTCATACTTGACACCTAGGTACGCTGATGAGGTGGGATCAGGCTGGCGGCTAATGACATCGTATTTGGTGGCGTCCAGCTCTGAGAGGAGAGCTGCCTGTCGAGCAGCTTTCTGCTGAAGAAGAAGCATCTGATGGTAACTCTGCTGCTGAGAGCTAGTGAGGGACGGGACAGATGAGTACATGGAATGGGACTGGTATGACTGGGGAGTCTGGTAGAGAGACTGCTGGTATTGGCTTTGAGAGTATTGGTACTGAGAGTATTTGTCATACTCATTTTTGGTTTGAGGTGTAGCAAAGTCATCTAACTCCGACTGAGGAGCCGTCCTGGGACGTTCTAGGCCATGGCCTTCAATTTCCTCATCCTCTATTGCTCCATGGACACCTCTTGTTTCCCGTATGTGACTGACTTCACTGTCTGACATGTAGTCTCTGTCCTCAGCAACACTTTGTAAATAGGCTCTCTCCCTCTTCTCCCTCTCCATTAATAGAGCATCTTTTCTTCTATTTATACCCATCTCTAGGTATCGAAGCTTGGCATCAATCTCTTTTTCCTCCTCATCTAACTCTGCTTGACGCTTACGAAGTTTGGAAGACTCGCGCTCCACAAGATCTAACTCTCGATCAATATCTTGGAGGATTTTAGCACGTGCCATGTTTGAGTTGCGACACATTCTCCTGCGAGCTGAGTTTGTGCTGTATGCAGTCTGTCCAGAGGCAGTATTCTCCTCCTCAGAAGGAGGGTTAGGGAGTGTCCTCTTCACCTTCTTCTGAGTGCCTGTGGGCCCCTGCTGAGAAACAAATAATAATTAGACATACTGAATAGGAGGAGCAAGAGTTTCATGAGCTCAAAATAAATTAATTTTGATAGAAACGGAAATTACATATGGATTTTTTCATGTCTAGTGCTAAGATACAATTGTCTGATTCTTTATTTGTGTTACATGTTACACACTTTCCACAAAGTTATTAAATTTGTATAAATGTATGAATGAACTAATTCGGGTTAAAAAAACAAATAAATACACTTGTAAATTCACATACATATACTTTTGATTATTTGTCTCATCTTTTAATATGTTGATTTAAGATAAAAAATATTATTCTGAGAGGAAAGGAAGAAACAAACTGCTAAAAAACTCCTCTGTTTCAGAACAATATTGCATGTTTAAATGTGGTAATTGCATTACTCACAGTGTAGGTATCACCATACTGGGTGCCAGATGTTGCCCTCTCCTCTCCTGTTGGACTCATGGGCTTAGGATCAGACAGCGATCTCTGCATGGCTTTTCCCCTAGGACTTGCAGGGGGGCCTCCTCTTAGTTTTTGTGGGCTTGTATCACCCAGTGATTTCTCATAGGACACTAACTCAAGGGATTTGCTAGGGGATATACAGGGGGATATGGGAGAATACAGCACTTTGGGGGATTTGGGATGGGCTTGAAGAGTGGAGGAATCAGCTTTGAGGTTAGCAGACTGGCCTATTTCTAATGGAGTGGGGCGTTTCTTTGGTGATGTCCTTTCAGAGTCAGACAACTCCATTCTGGATTCCAATCTAATATTCCCATCTGTGTCAGTTTGTATAGAGATTTCAGTGTGGGCTTGGAGAGATACCTCTGACTGGCCACTTCTATCTCCTCTGGCAGTACGTGGTCGTCGATTTCTGTTCTGAGCCTCCCATTCCTCTTGATCTTCATCATCAGTCTGCACACAGCTATCCACACTTTTTTTAGCACTTCTCTTCTTTCTTCCTGCTGCGTAAGCTTTGCTAACTGTTTCGTCCTCTTCATCTGTTTGGCACCCACTATCTGTTATCTTACGAGAGAGCACAGTGCCATCTGGTCCTAAGACAAGTGCTTCCTGTAGACCATGCCCAGGAATATCAGTACCAGGATACATCTGTCGAAGCTTTTGCTCTTCTAGTTGCAAACGAAGCTGCTGCTGGAGTCTTTGAATTTGCTCAAGTTGATGTTGTTGTTGGGCATAAGTCTCTTTCTGCATCAATAAATGAGCCTGTCGTTCCTCTTCTTGTTGAGCTAATATCTGCTGCTTCATAGCCTGCAGCTCCTCTAGTTCTTTCTGCACCAAGAACTGTTCTTGTTCTCTGAACCTCTGGATTTCATGGCGTTCCCTCTCCAATTCTTCAGCCAGACGCTGTTGTTTGAGTTTCTCTAATTCTAGTCGTTCACGTTCAGCCTGATACTGTCCATCTCCAGCAACCATGGGTGAGGAAAGAGCTTCCAGTGAGGCAGCTATGGCCTCCAGAGATGCATCAGTGTAAGTGTCCAAAGACAGAGATCTTGTTGCAGCAGTGAAACTGTCAGCAGCTGTGGTACGTCCTCTAGAGAGGTCTAGATTAAGTGGGGCATCTGCTTGGTCTTCTGTTTTGGAGAGAGTGGATATGAAACTATGTGACCGTGTAAGTGGCAGGTTCTGAAGGTTAGACAGAGAGGGCATGGTGTCACTTGTATGCATTCCAGAGGGATTGTTGTAAGTAGTACTAAAGATGGACCCTGGCTGAGTGGTAATGGCATATGTTGAAGGGATTGGTGCTGCCACAGAGGAATACACCACTCCATTTGATGATCTTAGGACATTGGTTGTTCCAAAAATTGTACCAGCCGCACATGTAACCCTTGCATCAGAATATGGTGGTATTGTCATGCCTGAATATGTTTCTTTTTTGGAGTAGTCAACAGCTTCACCTGTTGAAAGTCAAGAATACCAGTTGAAAATTATGCAGATTCATTTCACGTTGGAGCAAACCATGCCATACCAAAAAAAAATTAAATAAAAAAGAAGATAAAAAATTGATGGTTGCAACAAAAATACAAAAAGACATGTAGTTATAGCATGCAGACACGTGCAAAAATACAAAACAAAAAATAAAACGTCCATGCAAAATTAACAAAACTTAACAAAAATGCTAAAAAAAAAGAGCCACATTAGCCATGAATGAGTGGCAGCAGTTCAAAATGACATTTAAGAGAGAGGTCTGTAATATCATTCAACTGACCTGCATCAGAAATCTTGGCTGAGGTAAGATCTACTGCACCTTCTGTGGTGCCATTAAAGTTGTAACTGTTCTTACTCTTATAAAAGAACAAGCCAGTCTCTGCCAGGTTGGTGTCTGACATTGAAGGTTTAATCCCGCCAAAGCCTCTCATACCATAAGGTGTTCGATCATACTGGTAATGGTCATCACGATATCCAAAGCGATCTTCAGGAAGAGGTGTGGTGGACTGCTGAGTTGTGCAACTTCTTGCAAATGGGAGATTGTACACAACATCACAGCACACAGCTCTGTTTGCTGCAGTTAGATCCACTGGCTTGCCATCATCGTCTGTGATTACAGCCGTGACTAATTCAGATGAAGCTGCATCAACAGATACTACGGTGTTGAAGGGTTTTGTTGTGCTGAGGTCAACAGCTCCTGCCACTGTAGCTGTACCTGTAGTTAATCCATTAGCTACACAACTTGCAATAGTTAATGGAGCCGTAGTAACAGGAGCGCTCTGGTATGTCCCCACACCTGATCCAACAGAGAGATTTATAGGGATTTCTGTGCTGGCCTGGATAGAAGGCTGTGAATCAATCGGTCGATAGACAATTTGAGAAACAGGTTCAAATGATTTGTTCTTTGTCAACTGCAGGGGCATTGAGGGTGCCTGTGAGGTGTCAGCATTGTCCCATCGCTGGATTGTGGCAGCACAGGTCACAATGGTAATACTGTCAGTCACTATTGAAACAGTGGATGATTCAGGACTGAGGTTGACGACAGGGGACTGTACAGCACTGTTTTGACGGCTGACCTCAGTTACATAGGATTGGCGTTTTAAGTCTGGGCCAGCAGACAGATCAACACCATTCATGTCTGATTCTGGGACAACCTTCATTGTCCTGAGATCCACCACTTCACAAGCCTGGATGGCCTGAGCATTCTGTGCCTGCATTTGAGGCTTAGATTTTCCATCTGAGAGTGGGACACCATTTGCTCTTGGAGCTGGCACTGGGGGAGGTGGCCTTTCATGAACAACAGAGACAGTAGTTCTTTGGACTTCAGTGGTAACAACTTGAGAAATAAGATTTGGTGTTAGCACAGGTGGCTGAGCTGAGGCAGATATTGCCTCAATTATATGACATGAACTTGACACATGTTTTTCAGGGCTGCAAATTTCTTGGCTTTCTATGGATTCTGTGACTCGAGTGAAAGCCAGAGGTACTCTAGTTGGTTGAGAAGGAACATGTTGTAGATGCTGCTGTGGATATGACTGCTGTTGTGTGATCTGTGGTTGAGAATAACTTTGGGGCTGACCTTGGCGTGATGGAGATACTGGACAAAGACTGGAGGGGGCTTGGGTTGAAATAGTGTCTACTGGAGAGCTTGGCTGAGATGGCAGTGTAATAACTACATAGGTGTCACGGAGATTGCTGGCATATCTTGGAGATGGTGGAGACTTTGGCGATGGTTGAAATGGCTTGTGCTCAGAAGTGGGGCTCAGATTTAGAGCTATGTCAGCAGGACCAGTAGGAAGTATTGTAGGTCTTGGGGGATGGGGGGCATGCGCTGGTGAGGGTGGCTGTGATCCTGGTTTTGGTGCAATTGGGGGTTTAACGTAGTGTGCTGCTCTAGGTCCTTCTCCAATACCAGAGGGAATGCATGGCTTGGGAGGAACTGGAGGGGGAACATGGGCTTTGTAGGTTGGTGTAACTGGTTGTCTTGGAGGGGATCCTTGAGCTGCTGTCATAAACATGCTGCCCTCTGGGGATGTTGAGGCCTGAGGTGGAAGAGGAACTGGTGCTTTCCTTGGGAACACAGTTGGTTTTGGTGGGGTGGGAGGAGGAGCAGGAGATCCAACAGTTACTTCTGCATTTTCCTGAGAATTGACCCTGCACATAACACTTGGCTTTGGGGGCACAGGTGGGGCAGTTGACACTACACTGGTAATGCTGGGTGTGTACTGTGGGACAGTAGGCAAGGGTGATACACTACCCATAACAGGAGGGGATGTTCTTGGGAGAGCTGATAAATCTACAACAGCCTGAGATAATGGACCGGTGGTGTCAGATTGTTCAGGAGTAGAAACTGCTGCATTAGACACACTGACTGGTGGTTTTTCTGATGTTGCTGGTTGCTCCTCCTCTTTTTTAAATAAACTCTCATCATCTGAAGACAGCTCTCCAGAAGAACACTGAGTCACTTTTAAGTCTGGAATGGGGTAAAGGGCTTTTCTAGATGCAGTGGCTTCCACATCTGGTTCCTGTTGAGTTGGACTTGTTCCCGGAGTGAGCACTCTTTTCATTAGCTCTTCATATGCAGTATCTGCATCCAACAAGGCATTTTCATCTTTGCCTATTGTTACAGTCGTGGTTTTGTTGGTGATATTCTCAGCAGGCTGCAGTACAATTTCAGGATTAGGGCTCTCTTGTTTAGGCTGCATTTTTTGATATTCCTGCTCTAGCTGCATGAATTCTTTCCTCTTCTTTAACATGTCTTCATAGACCTCATCTGGAGATCTCAGCTTTTTAGGTTGAGTTGGAACAACCATTTTTCCTTGTTCCTCCTGCTTATTTGTTGAATTGTCAATAAGGGAAGTATAGGCATAGTCTTCAATGAGCATTCCTCCGTAAAGGGATTCTTTCTCTGGTTGGTTGTCTATTTTCTCAGATGTTGGGGACTTAGCCCTCAACATGATTTCTTCATACGCCTCATCAGCTGATTTAAGATGCTTCTTTTGTGTTTTATCATCAGTTGGAGAGTGAAGAGACACAGACACTGGGAGTTGATATGTTTTTTGGACAGCTGCAATTTTTGAGGCATGGATTTGAAAACCCTCAGGATCAGACTCAATACTAGGGGAGAAGTCAGAGCATGAAGATCGTCTAATCTCTTCCATTTCCGCTTCTTGCCTCAGTTCCTCAGTTGGCGATGCATCTTCAATTGGGGAGAGGTTGCTTGGAGGGGTCTTTGGCCGCTCCCGTCTTTTCTGACTTCTGTCATCTTTGTCTTTCTTGGACTTTTTCCCTGAGCCTTTCTGTTTCTCTTGCTCCCTGAGCAGCTCCTCTTCTTCACGTAGCTCTTCTTCTTCAGAAGAGTCTTCAATAGTCGGTAACATTTGTCCTGGCTGTCTATGTTTGGCTTTCCTATGTTGCTTACCCTCACCACTCGGCATATTGCCAGGACTACTGCTGTCACTGTCTTCATCGAGTGAGGACATGGATGTTGGAGATGTCCCAGGAGTAAAACTGGATGCATGAAGGCTAGAGGAGCCCTCACCTTTAGACCGGTCATCTGGCGAGTCTGTAAGGCATTCCATCTCAGGGTCTCCATCAGCATTCAACTCCATTGTTTGGAATTTGCGAACTGCAGGGCCACTATAATTTTCTTCCTTTTTAAGTTCTTCAGGTTTATTTGCTGACTGCTGTATGTGCTTTTCTTCTTCATCATCTGGACTTATAGTAGAATTTTTAGTAAGACGCCTGGCTTGCCCAGAAGGACTCTTTTCTAGAGTGTCAGATTTTATCTGTTCACTTTGTTTCTTCTCTTCCTCTTTGATTTTTTTTTTTATACGGTTTTCTTCATCAGAAGGAGATGCATCCTCATTCTCACTCATTTCAATGATCTGTTTTCTGATAAATTCTTCATCATCTCCTGAAACAGGGCTTTCTTTTCCAAAGCTTCCACTGCTATCTTCCAGAGAGTCACCCCTGATATCCATAGGCACCAGGAGCTTCTTTTTTTCTGTAACTTTGGCATTTTTCTCTGTAAGCTCTTTGTCTTCCTCGGAGCTGGGCGAGTCAGGTGACAGAGGTAAAACCTCTAATTTTCGTCTTGTCTTGGGAGTGTCCACACTTTTTTCCTCGTCCTGCTTTGGTTGTGTGGTTTGCTGTGCTCCAAGAATGGGAAAGACAGTACTCTCCAGCTTTGCTAAGTCTGACAGGCTAGTGCGGCTCCCTTCCTTTGCAGCAATTTCTTTCTCAGTAGGTGCTCGCTGTGGATTGGAAAAAGAATAAAAACAGGGTTAAATATTCTTCTGAGGCATAATACTAAAGCACACACTATATATATATATATATATATATATATATATATATATATATATATATATATATATATATATATATATATATATATATATATATATATATATATATATATATATATATATATATATATATATGTTTCTTACGTAAAGAGTGTCTAAAAATCCATTCCAAAAGACAAAAGAGATATGAAACCTAAAAAATGTTAAAACTAAAATGCCTCCATTTGTTCACAAGACTTTGCTTTGTCTTCCATTATCTTCTTAACATTAGTTCTGTCACTTGGGCTACTAACTACTGAGACTGGGATATTTGTTTTTTCTGTAGGAACTGAAGAAGCTAATTGAGACACACTTACATTTTGAACAGTCTCTGATCTTGTGTTCTGTCCTATATTACACCCAGCGGTGGTCTCTTTCTCAGCCATGGTGCCTGTCTCTGAAATAGATTTCTTAACATTGCAAGCAACAGGTTGTGACTTGTCTGCGTTTGTGCCAAAATCTTTATGCTTTTCTGTCACTGACACTTTCTGCTCAGTCACTCGCTCAAGTTGTTTCTCATCACTGCCTGTCAGAGCTGAAGGATCGTTCTTAACTTCATGTTGACTTTTCACAGCACTGTTTGCATTTTGCGAGACAAACTCTGCCTTACTTTGACAGAGTTTCTCCTCTGCAACTTCACTTTTCTCTATTTTTGAACTGACAGTTAAAGCTTGCGTGGTATCTTCACTTGCCAGTGGCTTCATAGCATTTACATTTTTTTGCTCATTATAATAAGCTTCAGTGAAATGCATTACATCACCTTTTTCATATGTGGCAAACTTTTCCTCATCATGTGTGCTTGCTTGGGCTTTGACCTCGATTGATGTCTCTGACAAATTTGTTGTTCCTTTTACCTTTGTCACAAATCTATGATCTTCTGTTTTAGTAAATGTGCCTGTATCATTTTTTACTGTCTCTTGAGCATATTTTTGTTTATTTCCCCGCTCCTCTGCTTTAACCTCAGTAGACCTCTCTGCCACTGTATTCACCTCAACTTCCTCTTGTTCAATATTATTTTCTTCAGGATGTGATGCCTCCTTTGTTTCATCTGAGTTTCTTGTCTCTTCTAAAAGCTTTATTGGAGCAGGTGACACTTCCTCCTTATCTGCTGGAGCCTCACTCTGACTAATCTCTGGATTTGGCTGTGTCTCAAAAAGCACTGTTATGTTGTCTATTTCTATTTTAGTCAATAGGCCTTGTTTCTTAGTTTCCTCTAGAGGAAGATGGTCTTGTGTGTTTTTGTCTAAGTTGCCGGGATAGTCAGGGATATTGTCTGTAACCTGAACTCCTGTGTTTTGTGGTATTTCCTGTAGATGAGTGCTCTCAGAAGAAGATGAAGAGGTAACACTAGGATTGTCAGGTCTGGGAGTGACTGGGTGTTCTACCTTTGTATCGGGAGCTGCAGGGGTTAGGTCAGCCGCTTCCACTACAGGTTTGCTATCTACAGAAACACGGGTAGGGTGGGTGGGGGTGGCAGCAGAGGTGGGGGGAGCAGGAGCAGGTGGCTGCTTTTTTGGAGAAGCCGTGACTGGAGGTGGCATGTCTCCTAGCTGACCCGACATGGCTCTCTGTGTCTGACAGTTTAGGCACAGCCATTCTTTCTATAAGACAAAAAACAATCAAAGTGGTTAGCATGCATAAAACACATTCCAGTCCTGTTTAGGGCTGCTTTATTTATTATTTTAGCTTGTAATTACCATAATGTGTTTGTATTTGCTTTGGCAATTAAACTGGCAAATAATTCCTAAAGCAACAGATATTTCCAAAATAATTTGTTTAATTTTAGAACAATAAATAAAATAAAACAAACCTAAGAGAAATAAAAGAGTTTTACCTTGCTCACTAAAGACATCCAGCATGTTTCATAATGTCCAGCAAAGTATACAGTGTTTGAAAGCCACACACCTAAAGTGCAGACATTAGTGAAAAAATACCAGGTTTCACTCATGAAACATAAATATATATTATTTAACCCCCTTTCCAGGTATGTTTTCTTTTGTTTCTTAATGTCATTGATATACGTTACGTTAATATATGTTACAAATGATTCAACTGGAATTGTAACAAAGTGGAAGAAATAAGAACAGCAAAACAGTTTGATGTCTTTGAAACGTCACTGTGACAAAGCAACAGTGTAACTTCTATTTCAAGAGGCCCTAACATTTATGGGACTCAAGAGATATGCTTATGCAAAATGCATGGTAATGGGACAGGGCTTTACCAAGGCAAAGAGAGCTAGCCCTGAGCAGACAGAACATATTCACAGCAAACTGAACAGAAGAAGATGTGTGATCTGGAGCTGAAAACTAATTAACTAAAATAATCAGAACCACAACAGAACAAAGGGTACCAGGAAATGGTGAGGTAAACATTTTTAAACTACAGTAAATGATTCATTCAAAAATTAAATATTGAAATTGAAATATACTTTTTATTTAATCCTTTGTGTCATTTGAGAGCTTAATGCACAGCTCTACATGGGTCTTTGTTTAAGGGAATGTACATTTAGGAAACTGCAACTACACACATGTCCTACACATTTACTGAATAGGTAAGAGTCAGCATGTTTTTATAATGTGTGACGCAAACACCTCGTTTCCTGGGCTCTAACATTCCCCTGTGATGGCATATGCTCGAATGCCATCAGCAGGCTTAATTGCAGGCTTTATGGTAAACTCAGGATTCAGAGAAAATCACAGCCTGAATGTTAAGCCTTGCAGCAGACAAGCCGCCTCTTCTTGAGGATAGAAGGGAGACACAAGAAGAGGATGTGGAAGGAAAAAAGCAGGTCAGATTGAGAAAATGTTGCAGCAGAAAGTTGAGAGAACAAAGATAGAAGCCACGTTGTTTAAAAAAAAAAGATAAAAGACCTACTAAAAAAAGTTTGTTCCTTCCCCAAAGAGTGCTGACGTTAGTGAGTTGCGTCCCATAACTCAACAGAAATACACTTAATCCTTAGACATGATGTGGACCCATCCCGTGAGCCCCTGTGGGGAGAACTTGAGACAGGAGTATGTGAAGCTTGATGTCTCTATCAGTTAAAGCAGAAAGAGCAGACACTGAGAGCCAGAGAGATGGCCGCCGATAGTAAATGCTGAAAAGCTACTTAGTCAATCAGACAGACGGTCAGCTACTCGCTGTCAGTATCATACAATCAAAGCAAAGGCAATTAAAGCTTTTCTCTGGCACAATGAGTCACAGTGATACCTGTGGCTTCAGCACTGAACAGGGTAGAGATACAAACTTGAAAAAAAGGAAATTTTACTATATTTTGATCGCCTTTTGAGACACATAAGCATCCATAGCAATAAAAGGGCAGCTGTTTCTTGGCAGTTTCAAAATAATATAGGTTCAACAGGCATATAACAATAATTGACCTCCTTCAGCCTGTGT
Source organism: Neodontobutis hainanensis (assembly GCA_024349245.1). Taxonomy (NCBI): domain Eukaryota; kingdom Metazoa; phylum Chordata; class Actinopteri; order Gobiiformes; family Odontobutidae; genus Neodontobutis; species Neodontobutis hainanensis. The sequence continues at coordinate 1,290,001 of JALDNG010000062.1, forward strand.
GTCTGGAATGATGTGTGTGCAGACAGCAGCTTGTATAATTCATAAAAGGGAAACTAGAAACTCTCTCAGTCTCATCATCACATTACAGGGACAACCAATAACATGACACACCTCAGAGGAATCTATTTTATGATGAGGCTGACAACAACCATATACTTAGAAATTCCTCCTTTTTCCTCTCACCTGACATGCTCAAACACATACAAACTTTGACAAGAATGAATTAGGTCAGGCTCAAACTTCCTAAAAACTTTGTGAAAGAACACAAACTGAAGTAAGTAAATGCAGAGGACAAGGTGAACTAATCTTAAGTCTCACATGAACTTTTACCAAATCTCTGTTATGTTAGTGCTTTTCAAACAAAATAAATTGGGCTAAATATATCTGTAATTGTCATAACAATACTGACTTAAAAACCAATACATTATTTTAAATGATACATTATGCAGTTCTGATGGTTTTCTGTGATTTTGAACTCTATAAGCTATTATAAAGAAGACAAATGGTACATATCAACAAAGAACATTTCCAGTAAGCTGTGTCCAGTTATCTAGTAGGGAAACCCCAAAATTTCATATCTCAGATCCTGTCTTGTGTGGTTGGGGGGTTTTCCAGTGGACATACCATGTGAAAATTTTCATTCATGAAAAAAGGTTAAAGTAAAAGCATCTGAATCCAGATGCTTTTACTTTTTTCAAGATGTCCTGGATGTCTGAGAACCTTCACAGACATCTTCATTCATGTGCACTTTTAACTTAAGTTACAAAATAGTAGATGAAGAAAGGCTGATATCCTCTCTGCAGATTAGCTTCAAACAACATCTTCCTAAAATTAAAGTTCCTGCTCTTTTCTCAGTGATGAGAGTTGCTGAGTGGCCAAATTAATTAGAAAGCAAAGAAGCGTGAGTGGAACATCACAGCATCAGCTCCTTTACAAGCCAAAAATGATCTTTGTCCTAATAAATGTTCCGCACCAAAAGATGTTGCCACTTGCGTCACAATGTGACGAGACCCATACAGTGTTAATATCTTTCTTATCAAAGCCATGAAGCTAAATGTTACACAAGCAATGATAGCCTTCAGGTTGGGTAACTGGGCAAAAGATGAGACAAGTGTTGTTTTTAACCCAATTAGAAGTGGGAAACATGAGATGGAGGGCTGATTAAGGCAAATGCTGTGAGGAAAGTATTATATTAGTAGTATATTTTAACCCTTAGACAGTGCTATATAATTGATGTTTTTGTTTTCCAAATATCATTCACAAACATCAATTATATGAGGTTTGTTCCCTTATATTCTCGTAAGGTTAAAATAAATACACAGCCAAGGGATTTAGTATCTTTTTATGTTTCCCCATGTTCACCACTATAAACTTTCAAATGTGTCATATTACCAACCAAGTTAGAGCTTCTTACTGATATTCAGACTTTCGTTTGTCAGCAAATTCCAGTTCTTAAACTGTGCTGCATAACATATGTGTACAAACACGAATATGTGATATTCAGAAAGAAGGGAGACAGTGAACGTGTAATTGTGTCAAAACTATTCAATATAATCACCTAATCAATATTATATTTAAATGAAATGAACCAAATTACAGCAATGACAGTAAATACATACATTTATCTTGGTGACTTTATTATAGTCAAAAACTGTAATAATTGCTAAGTATGGAAGTGGTTGTAGTTTTATAGGGTGTTTCTGCTTGATGTAAAATCTTGCCCTCAGGGACCATTAATGCGACTCAAAGGCGTGGAATCATGAGAGCTAAAGCAAACCACAGTAGTCAGGTTGTCATGGTCTGGCATGCTTAGGGCAGCTAGGACTAGCACTCATTCTGCCTTATCCCGGCTCTGTGCATCTGCATCCTCATCTGCATCAGTCCTCTCCTGGGTCAGTTGTTCTCCACTTCAGTGCTAATGCTATCTGCTTTCTGATTTGTTCTTGCATTTGGTATTTATCTTGAAGATGCAACACCAATGCATTTATTTTGTGCAATCATAGACAGTAGAAGTTAAGTTCTATTTTTACTATGCTACAACCATTCTTTTTTGTTTTCTTTACATGATCACTAGTCTGTCCACTTTAGATACAACTTAAACTTGTATCTTAGATATGAGTCTTTAGATTTAACATAGCCATTCGATAAATAGGTCAGGTGTCTTGGGTTTGGATATTGATTTACCTACAGATCCAAGGTTAACTGAATGTCAGTGTGGTAAACTGTTAATGGAAGAGGCAGACCAATCAGGAAAAGACCAATGCCAGAAAGTGTGGGTGTGTGTGACTGTTCAGTCCTCAAATGCCTCTCTGTCTCACAAAACTCAGGTCTTGGCTTTTTTCCCCCTTTACTTGGAACCAAATACCTCAGTAGATAAAAACACAGGCCTTGCTGCATATGCAAGTACCAGAAAATAAGGATAGTGATAAATGGAAATCATTCTGGAGTAGAGCTTGAGGGGACCTGTGTAAAAAGGATAAATTACTAGTTCGTTTGTGTGATGATTGTTTGGTTTAGTGCAATTAAAGTCAGTGCCAAACTACAAACCTTAAACAAGATTCATGTGCTACAGCATAGCTCCACACTATATATCTAAATTACACTTTAATGCATTTTATATATATTTTCACACGATATTTAACTCTTGCAGTTAAAAAATATTTCTACTGTGACATGTCAGACAGAACCTAACTGAAGCAAGAAATTTGAAAGATATTACTAAAAGATATTATTGTTGTAAAGCAAGGGTGTGTTTGTATAGATACGGCGCTGAAAGATGCCCTACAGCTGCTTGTTTTCTCCTTATTGTTTTGTGACTGCAGGTATTTTTATTTGCTAACAAAACAGAAACTAACAGAAAACCTGTTAAACAACTGGCATGGCACACAACACAGTTAACTAGCCCTGCACTGCTAAAAGTAGATTAAATGTAGCCTCAAATAAAAAAGTTATGGCAATGTTTATGAGCAGCACATGTCCACTCAGATAGTCAGCTTGTGTTTGCCAGTGCACACTCAGAAGGGTACAGAGACAGTACGTGGAGGCCCTGCTACGAACACAAAATAACAATGAGACTGGAGGACACAGGAAACACCAGGGCTGTCTATTTAAACATTATAATACAGAGGGGACATAGGTCATGTTTGCAGCTCATTTCAAAGACGGATATCAGAATCATTTCTGATACTGTATTGCATGTGGTGAATGTACGCAATAGGTGCAAAGACAGTTGTACAGTTGTGATTTTGTTTGGCCATTTTTCAGAGAATATGAATGATAACACTAAAAAACTTTTTTCACTCATAGTTAGTGGTTAGGTGAAGCCTTTAATTGTCAAACAACTGTGTTTACTCTTTTTAAATCATAATGACAACAGAAACTACCACAAGTGTATGTAAACCTAGTGGCTATCCAGCTTCTGGCCTGATAACATGCACACAAACGGGTTTGAATGGCTACTAAAGGTAACCACCCACCTGTGATCTGTTTGCTTGTAATCAGTGTGTGTTTATAAAAGGTCAGTGAGTTTCTGGGCTCCAGACAGACGCTTGCATCTTTCATGCAGTGCTGCAATGATGTTTCTGTATTCTGCGTCATGGGGAAGCAAGAAAATTGTCAAAGGATCTGCCGGAAAAAGGCAATTGAACTGTATAAAACAGGAAAAGGATCTAAAAAGATATCCAAGGAATTGAGAATCCCAATCAGCAGTGTTCAAACTCTAATAAAGTGGAATAACTGGAAAATGAGGGAATCTGTCGAAACCAAACCTAGGTCACAAAGACCAACAAAGAATTTAGGCACAATTGCCAGAAAAAAAATTGGGATGCAAAGAAAAACCCACAAATAACTTCAAATAAAATACAGGACTCCTCATACAGGAAACAAGTGGTGTGGCTGTTTCCAGATGCACAATAAGAAGGCACTTGAAGAAAAACGGGCTGCATGGTTGAGTCGCCAGAAGAAAGACATTACTATGCAAATGCCACAAAGCATAGTGCTTATAATACTCCAAACAACACAGAGACAAGCCTCAAAACTTCTGAAACAAAGTCATTTGGAGTGATTAGACCAAAATTTTACTTTTTGGCCACAACTATAAACATTAGATTTGGAGAAGTGACAACAAGGCCTGTGATGAAAGGTACATCATTCCTACTCTGAAACATGGAGGTGGATCGCTGAGGTTTTGGGGATGTGTAAGTTACAAGGGCCAAGGAAAATATGAATGCAGCATGTTATCAGAAAATACTGGAGGAAAATTTAATTGCAATTTCAATTTTCACATCAGCCCAGAAGCTGCGCATGGGACGTACTTGGACGTTCCAACACCGATCCAAAGCACAAGGCCAAATTTTCCTGTCATTGCTACAGCAGCATAAAGTGAAGGTCCTGGACTGATCTCAGTCTTCTAACCTCAATATCACTGAGCCACTCTGGAGAGATCTCAAACGTGCAGTTCATACAAGACAGCCCAACAATTTACAGGAACTGGAGGATTTTTGTCTAAGAAGAATGGGCAGCTTCACCATCTGAGAAAATAAAGAGCCTCATCCACAACTACCACAAAAGACTTCAAGCTTTCATTGATGTTTAAGGTGGCAATACACAACATTTAAAACTGGGGTATGTAAACTTTTGATCATGGTCATTTGGGTAGTTTCTGTTGTTTGACAATAAATTGCTTCAACCAACCACCAACTATGAGTGAAAGAAAGATTTTTGTGTTATTATTCATATTCTCTGAAAAATGGCAAAAAAAATCCAAATTCTGTCAGTGTATGTAAACGTATGAACACAACTGTACAATATTTCTTTTATAATGGAGGACAATCTTACAATAACCAAAATGTTTGACTCTTATTAGGCGTATAATCTGATCTGTCGTTGTCAGGTTACAGTCTTGAGTGTTTGATCCCCACAGTTTAAACTGTACCTTGATTTAGGGCCCTGGCACTGTGCATCCCTTTGGCTATACTAGCTCTTGTGAATGTTGTTAAAAATGAAGCTTGAATGACCTTTACTATAAGCACAACTGGCTGGAGTAACCATCATGAGACTAACAGAAACACAATCAGTTTACAGCTCTTGATATAATAATTCTGTTTACTAGAGGTGTAGTGTTTTTACTTACTAATGTAGTAGTACTGATATGGTGGAAAGAAGTTAAATTAAGGTCATGAAATTTTGAGAAGAAGCAAAAAAAAAATGAAGGTGTTAATTGAGAATATATACTATACTGTAAAAATTTAACCAAGACAAAGAAATATCCATCAATCCATCTTCATCTGCTTATCCGGGGTCAATAAAATATAAAGTTACTCCTGAATACTGCACTGAATCCTAAACTCTGAGCAATTAATAGTGCATTAGAATGAAATAATTATTTGACTGATAGAATGTGCATCTAGCTCTTGGATTAAGGCGAGACTAGCAGAGTTTCCTACAGCTTGCTCTCTCAGCATTGGATTCTTTGACTAATGTTAGCAAAGCGGTGCCTCCCATTTTATGTAAGGTGCACTCATTATTGATAAGGGAGACCTGACATGGAGCTGCAGCTACAGTAACAGTGCCTTGGTGCACTAGATAAACAAACAATAAAAAGAACCACTAAGGCAGTTTGCGACACAGAAAAGTGATCTTCAATAGCACTATAAATACATTATTCTTCTACAGTATAAACCATTATAGGGATGTCTGCTGGGATGTCTGTTTAATAGGGATTAGGCAGAGACATTTGAGTGTAGGACCAAGCACCCACACACGACAACCTTCTTGTTAGCTTTTAAATCCTTTTAGGAAACACAGATTACACTTACACTTGCACACACGCGGTCAGATACAGGGAAAACATACAGGTCAGGCTACAGTCTTTAAACATACAGAAAATTCCCCACTAAAAAGGTTGTCACGAAACACATGAAAGCCACAGCCTATAGCCTCTAACCAAGACTTTAACAGCTAGGCAAACACTGAACATACAACTCAAACTGCCACACATTGTGACCCATTTGCATGCGTCAGCAAGTAAACCCTCGCTGACAGTCGACATTATGACAACGAATGACACAGAAGCAACGAGCAGTATGGGGGCTGACTCAACCAAGGTGTTGTGTGAGTGAATCTGCAGCAATATTTGAAGTGCACACTGAATTTTTTACTCGGCCTAATGCTGGAATTCACCACATCATATCTATATTTGCATTTCTAAAGAACACAACTTGTTCCAGGCTTTATGATGTGGTCGTGTTAAAAGGACAAATCTATATTCAATTAGAGCATCAGTGCCTTGGATGGCCATCTGTACTGTGTAATTACATTTTTTCCCATGCTTGGTCTCAGTTAAGTGATTGCAGTTCAGTTTCTCATTAACCAGTGTGTCCAATTTAGAGCTGAAGAATCTGGAAATGTGAAATGAAATCAAATCACAAAAACAAATGGGAAAAATACTGATGTTCCATGTAGTCCAGCCTCTGTAACTTGTGACCAATTACCACCTAACATGTATTAAAATGGTGGTGGCAATGTCTGTGTCAAACTAATTGTAGTAATAGCAGTATGCACACAGAAATTCAGATTTTCCAATATGAATTCACACTTTTGACTTCTAAGCTGTGTCAGTCAGTCTGAGTCTTAGTTTCACTTGCTGTACCAGGAGAGCATTCACTGAGCCAGAAATACACCACAGATTACTAAAGACACTTAAACCACTGGCTAACAAAGTCTTGAACACGTGGAGCTGTAGATTGACAAACATGTGAGAAATCCACTCTGACCTATGTCCACAGGGCATTCAATCATTCATGGCTTATGGTTTTGAATGTGTAATGGTACAGTAACCTACTGTGTCTGGGATACAGAATCTGCAGTGGATGTAAAATATGTGAATATCTTTAGCCTGCATGATAAGAAACCACTCATCCACAAGCACTTTTTGGCCTCTATTCCCATAATATACTAAGGCTACAACACATAGCACCATCTGTTCTGCTCATTGTGTTAACAGTAGATATTGAGACAACACATGAGAGTAACACCAGTAAACCACTCCATGTACAGTATGCCTCTGAAGAAAAGCAGGTGAAAAGTTTTAGGTTTCTCAACAAATGCAACAAAATGCAATGCACACGCAAACATGCTTATGTGCCCCACTATAATAGTGTGGTCCACACAGAAGAAGTGTCATTGTAGAGAGCTCAGTGATGTGCAGCCACATCAGAGCCAAGTGTCTATTGTTAGAAGTGCTCGTTGATGGTATCATCCACTTAAACAACATTTTAGTTACAGTTTGGTCTCTTTAGATTGTATTATCTGACCACATCCATTTATTAATGATTAAAACAATGTTTGTACTTATTAAAAGAACTGGTAAAACTCAAAGCAAATAACACTCCCACTGTTATCTTCCCAGTGACCTACTTCAACAAAACATGGAGAGGATGTCTGCGTTCTATTTATATATGACAGAATGCATAAATTACTCTTGGCTGCAGTGTGTTGAAAGAACAAGAAGCTTCAGGAAATGAATGTAGAAATTTTACCTCTCCTAAGTGTGGAGTGGGGTTGAATCCACACAGATTGCACACTGTCTTCTTGCACTCAGTGCAGAGGCTGTAGTTGGGTGTGTCGACAGATCCCACATTCAGCTCTGTGTTACACAGAGGACAGCTTTGTTTTGGTGTGGCTGTTGGAGAAATACTAGGTTTCTTCTCTTGTTTATCCACAGAAACTGACTTGGGAGGCTTGGTGGATTTAGCAGGCGGAGTATCCGGAGCAGAGTCTGTGTCTGGTGGAGATCCGGGAGCAGAGAAAGGGGAGTCTGGAGGAGAACCAGGTCCAGATTCAGTGGGCGATTGTGGTGGAGATGCAGGTGGAGGCGCTGTTGGCTGGTTGTCCTCTCCAGTGACAAGATTAGTGGCTGAACTCAAGAAAGACGACCCAAAGCTAAACCTCTGAGAGGCAGCAGCAGAGGGTTTAGCTGAGTCTGTTAAGCCCCCAAAACCTCCAAAAAACTTTCCAGCCACCGACTCCTCCTGTTTGGATGTAGTCTGGGTCTGAGGCTTTGAAGTTTCCATCAAGCCACCCAAACCTCCAAAGAGTTTCCCAGTAACAGACTCTTGTGAGGAAGCTGTGGAAGGTTTAACCGAATCTGTCAAACCTCCAAGACTGATACTTCCTAATCCACCAAAGAAGCTGGACTCCTGTTTGGCTTTAGAGGGAGACTGCTGTGGACTGGACTTCAGCTGAATAGGCTTTCCAGTCTTGGGGTCAATTTTGGGAGATCCTGACACTGATGAGCCTGGTGACAGTGGTCCAGGTGAAGTAGGACCTGGGGATTTTTGCCTGGGTGTGGTGGGTGGAGTTAAGCCCTGGTCACTGGTGCTCTGTTGCTTTATGAGTAGTTTGCCTGGTTTACCCGGGGCCTGTCTCTGTGGCGATGGTGGGGCAGAGCCTTGTTTGGGCTTTGTCATATCAGGATGGTCCATACCTACCATTGCCCGCTGCATTTGGCAGTTGAGACACAGCCACTCCTTACCCTGTAGATGAAAGACAAATGTAATATAACACTAAGAAACCTCGACATACATGCATGCCTTGAGTAGTTACAGTTTCTACATTAATTGACATTCCCTTGATAGGGACATTGATGTTTGTTTTAAATTATTAGAAATTAAATAATGACTCTATGAAGAACGAAACATCACATGAGATTTGTCTTTGTTCAGTCCATACAACAAATACAGCTTGGCGACACAGTATTCATTTTGTTTAGCGTACAGGTTGCCTAGGTTTCCACTGTGTTCAAAAGGCTATGTTGACAAAATGACTATGTAATAATGGTACTCATTGTAGGAAATCTAAAAATGGATTACGTCAGTTATACCTAACTTCCAGTATACAGTAAGTAAAATATTACAAATAATTTGCTCCCACTTGCAGATTCTAGAAAATCAGACATAAATCTCAATAATACATGTCAAATGCATTGGAAAGATGTGTCTGTGGTGTATTTGTGGTCCATAAGCATCCATAGTCCATAGGAATGAGTATCTCCAGGCTGGTACTGTCTCTTTTAGTGGCCATGGCATGAGTCACCTTGATCAACATTCCCTGGTTGCATATGGTCGCACTGTTGCTTAAATCATGTGCCACTCTTAGAGAGGCCCACCTGGAGCACAGCGCTGGTAACAGTTTTCAATATTCCTGATTTATTGTTAAAATCAGTTGTAGTACCAAGTTTAAAATACAAGTACAATAATAATTTTCTCTAACATTTGAATTGTAGCTAGCTGTATTCAATTCATTTCATGACAGTATTATTTTCCACTTGTAAATGTCACAAGGAGTTATTTCAATGATAATACAACATAAACAGTTTTAAAAGAAGAGAAGAAAAGATATTCTTCTTACTTACTGCTGAGTCTGGGGGGCTGAAGCCGCACAGGCTGCACACCTGGTTCTTACACTCAGTACAGTTGTTATAATTTGGAGGTTCCTTTGAGCCAAAGTTTATCTGAGTGGTCTTACACAATGGACAAAGAACACCTCCAAGTTGCCCAGCACCTTGTTGACCAGCAGAACCTGCACTCTTGGTTGGTCCTCCAAGCTGACCAGGACCAGATTGGCCCTGCTGCTTTGAAACAGCTCCTTGTGATGGAGGGGCACCCTTCTGCTGAGGAGGACCCTGTTTAGCACCCGGACCTGGTTGTTCTTGTCCTGGTTTGGGTGTCTGCTGTCCTGGAGGACCTTGCCCTTGTTTTGGTCCCTGTCCAGGAGGACCTTGCCCCTGTTTAGGTCCCTGTCCAGGAGGACCTTGTCCCTGTTTAGGTCCCTGTCCAGGAGGACCTTGCCCCTGTTTTGGTCCCTGTCCAGGAGGACCTTGACCTGATTTTGGTCCTTGACCAGGTGGTCCCTGTTTTTGTGGTCCTTCCCGCTGTGGTCCTTTAGGCCCTTGCTGTTGGGGGCCCTTGGCGGGTGAAGACTTGGTGGGAGCTGTGTCACCCTCTTCATCATCTCCAAATAGGCCAAATTTGGGGATATTGACGGCATCACCCATAGAGGATAAGGACGAGGAGACCGAGGAGGTCATAGCACTGAGGGGGTTGGCCCCGCTCAGGAAACTGGAGCCAAACATGCTTGAAGACTTGCTTTCTGAGGTCTTTGGCTCTTGCCTAAATTTAGACTCAAAAAGGCTTAAGGATGAGGGGCTGCGGCCCGGGGTGGGCTTCCCAACTGGACCCTGATTGAAAGCGTCTACAGTGCGGCTCTTGCTGAGACCTGCGGAGCCCCTGGAGGCCCCTATCTGCTGGGGTCGCTGCTGGGTATCACCTTCTGAGGGTCTGAGGGGACAAAATTAAAGGGAGACATGGTCAGATTTACTAATTTACAGAGCTGCAAAAAAACAAACCCATATAAGCTACGTCTACAATGATCCATTCCTTATTTAGATAGAGACAGATCCCAAACAGATCACAAATCCCAGACGAGCTGTGAATGAGAGGCTCCAATGATACAAATGGTTAAAAAAGCTAAATTTCTCCATGTGACCTATTTTAACACATACTAATGTAATGGTATTCAAATCACATTACATTACTAACACTAAAATATGGCTTTATTTTACTAAACAACTCAGTCATTGTATGCATGTATTCATCAGAACAATCTCAAAATGATTTTTATTTAGGACAATCAATTTTAAACTTTATGCTTTAGCTAAAGAATAATCCTTACAATAAATAAAGCTGATTCCACAGCACTGTCTCCATCTTTCTCACTCTTGCTCTTTCAACACATGAGTGAACACCAACTGTGTAGCCAGCATCCCTAGAGTGCTGACAGAAAAGTGAATACCACTAAATGACACTTTGATCACTGAGATAGAGGGAAAAAGCTTGACTTTATGTAAGAAAGCTTAGACATCTCAGTTAGCTCAGATTGAGAGGCAACATACCCCCAGCACTGCAAAGCCGGAACAGACACTGTCAACAGGGCCCTGTTGATAGTGTAAATAAGCAATAGAATGATTACATTGTCTTTACTTAATAGTGTGATTAAAATTTAAATTGATCCATTTTGTTTTGACTGTTTTTTGTTTTGACGACTGTTGCACAGGACCAATCTGAGGATGCATTAAGTGCTTTGGGCCAATGCACTGCAGCGTGTATTGAGCTGCACTGAAAGCAGCAGGGGATTTCAGCACCATGGACAGCGATCATGGGCAGTCAATTGAAGCATCTGAGCAATAGGATATCTTATCATTTTAAAATAGAAAACTACCCAAAAGCACTGGGAAGGAACTATGTAACCTATTACATTAGTGGCTGCTGTTCTATTTATAGTCATATTAATATTGATGGACCCCTCCCCCCGGTCTCTATCATAGATATAAATAACAATTATTACACAGCTATTTAGCAGGAATGCACCCCATGCTATAACATCAAACAGATAAATGTGAGCCATCTCTTATCATATTGGAAAAAAATTTGGAGTTACTGGTGATTTGTTTTTATTTGAAAAAAAAAACAACTATTAGCTACACCTCAACTGGTTAAAATTCCATAATGGAAATGTACAAGATGACTAAATGAACATGCTCGAGCGTGTGTAGAAGTGTATATTTTGTTTTTAGAGGATCGTCAAATTAGAAGGAGGAAAAACACTGGCCACAACAGATTCCCTTACCCAGCAGGCATTTCGAAAAATTGTACAAATAGCCAAGTGGAGGTGTGTCTACATCTGTGATCTCACACACCAAAGAGACATTACCACAAACAATACTAGATTAGGCGACAAATTGTCATGATGGTAAAATTGTATAGAGGCAATGTTTAAAGGTATAGTAGTAGTATTTCTAAACTGTAACCAATTGGACAAGTCAATAAAAGGTGTTGTGCCAAGGCGTAGATCAATCCGCAAATTCTTACAGGACTTACAATCGTCTCTGATGGTTTAATAATCTGATGTATTTATCCAAAATAAAGCTCAACAAATAGGCAGCAATATGTGTTTGCTTAATATCAATCTGATCTGTAGTGTGTGTGTGTTAGGGTATAGGGTGGTGTAAAAGCCGTGCCTTCGTGCTGCTGCTCCCCCAGGCTGCCTGCCCTGCGCCCTCGCCATCGCGGCTTCTAGCTGCTTCCTTTGCTCCTCGCTCAGTTCGCTAAGGTCCACTGGGGTTCCGCCTGGAACACGCACAAATCCACCTTTTCCATCCGGTGCCAGCCCCTCGGGTAACCCACTTAAAACCCCCTCTCCTCCTTCCAGGCTTGCTTCGTTCCCCATGATGGACCCCTCCCGTTTCCCGTACACTGATCAATGTGTTCTACGTCCTAAGCGCGCAGCGGACACGGCGTTCCTCAACGTTTCGGATCATCTCAAAAGACAAATATTTACAGTCCACTCTGTTTTTCGGTTGCCGAGCCTTCATTTCCTCGTTTATCCCCGTTTTTCTGTGTCGCGCATCTCTGCGGCTGTACATCACAGTTACCACAGTTCTCACTGAGAGGGGTCTCCATTTTACTACTGTAAACGTCTACTGAAGCTACTTCCGCTTTACAGAATACAGTCGCTTCAGTTTCAAAATGTGCTGTCTACAAATAGGAAAAATGAATCCACACAACTAAATCTAAAAGAGCTATTTGATACTGCCTATTAGCCTACCTGCCATTTTATTGTAATTGTTCAATACATATTTATTATTAACCTTCTTCATTAGCCAGTTTTTTACCATTCTATTCAATTCTATTTTAAAGTAAAAGGACATAAGGAGGGCATCTGGGTTGTACAAACACCTATATTTGCAGTCATCATGGCCTTATGGTAGGTCTTTGAGCTTTGAGCTGTGCGAAACATTTCCACCCAATTTCTTCCCAATATAAGTGTCTTGTATTGAAGTCAAGCCTTGATTACTTCCGCCCTTTCCTGCACAACACCAGTTAACTTAACGAATTCTCTAACAGTCTATTCTCTCTGGTGTGCAGTGCGCATGCGCAGGTTGTGAGGTGCGATCAAAATACATCAGCAATGGAAATAGTGGTTTTAAAGGGGGCAGACTCTACTTAAATCTCCCTAGTGTGATAGTTTAAACAGGTGTAGCGTGGATAAAAGACTAATTTGGTCTGAGGGTTGTGCTTATAAAGTAACAACGGAAGAAGTAATAGTCTACATGGATAATATACCAATGAGCCATATTTGTCTTGTTTCTGCTAAAACCTGTGGTATGTCTAAATGTGTATTTATTTACATAAATAAATAGTAAGTATTGTAAGTAACCCAATGAAATCCTGAATGTTGGAAAGCACACATATTTATTTCTGTAACTGTGAAAAGCATTGAATGAAATGTAATATTAGGCTGCAAAATGAAGTTCACATAACCACACACACACACACGCACACACACACGCACACACACACACACACACACACACACACACACACACACACACACACACACACACACACACACAGGCGCACACACATACATATACACACGCACACACGCACGTACACACACACACACACACACACACACACACACACACACAAACAAACATGCTATTATAAACTAGTGAATGTTACAAAATTACATAATATACACCCACATGCTGAGCTGATGGAGAGTGAAAGAATCCTACAGCAGAGTCACTATACAGATAATATGCATGAGCATCCGCCACATCCAGAAAGTAGGATATTAAAATATGTCTGCTCTGCTGTACATTAAACAGACATGTTGCAATATGACAGTCATTGCTCAATTGCACTGTCTGTAGAGCTCTGGGGCAGACGTGTTCTCACAATATTTAGTACCTGAGCATAAATTGAGGTGCAGTTGTAGAAGACCAGTAAAAAATTACACACACGCTCTACTGCCTTGGCACGGTAACTTTAAGGGTCATGTAAAAACATTTGAGAAGTTAAACTTAATGGTAATGGCTGTTAAGAACTAGGCTAACATTTTTATCAGAGAATGAAAAATATTATATATATATATATATATATATATATATATATATATATATATATATATATATATATTGCTTTCTTGATTATTTGCTTATGCAATATTCCTTTTATTTTGTGGTTTATTGTTCACAACCTCCCCCTCAGACCATGTGTATTTGAGTATTTGTGTAGGCAGACTGGAGTTTGGTTTATGTCTTTAGTGATAAATGACGCTAGTATAGCTTTAGCTCTGCTCCTCCTGTCATTCTGCTTCCCCCACTGATCGCTGGAGCGTGGCCTGATTGTATTTACCACTCAGTGGAAAGAAGGCTTATGCTGGCAGGCTGACGCTACACTCCCAGACAGAGAGTCAGACAGACAAATACTATACGTTCAGGTGTAAAGTCACAATGTCAAATACAGGTGTACACCTACTACCTAGTTACACTCTGTCAGTCAGAACTAAGTGTGTTACTGTTGTTAATGGAGAAATTTGTGCATATTAGCAGTTGCATTTCTTAATACAGCCTATACCATTATACAGGCACCATGTCTTGTTTTAACCTAGTTGGCGATAGTTTCAAACCCTATGGACACACATTCAGCCTTTTTAATGAGTTTTTCATTCTAGCTGGAAAGAAAAGCATGTAATACCAAAATAAAGTTTTCTCCACTGGGACACTCTTGTTAATGACTTAGTGTGTTGGCTGTCTGAATGTGGAGGCTCTAATTCCTACTTATAAAAGTAGGTGAACATTATAACAGCATAGTTAGTGATGAGAAATTGTGCATGCATGTATGCTGTGTAACGTGAGGACGGTAACCAGATAACACACTGCTTGCAGTTCATTAAATTTGAATAGCTGTATAAGGCGGTGGCTAACATAGACTTTTATTCTTGAAAAAGGTGCCTCTTAAACTCAGAAACCCTCAATAAAAACTATTTTTATATTCTCAAGTCAGATAACATACCAAACTTACACTTTTGGTAAACTCTCCCCCTAGTATTCTAAAGCTGCTAAAATAACAGAATAGATTCTACTTTAGTACTACCCAGCTTTCCTTGTAAACTCCACCATATGCCATAAACATATAAATTTTATAAACAATGCAAGCATACAGCACCTACCTTGTTTTGTGACGCTTGTGCAAGAGTGGTTAACTGCTGGTATCCTTGAAGTCAGTGTGCACTGAGGTGACTCAAGTCCCCGGTGTACCGTGTACTTTCAGTGACGTTTAATTTCTGCTACATTTGGACTGAGTCTTCCTCATCCTTATTAGCAACCTGGCACACGCCTCATTCCACCATCAACGGCAATTTTCACTGACCAGCAAGACACCCTGAACTAAAAATACTTTTAAAGTCACAGCGACTCTCTTCAGTGCCATACTATCTTATGGTATCTACAAGCAGACACACATACCTGCTGCACACACCTACAGACAAGGACAGCCTCTTGCATGGACATAAGAGGTCCCACTAATCTTCTTTTCTTCTGAGAGATAGGCCAATCACACACTGCTCTGTATCATAAGCCTTTTCCCTGTTCACACACTTCTGTAATTCTAATAACAAGCCCTGGAATAATAGCAAACCCCATTTATATACAATAGTTTTTTTCCCCCTTGAGTCGTTAAAAGTTCCGCTGTAAACATAGAACGTGATGCAAAATATGTAGTTGCTCTGAACATAGCTATAGCTAAAGTATGTTTTTTCTGCTCCTGAAGTTATCTGCTTTCAACACACAGCACCACAATATTGCAATTACACCAGTTCCTTTGTTTTAGACAAAGACACAAGCACAAATTATCAGCTTGAACACATGTGGAAAAGCTCCACATCACAATTTGTTATTACTCTGCAAATATATCAAAGTAATGGCAAAGTGCAAAATGAAATACTCCTGTCAGCTTAAAGAATGTTGAAAGATAGAGACAAATAGTGTATGCACATAATATGTTGTGGTTTTGGGCCATGGGAAGGACTCTTAAACTGGGAGCACAACTGTTAATAGGATTTAGCAGTCTGCAAAACTACTAGTTCGCCGGATGACTGGTCTAGCAACAACATCAGAGTGTGCAGGATAACAGTTGTAAACACATAACATATCCATATCTATAATTTAACAGATTAACCCTTTCACATACAATTACTTATTTGATTTGCATGAATGTTCTCATGCATTCAATTAGTTCTTGTACATCAGTGCCCAGTGAATCTCAAAATTATTCATGTAATAGACCAAAGAACTTTCTGTTTGTTTGAACCATTGATTGTTTATATAGTGGATATAATCCGCCCATTGGTCCCCTATTTACTGGTATTGTCGTAATGATTCGGCAACAAAATGGCCGTTACATCCGGGATTTTCATTTACTCCATAGTAAAACAATAGTTTTTAGATAGCGTAAACCCCCCCCCCCAGAGTTGTCATGTAGTATAAACTTAGCTCTAGAGACCGGAGTCATCTTTTGTACCAGGCTGCAAACATGATTTAAGACTTGTAAAGTCACCATTGGGTTTCTCCATATATTTCCGCTTTTGGAGCCTGCCCTCTGGTGGTCAGAGGTATTTTGCTGTATTTCACCATATGGTGGCGCCCTTACGCGATGACCATTTAGGAGGTTCCATGAGAGACGCTTGGTTTGAACTGCAGGAGCTCACTACTCCATCTGGTGGTAGAAAGTGATAGTGTAACGACAAATCCAAGATGGAACTTTCTGAGAATCTGTTGATTCTCAGAATTTACAGCTTTTACCCTTAAAATGTTTATTAAGATCTACCTCAGAGTATTTTCAAGTAAAGACAACATGTAGTCCTTTTCAACAAAGTTAGCTGTCAGACTTGCAGACAAAAGAAAAGCATGGCATCTGTAATGGCTTTGCTTAGTTTTTTTTTCTCTACCATTCTCTGCTTTTTGTTCTCTTTTCCATTCCACGCTGCTTCATTTGTCTTTGACAGCAGCTGACATCTTTAACTAATGTGCTCCAGCATGTAATGGGCTGATTCATCAGTAGTGGAGGAGGAGGACCATGAGTCCTTCAGTGACAAAAAGAACACACTTTAGAGAAAGAAAAATGAAAAACATTGTCAAGGTAAAGCTAACTTTAGTGCCAATCAAGTGGCGCCCACCCACACTGCTCACGAATCCTTACAGCCACACACCTGTTGCGTCTGGAGTGCGTCACTCTAGGTGACGTCATCACTTGTCAAAAGGATGGAAGGTCTCTTGTGTTTGAATATGAACACAGATGAGTCACACACACTCATAGTATGATGCTTAACAAGAGCCTTATACTTAAAACTACTTTGAGATTAACTCCAAAGTCTCCATTGACCTTGGGCATTTTTCCAAATACTCAGCTTTAATAAAATCTTCTCTTTGGCTCATCATAATATTGCAACGGCACTACTCAGACTTAAAAGCTTTTGATTTATCAAGTCCTTGACCGTGAGCAAGCATGAATCAGTACTCTTCTCTTCTACTCTCTGAGACAGACAAGTATAGGTCATTGATCAGCAAATCAATTCCAAGCAATCAGCCTGAATG